>OZ026843.1:7848356-7965749 GCA_964023205.1 Lutraria lutraria
TTAAGTCTTTGTTCTAACATACCGTTTTCCCATTATCAACAGAGGTACATAATCGATCACTATTAGAGGTTATATATATTTATGTAAATTCCAGCGAAAAATACTCGAGTACATATCAGTCGTAAACAATTGATACAAAAGAGAATAATTTCACGGATCATATTGTAGGTGTTGAAACAAACTCATTTAGCCATCAAAAAGTTATCTGGAAATATATTCGAGTCTGTTACCAACTGTATATGTTGACGTACAATTCCTTTTAACAGTACTTTTATACGGACTAGCTTTAGTTGTCAAGGCATGCCTACATCAACAAAATAATTAAAACAACTCATTAACTCATTTAAATCTCTCAAATCTGAAAGTCAAATATATTGACTTATTGATTATTCAATGAACTTTTTCTAGCTATTAGGGTAATGTACCGGTATTTACCAATACATGTTGGTGGGACATGGCTCCAGTTCCCATACTTTGTACATCTTAAGACGCTTGTACTGTTTTCAGCGAGTTCGTAACCAGGGTTGCAGCTGTATGTGGCCGTGTGATTAAAGGTCAATAATGGGTGGTAGAATTCTAAATGGTGTTTCCCGTTTGAAATGTCCACAGGTTCTTGACAAACTATAACACAGTGAAACAAACCATAAGTCATAAATGAAATACAAGATATTGTGAACGTGATTATAATATTATAGTTGATTACATTATTCAAATAAACTCATTAATGAAATAATTTTAAAAAAACAAGTCTATGTCTCAAATATACCTAACGAAACTTCTATGCACTCCGCTTTCAAACTTGCCGGAACATTTTCCAAAATATATGCACAACCAATATTGAAAATATGCATTGACTAAATGTTTCGTGAATGAGAGTCATGTGGTCATGTTAATATGATTAAAGTTTTGACTAGTTATTATTCTGAAACGAAACAATGCTTTAGCGTGAAAACTTCGTTTAGTGTACTTGTATATTATTGTTCCAATGATTGTTATAGTCAGATACGCGTTCACAGAAATCGCACTTCGGGATAACTGAAATGCTACAACGAGGTCATAAGGTAAATGAAACATGTAAAACATTTTCTGTATGCCCGTCTTATTATACATGTCGATGAAATTGCAGATGCACACGATTGTAGCTATTCCATCGCTTTTATTTTTATTTTCACATTTCTTTATTACATGTTTATTTTTTTATTGGACGAAGTAAAATATCAAATAAAATGTCCAAAATATTAAAAGTTGAAGGTTGACATAACTCCTAATTGATATGGAATAAATATCTTCTGATACACCGCAACTGTTGTATAATTTCAATATTCTATAAATTCGTAAAGTGTTAAGTGGTGTTATAATATGCTAATATACAAAACGGCATACTATCGTGTCTTAAAATAAGGTAAACATGTTCTCTGAAATTGATACTGTGTTAACTGTTTTTATTATACCTCTTTCCCGTTTCCAATGTAAAGTCTCCTATACCTGAGCGGGCGTTAATTTTTTGTAACACATGGTAATAACACATGCGCAAAAATAATGCGCGCATACAGTTAAAACAGTTATTAAATCATTTTCCATTTATTTGACGAGTTGTTCATAAAACCTGAAAATACTTTTAATTAGACCAAAACTTCGTTTGAAGCGCTAATAAAAGCTTGACCGTCTATTTATGTCACTGCTTATTAAAATGTTGTGACATCATATTTTTCTGTATATATTTCTATGCAATCTTCGATTCTGATGAGAATGTGCTGATGTACATAGGGTAATAATCTAAGAAATAGAGACAATTGGATGAAACTATTCTTATAGTATTAACATTTTAGTAGCATTGAACAGATGCGTAAAATATTGAGTATTATGCATAGAATACCTTGATGAAAATTCATTGACTTGAAAACATGAGCAATTGAATCATTTATTGAATGTTTCTGCATTGGATAAAATTAATGTGGACAGAAAGTATATTTTGTCCATCTAATATTATATTATATGTTTGGTTTCATTCTGCATACCAAACGATGCTTTCGAAAGCATCATTTATTGACAAAAGTTTGAGATGACTGTAACAGTCTCATCAATGATCATAAACAGAATAATTACTCACTTATCAGTGTGCAATAAGGCTCAGTTCCACTCCATGTACCATCAGCTTGGCATATTCGTGTGTTGTCTCCACGTAATATGTACCCAACTGTGCATTGATACTGCGTTATCTCTAGATAAGTCGTTTTATTAAATTCAACACGTCCATCTTTAATGTGAGGGAGAATTCCACAATCTAAAGAAATAATAACATGCTGGCATTTTGCTATGTCTTCATTGCTCTACACACAACTTAATCCCTAAATAACTTACTATAGACTGCATCCGCAATATATCTATGACAACATATTATACAATAAGAGAACCTATAGTTAATAATGAACAAATATGTTAAGTAAAAAACAGTAGTACTGTAGCTAAAAATTGTACGCAAGCAGGGGGGATATTGGACATTTTATTACTAGTCTGTCTACCAGATTTGTTTAAGTACTTGCACCTTTGATAATACAGGAAATAGTCATATTTGACTAGTTTCCACTTAATTCACATTTCACACTTTCATGTTTGGACTCATAAAAACCCGATGTTGCATGTAAATGTCGCTTTATATTGGTATGTCGTCTTGTTTTGGATGGTAATTGCGATTCCGCTCTATGGATGCTTTGGAAGAGCGCAATCTGAATATAATACAGTCATGTACTTTTACTAAATAACTGATTATGTTAGTATTCGACGGCGTACCATCGTGTCAAAAAACTAATGATTACATGAGATATCACAACAATAACATATGAGAAAATACATGCTTTTTGTATGAATCTGTTGCGTGATACATTTTCAGACCTAACCAGAATAGAAAAAAGACACCATTGCCATTAATTTGTAGAACTCATTTTAATTATCTAAATTAAATATTAATAAACAATGTGACATAAAGTATGTATTTGTTAACAATCATAAACAACCTTATTTTTTGCACTTCATTTTCGTTCAAATACTTCGTAGTCTGAAAGAATGGGCTTTGTTATTTCATTAGAAAGGTGATTAAATAAATGAAAAAATAGAAAAGTAACCGTGATTACGTTACCGTTTTAAACCTACTATATATCACACTATAAAAAAACAGAAAGCATGTAGATTACGAAATCAAAAAGTAATTCACCATACCATACGAGTAGTAGGTACCACACTCCTGCTAATGCAGATTTTCGCACTAACATTCTGTTCTGTGAATTACGTTACTAGGCATCACACAACAGAATAACTCATTAAATCATGTAACTCTCAATTCTGTTTATACCTCCCTTGCGTAAGGTTTAAGAAAGTATCAACTAATATCATACTTTACGATAATTGATACTTCATTTTCAATGAATTACAATATGTAGTAGTGGATGTGAATTACGTTACTGTGAATTACGTTACCAAACACATCTTAATCTGACAATCAATTGTCCTATGATTAGTTTACAAACATACTATGTGTCTATGAATGATTATATTTTGATAATATGGTATGAAGAAGATAACGAATTTTAATTTAATACCGAAATAACATTTTTGCTCGCAAATACAATGGGACAAAAAAAAAGAAAAGAGAAAAATCACAGAATTGCTCAACTTAATTCGTTGACTAATTTGTCTCGTATGTGTATGTTTATAATTCGAGCGTTCAAAGGTAAAATGTGATAACTACATTTTTGCCGAAAATGACTTTTTGAGATTTTTCAAAGGTACTTAGTGTCCTTTATATCTGGCAAATTTTTTGAAGTTGATTTCAGTCCATATTTGGGCAAAAATGAAAGAAGTATTTTGTGATAACTTCCTTTCAACAAATTTTGTAGAGGTAAAAGGT
Source organism: Lutraria lutraria (assembly GCA_964023205.1). NCBI lineage: Eukaryota > Metazoa > Mollusca > Bivalvia > Venerida > Mactridae > Lutraria > Lutraria lutraria. The sequence continues at coordinate 7,852,261 of OZ026843.1, forward strand.
TCTAAGTGTACTTGTCCCCCTACATTTGACAGTTGCTGATGAATATGTAGAGGAAAAAGGTCATAACAGACTTTATCCCCTTTTTCCTCTGAAAAAAACATTCATTCAATCCATAGTGCACCATCTGCTATCTCTTTTTCCCATTAAATTTTTTCGGTTATTTGTTTATCTTAGAATATAGTCAGTGATAATTCCTGGCAGTACATTAATCATAATACTGATAAGATGACTCTGACTGGATTTGCAGTCATTTAATTATTTGTGTATTTACCAAAATTAGTCGCGAAATTAGACAAAATAATTATGCAGTGAAAAGAATTACAATGATATAGATCATTCTTTATCAAGGTGAGTAGTCTTTTGTTCTGTATTATAAATTATCACTGTCTCGTGCTTTGTAGTTGATTACAAGAATTGTATCTTCTATTCTAAATAGTGCCACTTTTTTGTGCTATTTTATATGACTTTGTTATCTAAGATATTGTGTTTTATTGTTGTTTTTGTGTTCTGTATAATTTAATTCAATAAAAACAATCGAAAATTTTACGTATTAAATCAACTTGAAGTACATAAAATATTTATACAAACTTCTGGTTATATACTGAATTCAGGGCTCCAGATATGGGACGTATTTGCGTAAATACGCAATATAGTAGATTTCCCAAAATACGCATAAAATATTTCTAGAGCGTACCAATACGCACTTAAAATCCCGGGTACTCGTTTTATTCGATTAAAATGCGTAACTATCAAATTAAATGTAGTATCTGTGACTATAGTGCTTTAAAATATTGAATAAGGCAAAGGTATTGTATACAAGCTACATGTACATTCTTCACTGGATGCAAAACAAGATCATTAATTAAATATAGAAGAACTCAATACAGCAAAGTATATTTAAAAGGTAAGTCTATTGTGTGTGTTTGTGTTTATAAGTGAATACCCTATAGAGTGGTTCCATGATTGCCATTACCCTTAGTAAAATTGAAATACCCCCCCCCCCCCCCCCAAAAAAAATTAAGGCGTAAAATACCCCCTGCTAAAGAATGCAGAGGGTAAAATACCCCTTGCCCAAATATTTATCAGGAGCCCTGTTAAATTGAAAATATTTTATTCTGCGGGTGGACGTCACAGAGTGGTCAGACTTGCTTTACATCCAAGACCATTTTGATAATTATTATGACAGTATTGATATGTTAACAGAATATGACACCATGTATGAGAAAGCTCGTATAAACTCTACAACATAGTAAATAACACCGAAATGCTGACAGAACAGCATGGAAATGACATAAGCCACGTAGAAAAAGTATGACGATACATGTATACTGATGGTGTACCCTTCTCATAATGGATACAAAGATTTGCAAAACAGGGCCCAGTTGTTCCAGACAAAACCATAAATCATACAATTTACATTGAAGAACAACAAAATACACCTGATAGTGAAAATTCAACAAATGAAAATGACTACTTTAGTGCACCGATGTGCATCCCTGAAAAGACCAGTTACTAGTATACCAACCAGAGATAAAGGCTGGAAATATCGAGGAAACCATATTAATACAAAGAGGCCAGAACTTGTTTCGGAAACAACAAGTGCTTGATTACCATACAAAGCGTCTTGGCAAAATTCTGGCCAGCAATGTGTTGAAGCGACAGAAAATGATGGCAGCTGGAAAAGCGCTAAGAACCGTACTTGACTTTTTTGATTACACAATATTGGTGCAAGAATTGCCGAGAACATTCAGCCAAACACATACAACTAATTTGTCAAATTCATGGTTATGATAGAAGAGATAGGGGTGGGTGATAGATGGGACATGTACATTTCTGACTTTGTTTCGCTTGGCATTGGCTCCAACAGGAAGTACTTAACGTTATAAAACTTTATTTGTACCAGTATATTATAGGATTAAACTTTCATTTCTGGTCGTTTATCGATGTGTAAACTCCCTCAGACCTCATAACACATTGAATAAAGCCCCCAATCCTTTTATTTCCAATTAAATTCAATTGTTTTATTCAATTCTTACAAATGTCGGAGATGAATCGCTAAAACTCATTAGCTGGTAAAAGTAGTCCGTCGACGATGTACAAAAGGTTTCCGATTGAAAAGGAGTTAATCGAAGTGTAAACTCCCTCCATTGACCAATCAAAATGCGTAGATTTGTAAGAATTGGAAATAATGACCATTGAACAGTTTTGGGGTAAATATATATGTTTTTATGTACATTTCAATTACACTGTACAATTAAAACGATGCAACATTTTAATGTGAGGTTTTAGTACATATTTACTAATACGCTAATAACCATATAGTTAGAAAGTAATACACAAAAAGTACTTAGAGTTGGGAAATATTTCTATAAATGAGAAACATTAGGTTGTGTACAAGTTTTAGCTTATTATTATGTTTTGTGTTCTAAATGACATTATAGAACATTGTACCAAGCGGTGTCATACTTGTATCGCAACAATTATAACAATATCTTAATAATTAACATAGGAAAAAGGCAGTAAGTGCTTAACTTATCACCTTTTACCAGAACTTATCTAGAACTATCATTCATACCACTTCAGAGGTAAAAGGTGCCAAGTGCAGTTATCACCTTTTACCTTTCCGAAATTGTGGTTAATCAGGTTCTAAGTATACTTAGAACCTTTTACCTCTGTAAAATTCCCAAAATCATTAATTATTGCTTGCAAATTATATCAAGCAAGGCAAAATTCACAAAGTACGATCCAAAATGGACAACAAATATAAAAAAGTCAAAATTGATAAGTATTTTTTTTCGGAAATAAAAGTAGCATAAAGATTTACGTTTTTTGCATTTTTCTCAAAATGTTGAAAATGTTAGTTATCACCTTTTACCTTTGAACCCTCGCATTGGTAACTTAAATGTGACTATTTTGTTCGATAATGTTGCCTTACGTTTTGAAATGGTTATTTTAGCTTGTAGTACCACATTAAAGAACTGCAAAAGCAAACCAGTTAATGATTTATTAACATGGTTTTGATAAAGATATAAGTTGCTAAAGATACAATAATTAACTTTTACGGAAATTTCGTAATGCTAAATGCATTGATGAGCTAAATTGGTATAATAATTGTGGACAAATGTAAGTCTATTTGTAAATGATATCAGAAGAAATATAATGAATTGTGTTTATAGACATTTGAATCTTCTCCACATGATTCCAAATAGTTGTGGAGAAATTTTAAGAAAATAAGAGGCATGTAGAGCTATTGTTACATCAATATTTTTCAATGGAAGCTAAATGTTAACAAAACGGCAGTCAGCTGACTAAACGAGAACATACGTTTATATTGATCAACAATTATTTAAAAAAAAAATATCTGGACAAACATCTACAAAGATAAAAATTTAACAACAATGCTACTGAGGAATATGTATGCGTTTTTACAATTGTCAAATAGACTAGTTTAATAGTTGACAAAATGATTAACTTCAATCTTGTATGGGTCAGATGAGTTGGGTTGGAAATACAATGTTATATCAATGAGTATATTTCTACGCATAAAAATATCTTCGAATGAATCATTAAACACTTGCAATGCAGCGCAGTTAATTGGTGATTGTGATAGTAATCTTACATACATTCAAGTAAGATATTTATTGTGTTCTGGATATAATACTGATATGTATAATGATAGATACGTTATAAAAGTGTTTTATAATACTGAACCATTTAGACAAATTTAAAGGTTACACTTTAATAACAATGTCTTAAGTTAGAGACGGGAAAGACAGTCAGTAAGAAATCCAAATTTATTTGATTCAACAAACAATTCATTTATGCTGCTCGCAACACCTTAGCAACCTACCGGTTGGACCTGGAAAATGACTGGTTGGAGAAATCCTTAAAATTGCAACTGTCATGACTACAGGTCATACAGATAGAGCTACCCCAAAGCTATCCCTATAGCATGTGACATAACTAACAAAATGATATGTCAGTACTGTACACTAGATTCAAATGAGCGCCCCATAAAATTATCGGCCATAAATAGAAATGAAATATCATTCATTCAATGAAATAGTATTCAATTCCTAATATCGTTTCCTCCCCTAGCCTGAAATCCTGGACCCACCTAAGCTGTATTCACATAAATAGAACTCATTGATGGTATTATAACGCTGTCATTATCAGCAATATCGTTTCTCATTAGCATGAAAGATCATTTATGAATTTTAACGCAACAAAGCGAAAATGCGAAAAAGCGAAAATACGACAAACTCAACTTTGTCGTATCTTTGCATTGTTGCATTTTCGCATTGTCGTGGCGAAAAAGCGAAAATACGACAGATGAAGGGCGACAATAGGACACCAAAAATGTGTCGTGTTTTCGCCTTACATCTGTCGTATCTTTGCTTTTTCGTGGCGAAACTGTAACAATGCAAAAACACGACAAACTCGACTTTTCCGCATTGTTGCATTGTGCCTGTCATTGTTTTGATTCTGCTTGCCAAAGAATCAATACACACTTTGACCTAATTACGCTGCATCATCAGGTATTTACATTTTGTAAGGAATCTTTTAAGTTTATTTGGTGCGTATTGTAGACGATATTTAATGAATCTGAAGTTCTGGTAAAATGTTTTCAAATAAGCGCCATCGTTTTGTTTTATTTTTTTCAAGACGGCGGATTTTAAAAAAATGAAATTGACGACTTCTTGTTTTATTTTTATTTGATTTTGTGGTAAATTAGGCTCGGCGCTCCCGTAAACAGAAAATAAAAAAACGGTTGGCCTGACACCTAATAAAAAGCTGTGACGCATAGATAAAACCACCACACGAAGAAAACCGTTGTCTGGTCGTTTTTCATTGCAGTTCAGCTTGGTTGTTTCGCATGACTGTTGACTTTACGTTTATTTGCCTTCTTCCGAATGACGTAATTGATTTCCTGTGGTGCAGTAGTAAGATGCTCGCTTATGAAATAAGAGGTCCTGGGTTCAATCCCCGGTCGGAGCCTATTACGTTTTTAGTATTTTTTCTTGATAGAACATTTTTTCTCAATTAACTAGCCAAGATTACAAAGGGAAAGTATGCTTGCACATGTTAAATGAATATACATACAAGATAGTTAAAAGCAATTTAAAAAAACCCTGATCATGTATCAAATACAAACTGTTACGGCCGATAATCTACCAGATGAAATGGTTTTATATTTTCACATCTTGTTTATATATCTTTGATATTTTTTATCAAAGTCTTATAGAATACACGCACACGCAGGGGCACTGGTTATAGGTGTTTGAACAAATGTGCAATTTTAGCTTCTGTAAAAACGGGAGACTGTTTTATGCACATGCGTTTATTTTAAAGAAAAACATGTTAAAAGCAATGTTTATTTGTTGCTAAAGGTCATTTTGTTAAATGGATGGGCCCAAAATGTAAACAAAAACAAAAAATCAATTCTACAAAAATTTATTTCATATGCAATTTTTTTCTAAATATGCCTTGGGGCAAAAGTGATAAGAGGGGGTGTGGCACTTCAAATAAAAAATCTAAATAATGGGACGATGAAATTTGCTCAAATTTAAAAAAATGAATGTCTTACAGTATCTAAAAATAAATAAAAGTAATGAAAGCTGTTTCCGTGAGGTGCCCATTACTGACCGAAATCCTTAATAGCTGCATTTCTTAATTTCGTTTTAAAAAATATTTCTTTCGTACATGCTTTGTTATATCATCGACCAAATTAATCAGCTTATCTACGTGTAATGAAGTAAATTTGATTTTTTCGAGGTATATGTCTCCATCAATGTTATTTAAACTTTCATAAACCCTCCTAAAATATTGATATGTTATGATGACATAATATGCAGGCCTATTAAAATCTCTGATATGTATACTTTTTTCATTGTAAACAAAGAGTACGAGAAAAAGATAGCACGTACAGAGGACTGTCATTTTCAGTTGCACATACATCACAGGTTTTGAAAATTCCCAGGAATGTTTGTCATAAAGCTTAGCTGTGCAGTGTGCATATTCTCAGGATTTTGGGCTGGGATCATTTTCGGCGGTGTTAAAGGTCCTTGATTTCTTACACATGTGAAAATCGTAACTTTATGGTTTTGCTTCAGTACACATTATGTTTCAGTGTTTGGTCTTTGGTAAAGGCAAATCAATTACATATGTAATGTATGCCAATTTAATTTCGGAGACATACACCTATGTCAATTTACAATGAAAAAACTCCGAACTAGTGTGGGAATTATGACCCATCTTCACAAGAATAAATATATATATATATATTGCTCCTCGTGTGGACCTCTAATTGTTATACATTGTATATATAACTGGTTCAAGTATGATGCATTAACAAGTCATAGGAACTGAATAACATACTTAAAATGGCATCTTCAAAAATCTTCGTGGCAGAAACTACAAGACCAACTTGCATATTTAATACATAGCATCGCATAACGGTCCTATGCAAATAACATGTAATATAAATCATGTCCTTGCGATTAAAATTGACCTCGCCCAGAAGATACCTATTTCCGTTACACATCTTATCTATTTCGGAATTTCACAACTTCTGTTCGGCTCCAATTACCTTTTTGGGCAACGCTATCTTTTTGCTGCGAACAGCAGCAACTTCTATACTTGTATTATATAAGTAACCTATACGGCCAATATATGGTAAAAAAGATTTGTGTCAAGTACCTGTGGGTTGATGTGAGTATCACGTGACCTGGGTGTACATATTGCCACGGTCGCGGCCACAACATTGTGATGTGACCAGAATGCCAAGGGTAGACATATAAAAGATGTACAAACTTATGGAAGGGAATATCCGCCAGTTCGTGCATTATGCTAATTGATATTTCAGCATGCTAATTCATTTTACGTGTTTCTTTTTAGAATTGCATTTTCCCTAATTTAGTGTAAATGTACGTTGTAATTCTAATTATAACACTAATGTTGGTGTATTGACCACAATTTTTAATGAAATATTATTTTTTATAATTCAAATGTGATACTTCATATGAAGATATTTTCATTGTAATTAAGTGTTTAATACGCTGAAAATGCATAACATTTGAGGGCGAGTACTTCGAGAATGTTACTATACTATCTCAAATGTTATGCATTTTCAGTGTATTAAACACTTAATTACACATATATGTATGTTAATTTGGTCATTCATATTAAAACGCTCGTTGTGTAATCTAATAATAAGACTATATATTTGCAAATGCTTTCATTACAATTAAGCATTTAATTAACATTTTTCTCATGTTTGCTTAAAAATTGAAATTGATAGCTTTTTGTTCCAGTTTTATTTTAATATATATAGACTTATATTCCCAATAACATTACTTACAATCTTTGTTTTACAAATCACGTGAAGCAATTGAAAAGAAAGATGAAGGTAAATTCGTTTCTTTGCGCTAAAATTGGCCCTTTTAAATAAAGAGGGATAACTGATTAATATAGTAAAAATAATAACGGCTCCCCGAACCGGTGTTGACAATATTTTATACTAAGGAAAAAGGTCCGCCTAGAAGTGGCGGTGTAACAGAGACGCTGGAATTTGACAAACCGAATTGCACCGAATCCTGGGCAAATAGACTGGCCGTAATGTATATCTCGCGGCAGTATCTCCCACAGATGCTTGGGTTTATTGACAGCGACCCTCTCTCTCACGCCCCACTCTTAGTGTCCACTCAGCTCAGCAACTACGTCGAATACATTCTACACATGCATACCAATGCTAATCATTCAGATCCAAGTCAGTTTTCTACTTACCTACTGACCCATTGCTTTGGGTGACAGTGTATATTATAAATTTATATCTGATCCTTAGTACATGGGTATAGTGAGCGTGTCACGATGGTCCGTATACCAAACATCAGTGTCTAAAACTTCCTCATTTAGTTTCAAATCAACAAGTAGGAGAGAAAATATTGACCTTTAAATACAGATGACTGCTTAAAAAAGATGATCAATGAAGGTTTTAACTTTTACTAAACCTTTTTAAATGGACCTACCTGTGTATATTGACAGATAACATCAAGAGATGTATTGGCCCTAAGCAATCAAGCATCTTACGACGTGTATTCGGTTGCATAAACATCCCAAACATCCGTTTAAGATGTTAATTCTTGCCGGATCGAAACTTATTTATGTGCCTCAACGCATATCAAGTTTACATCATATACATGTCTGACACTACAAATTGAGCACAGAAAAAGACCGTCGTAGCGCAGTGGTATAGCACCTCAGGATTGGAGAGTCCCGGGTTCGATCCTCACCAGCGCCAAAAAAAATGCAAGGCAAGACACTTTAAATTCCACATTGCCTCTGTCGCTCTTCGAGGTTGAGTTCATCTGGGTTGAGTCTCGAGAGCGCTTAATATAAGTTGTAACAAATTTCTTCGCAATTTTTATTATTTCAACAGGCTGTAGAAACTGATTGGAAAGAAATAGAAACACAAACTAAGTAAACCTAATCAGTCAAAACAATATTTCTAAATATGAGCAATTTTGCCCTTCCGAAAAAATGATAATTTACTAACTCGGCTGTTTGAGCGGAATATTTTTTTTTCTTAGGTGAATTGAAAATTGACACTGGATAGGCAACGTATACACCCAGGTCACGTGATACTCACATAGTGTTAGCTTGATGACGCAGACACAATTTAGGAGAGGGGCAGCTATTATAAATACGACGACCTCTGTCGTCAAAATACACGCTGGTTCTCGGCTTCATTTTGTGATAACATCAAAATTAGTACGAGCACAATTATCTTTTGCTGCGACTATTATTATGCAATAATTATTGTGACGACAATAAATTTTTTATTACACATGTTTAATTAAGTTGTGTTGATTTATTAATAATGAATGATGTCTGTTGGATGCTTTTTTCACTTTTTAAAATTTAATAATTACATAGATCTGAATCCAAATTAGTTTATAAAATCGAAGAATCTTAATAATCCAATGAATCTAGAACTGGATAACAGAATATAAACTAAGTGTTGGGAACAACATAGTAACAAGAAATTGAATTTTGCAGAAGTAAAACAATACTCGCTTATCATAAAAATATTTACATATGAAGTATTATAATTGAATTATAAAAGAGAAAGCCATTAACAACAGTGGTGTTAACATTAAAGCTGTTGCATACGATCTAACTAATTTACATAAAAATACGGAAAATACAATTTTAAAAAGAAACATGTGAAATGAATTGGCATATTGAAATTTCAAATAGCATAATGCAATTCTAAAAAGAAACACGTGAAATGAATTAGCATGTTGAAATATCAAATAGCATAACGCATGAACGGACGGATATTCCCTTCCATATCCATGACGAACAGCTGACGTGATATGTTTCAATATATTTATGTATTTACATAAGAATTAAGTATCGAAATACGTGATTTAAAGGTTTCACAGATGTGCCAAAGTAGAAATATTGTGATACGAGTCCAACAGTTACTTCATATCCTCAGAATATAAGTCTAATTTCAAACGTTACCGTAAATAATTGTTGAACTCCTAATATTCTTATTCAAAATTCTAAAATCCGTTATATAGTGAGCATACGCATGTGTATAAAACATTCATTCTACGTTAAGTGTCATATTTCTGAACGACGTATGTCTTTTGGCCTTTTCAATATCAACATCCACTTAAAACTTTATTTGTTTACATGAATCTGTACCTCCGATTATATTTCTAACAATGGTCAATGGTCACCATGAACTAAACAATATAAAAGGAAATCAACAAAATAAGGTACGATTGTGTACCTTTAAGTTCATAACATTTATTAGGTGTGAGCCTTTTCTTTCAGGTGTACAATTTGTCAAAACTTGAAAATAATTTTAACGGTCGTCAGATACGTTAAGCAGTTATTCAAGTTTTTTTCTTGTATATGGCAAATTGTCACAAATAAATGCAAAAAATCACATTAGGTACTTGAAATTGTTTTAACAAATACGTTGAATTTCCCATTGACACAATCTGTTTCCGTTTGTCGCGCTATGATTATAATGGTCATCAGATACGTTTTAGCTCAGTTAAGTTATGCAGAATTATACCTACTACAGTAGGGGGCTAGCCTAGCACTAATTAGTCGAAAAGATGACATCAAAGTGCAGTATTTAGACGTCCAGACATGTACGTACATGATGTCATTCAAAAATGCATGGTATTGATGTCATCTTAACTGGGAAATGTTTATAATAGTGCATACATTTTGTTTCATCAAAACTAAATGGGTACATATTGTGTGGTGATTTGATCACTAAATTGAAAAGTTTATGATTAAATTTCTTTGGATTAGAGACGTTTTATCATTTTCATTTGATTTTAGTTTAGATTTTAAAGAGTAAACATTATAATGCATTTGTATAACATTTGACGATGTGTTTTAACGTATCTGATGATAACATATTTGACTAAAATGATCACTTTTACTTCTAGTCTTTTTGTTTTTATAGCCGTGGTATGCATACATAAGTAATAAACAATGTATAGTAAGTGTTTCTGCTTTGCAAAACTGTGTTTTTTCGACTGACTGTTAGTTTGTATTTTACTAGTTAACGTATCTGATTATGGTTTTTTGTTAATACGGATATGGCAAAAACTCCTACAGAACAGTGTTCCTAAAAACATAGAGAGAACGATTAAAAGCCATATATAATGATTTCTTGGTAACAGAAACAGCTTATCAAAATGATACATAAAATATGCGTACTTAATGACGAAGAAAGTATTTTGTACATAAGACCACATTCATTAAAAGATCACATTCATAACACAGATGTTACGAATATGATCACACATGAAGCATGAAGCGGACATCAAGCACATAGGTAACATAATTATTTTGCGACTAATGTGATCGATGTCAATTATTATTTTACTTGTAGCAATGTAATAATATTTGTAACAAATCAGTTACAAAAGTGATATGTTATGAATGTGGTCCTAAAAATCACGGACATTTGTAAGAGAAAGAAATCAAATGTACGCAGCTAGCAATATCGAGTCAGTCAAACTTCTGAAAATGAGAAACGAAATGTTATCAGTATCCGAAAGTAGACACAAAATAAATCATAAATATCTTTTTTAAAGATTATATATTAAATTTCAATAAAATCCAATTGTTCTGCGTCAGATGCGTTAAATAAAGAACAAAAAGCACCAGTGGTGTTATAGTAAGGGAATTCCGTATGATGTTGGCGCCATATTACTATGCGTATACTGGAATATCTATATAAAGTAAAATGTTTTATTACAAGGCAACAAATAAATTTTAACCCTTCTTAAACAAAAGTAATTTTTGCTGTTAATGAAAAACAGGTTCAGCAATAATTATTGTTCTTGTTGTGTCTATCAATTCGTTATTTTTATAGCATTTTTCATAGTATTTTGTTATTCCAGTTCAACAATGTTCAGTTTTGACATAATTATATCTTAATTGGAATTCTACCTTTAACTTTATTCTAGTTTTATCCTTTATTGTCAATATATCACTTAAACGTATCTGACGAATGGTGTTTTGGGTGACTTACAAAGACAATGTGTGCTATCAAAACGAAGGCCGATTTGCAGCCCCCAATGATAGATAAAGTATCGCCATACTATAGGCTGTTCATTGACAACAAAAACTTTAGTAAACTATGACATCAAAATTTTATCATTCACGGTTTCATTTTTGAGCACTTAACGTAGAATGAATGAGAAAATCATATAATTCCTGTTCAGTATTTGTTTTATATTACTTCTACTTCATGTCAATTAATATACAATTATAATAAAAAGAATAATTTTTCAACACTTGAATGTTCATATTGTGTAAATGGGACAACGATATCGGTTGTAAAATTACACTAACATTACATCATTTTGTTTAATGAATCAGACATGGCTTCATAGGTAGAAATAGCTGTTGTGAAGCCACCATGTAGTGTGATATATACTTGAACGAGTGCCACCAGGCGCCCGACTGTGACACTTCGATCACTTTACAAAATGGGCATATCAGGTATAATTTCACTGAGATCATTATTTAATATAAAAAAGTAGTTTTCATTTAAATCTATGTACTGTATACCAATTCCACTGAGGAAGAGCTTTGGAGTCCTTTTTTCATTGTCCGATATCTGTTTATATATTTCCTTTAACATTTCCCGTTTTAGTTGATTTGAAAACGTCAACACCTGCCATGAAATACTCTCTGCTAATGATTATCGGTTAATGATGGTATCCCCGATAAGCTCCGCCCACATCGACACGTGGTGCTGTCTGCGGTCTCGATATGCGATATTCAAGATTATTAACCAAGGTATTATATAACGTTAATTCGTTATTTTTTGCTGTTGAACCAAAAAAGTTTGATATTTGCAAGGATTTGTAATTTGCGAACAATTATTTCATGGGCATTTGTGGAACAATCAAAACTGTGGTCCCGAGGTGGAGGGGTGACTTTTGAACTGTTGCCGTAGGCCGAGGGCAACAATTTAAAATGTCACCCCGACACCGAGTGCCACAGTTTGACTGTTCCACAAATGCCCATGAAATAACTGTTTTATTACCAAATGCATTATATATAAATATTTTTATATTATTGTTTATTCCATTCTTCCTCTGAAAAATCTTGGAAACGATTTAGTTTTCTACGAAATCACCATATTGTCGTTTGTTAAATTAGAATCATATAAACGCTTGCAGAAATCAGAATCATATAAACGTTTGTATAGACTAAAAGGCACTCTCGCACTGTAATCCCAACTGCAATTGTCAAGTTCCACCTTGACAGAATGTACTGATTGTTACCGAACGTTCATTACGGAGACACCCGATATCGAGGCAGTCAACAGTCAAAACTGTTGACCGGTCAACAGTTCGCAAATTACAAATCCTGGCAAATATCCAACATTTTTGGTAAAACAGCAAGCAATAACGAATTAACATTTATATAATGCGTTGGGTAATAATTTTGACTGTTGACTGCCTCGATATTTGGTGTTTCCATAACGAACAGTACATTCTGTCAAGGCTGAACTTGACGATTGCAGTTGGGATTACAGTACGACAGTGTCTTTCAGGCTATGCAAGCGTTTATATGATTCTGACTTCTGCAAGCGTTTATATGATTCTAATTAAACAAACGACATTATGGTGATTTCGTAGAAAATTTCAAATCCAAGATTTTTCAGAGGAAGAATGGAATACACAATAATATAAAAATATTGATATAATGCATTAGGTAATAAAACAGTTTTTATGGGCATTCGGTGTCGGGGTGACATTTTAAACTGTTGCCAGGCAACAGTTCAAAAGTCACCCCGACACCTCGGGACCACAGTTTTGACTGTTCCACAAATGTCCATGAAATATTTGTATACTATGGAATGGTATTTAGGTAAAAAATACACCATGCCTGCTTTTCAATTACAATTTAATCATTGACAGTGCTAGTATGCTTACTGGTATAGTCAGAATGCATGATGACAACTTCACCATGTTTGTTGACAATGATAGCATGCTTGCTGGAAATTACATCTTGTATGCTGTTTAGATCCTGATGTCTATATCATAATTTCATCAAAGAAATTTAAACGACGTGTGTTTCAATGTCTTAAAACAACCTATTGAATTACTTTTTCTGAACACTTTGCACATTGACAGTCACTCAGGGTACAATCGCTTTGTTTTTAAATGGACAAAACTAAACCATTTGTAAGGAAACCTGCATCGAAGTTCACTTGTCAAAAAAAAGTTATGGGCAAATGTAGTGTATTTATGTCTGAAACTATGGAAAGCCACAGTACACCCCCGAAGTAGTACTATGATTTGCTATATAAACCCATATCTGTTCTACTACCTCGGAATTATGCCAATTTCCGAAGTAGAAGAACCGTTCAATGTCGGAGTTCATATTATCGTACATCGGGATAGATCATACTACAACTTCGGAGTTTTATTTTCCGATGTAGAAGTATACATACTACTACCTCGGCTTTCTTACTACAACTTCGGAGTTTTATTTTCCGATGTATAAGTATACATACTACTACCTCGGCTTTCTTACAAACAACTTCGGTGTTTTACTTTCCGACGTACAAGAAATGCCTAGTTATAAGTACACATTAGTCATACTACTCCAGTGATTTAAATCGACCCCCCCCCCCTGCTTGATAGTACTACTTCGGGGTATTGCTCGATACTTCGGCTTTTAATTTATTCCGAGGTATCGTAGTCAGCGTTACTTCGGGAGATTCCACGATACTACGGGGATGATTTTCACGGGAATAGCTTGCAAGCACCGTCTGATCACTGTCACTCAAGTGGTTGGAAACTTACATTTCATTTTCTTCTTTTTAAGGTACGTATTGTGTTTTTGCCTTTAGTAGTGCATAGAGACTGCAGATGAGTTTTAAGGGATTTTTTGTCGAGCTGCAGGGTTCTTAAGTCGCACACTAACGGCGTCAAATACAACTGAACTGACCAAATTAACAAATACATTTATGGCCATGGCATAGGAGCTGAATCATGAATTATTCAGAACTGTTTTCATAGATTTACAGTTTCTTTAGCACGTGTAGGGTTTCAGTTCTTTCATAAAACTTGTGTTGTGGCGTTGGCCAGTATACATAAAGTGTCACTATGTCAGGTGTAAATTGGTCAGCTGTTGGTTCCATGAGGCATGACATAAACTTTGATAAAGTGATTTAGGAGCCAGAAAAATCATGCAGGTCTCGTTTTTTCAGTAAAGTCCATCAAACTTCATAACACATTGAATATATACCGAAGGGCTTTATGTGAAATGTGTGTTATGAGGTCTGAGGGAGTTTACACTTCGATAAACGACAGGAAATGAAAGTTTAGTCCTTTTATTTCCAATTACAATTGTTTTATTCAATTCTTACAAATATCGGACATGAACCACTAGAACTCTTTAGTTCGTAAAATCTTACACATATAACTTGATGATGTCATTGTGATATGACGTCATCAGATAGGAATGTAAATAGTAAAATAGTGTGGTTTATTGTGGGATTAAACTTCATTTCTGGTCAGTCATCGAAGTGTTAACTCCCTCTGACCTATAGTCATAAGATGGACTTGTATTATTGATCGTTTTTAATGAGATACTTATATATTTATATGGAATTTAAAATGCATTTATTTCAGGTTTGTGATTACACATTGTGTAATTTAAAGTTACAGATTGAAAAGTGGTCAGATGCTTGCAGACTGCTGAGAACCTGAACCTGAAGCCATTTAATTGCCCCCTCAATGTAGATAGAGGAAAGTGAGATGGAAAATTACAGGTAATAATTTAATATTGAGGTAATATAATGAACATTTGGCATGCGGAACATTGACGCTATTTTCCTATGAAAAGACAACTCCTGTCGTTATTGATTTTTTACCTGTGTGATAAACTAGTTGTTTCCCTTTACGCCAATTATTGATTCTTATCGAATATAGATTATTTAGCGTTAAACCAAGATCTATATCTCCTGGTCGTTTTTGTGCGATCCGAGTTTAGGGAATTTGAGAGTATTATTTTTCTCACGTGGGGGAAGGATCATGGTCTTCAACACAATAATTAAAAGAAAAATGTCATATTTTTGTTTTTTGAAATACATAATTCCATATTTTAATGTTGATCTTTAAATGAATATTGATATGAATAACATTGACAAACCAGCAGTAAACTGATGTTGGTTGATTCCAATTTAATGACTTTATATAAGATCAAGGACTTATATACATACATGTATATAAGTCCTTGATGAGATCAAGGAAAGTACATATTAGATGAAATATTACAGCAGTAATATATCTTATTTTTTCGGAATCAAACACCTTACAGAACACAGTTCTATACGTGTATATATATTCATTTCACACAGGGATATAATATTATAGCATCCCTGTTTCACACTACTAAAGGAAATAATTATATGAACGTATAATCAGAAAATTCAATCGTTCGGCAAAAAAAATATGTTGAGTTTTTCCACGAGCACGGTTAATTTTTCAACTTTCACATTTCTAAAAAATGCAAGTTTTAACACAGCTCGGGACAAGTCAAACTGACATTAAGATTCTTATTGCCCGACCAGATCCAACTCGATGTTGGGACACGATCTCTAATGACTGTGCTAAGTAAGGCAAACAAGATATTGGAAACCCTGAAAATATTTTTTTTTTAATTATATCAGTATTCAATATAATTTGTTGTATGTGCTATGAAAACAACAAACGTTTTTCATAAACTAATTATCACTATAAATCTTTTAACCAGTCACTAAGCTGACCGTGACCAGACATGATTAGGCAGATAAGGGGCAATTAAACAATTAAGAGAATATACCTCCTGTTGCTTTTGGGGTCACTTAAATAGGAGCTGTTCAATGTTTTTAAATTTAGATATTTATTGGTTACTGTCCTAGTAGAACTGTATTAGTAAAACTTTTGGGACATTTAAAAGTTAAAACGGCACGTTCAAGAATAATATTGATAATAATAAATTGGCATTTAATTTGAAATGGCGTATATCAAACATTGCATGTCAATTTTAACACCCGGCCAATACTGCATGAATGAGCAATATCCCTTTAACAGGGCGATAAAATCAATAAATATTACGTAACATCCTGTAATTGTATATCATCTGTCATAAAAGTGGTCAGAGGCTTTAGCCATAGCTGTGTCAGATGATAAAACGTATCCACACGAATGCATTTTCTTAATATTCTTTTCAATCAAAAAGTACATAATTATAGAAATATAGCACGGTATTTTTTCAATGAAATTGCAAAGAAATAAGAAAAAGCATTTGACAACATTTTTACTAGATGAGACTAAAAAGGCTTTGTGTAAAATATTGTTGTACATCGATATTGGTTCAAAAAAAATATATTTCTTATATTTTATTATCAATTTATCTATTGTTTTGAATTACTACATTCAAAATCAATTGGGCTTTAAAGAATAATTGGAATATACTTCTGAGTTTATAAAATCACTTAATCTATGTTTCTGACCCAGCAAGCTCACGACTGGAAAAGTTTAAACAAATCGTAGTTTTATAAAGCGTGATAAATAACAAGGACTTATATACATGCATATTTTCTGAAGATAGTCCTTTCTACAGAATATGTTTCCGGTAAAACATGCACGAGAAAATCGTTTCATTTCACCTTCACCAGGTGTTTTCTCAATAAAACTGTCTGCCTTCATTTATTAATTTGTAATCGATATATTTATATTTACAGGGTGACCGAAAAGTAGCCATGGTTATATTTTGAGTTTTTAGACCCGCTTATATAAACCTGATTAAGAAAATAAATATGTATCGAGTTATTGAATTATTGAACAGTTTGCTAAAAATTAGCAGTTTTTTGTAACATGGTAAAAATATACCGACTTAAATTATACACCTGATAAAGCAATTTAACAATTAGTCACGTGGTAAATGTATGAAAGGTCATAATAACAACAACTAATTCGGTAGTTGCTACATCGACTACTGTACATGTACAATGTACTTACTACAAATTGATACGGAAACGCGCGCTTGAACGCGAATATCTCCATTTTCAAACTAAATTGGAAGCAATTTCCACATTTTCAAATTTCTTAAAAAATATATTGTAATAAAGCTTGGACACCACAGAATACTTCACGAGGTTATAAAAAAATGTCATTTTAGTAAAAAACAACTTTATGGCCTGTCAAAAACGAGGTTTAAGAGTATTTTGACAGTTTTCATATAGAATTATGAACGAACGATAGTCACCAACTTCAAACGAAAATGGAAGCAATAAGTTCACATACCACATTAATAAAAATTATATTGAAATAAAGTGCAGAGAATGAAGATTACTTCACGAGGTTATAAAATTTTCTCATTTAATGTTATAAACAAGTTATTAGTGTTAAACCATACAGCTCCTATATAAATCTATAGTAAATCAGTTTATCGATAAACGATATCGGAGTGATCGATAAGACGTTTTCAAGGGAGACAATTTCGCCGATAAGACCGGCCAAGTTACAGAAATGTTCCGCATGCTAATGCATAGATTAACCTATCAAATATTTAAATACCTCTGAACATGCATGATGAAGCATCTGTGATTCAAATAAATAAGTTGTCAATTAGTCGCACAATTTATACATGTTATAGTATTTATTTTTTACTTGTTAACTCTGAAATCTTATCATGTATGTGTAATCAACAATTGTATGGCGTGGCTTACATTATCAATGAAACTCCTTTAATATGATGTAATATATCACTAACAAAAAGCTCTTGTCAACCATTATATTACTGCTGTTTACTTCATTGACTTGAAAAAAAAATGGACTTGATTTGCCGTGTGGACATGATTGTTTTAGGGTTAGGCATAAATGTGATATGAAAGATTTGCAGTTATTTCCCCTAATTAATCTGTATCATTCAGATTGTTATGACCTTCTGCTTTTACATAGATTCAGTAGGAAGTGATTTGGCTAAAAGCTGCAGTGACAAACGGAAGACCAGGAGTGGTTTGGCAATACTTTTTTGAAGCAGTGTTAAATGAGAAAGGTTAGTGTCTGCTGTCACTTTATGAAACATAGTTAAGTTAACTTTATGAAATCATCTGTAAGTCTTATTTTTTGGTACAGTAAAAGGTGTGTGTGTTTTTACCGGGTTGTATGCCCCTTTTCAACAATCAGCCATGTGAGGCAGACAGTTCACATATGCATCGTTCCTGGGAAGAACTAATACTAGACTTCCATCCTCCGTAAGCAACTGCCTACTTTCTCACATAAAGAGTTATGGTTGGTAGCCGGGCTCGAACCCACGACCCACTATCACTGAGAGGTTACAGTGATTTGAAGCGACTTTAACCACTCAACCACCGAGGTGGGTCTTAAGATGTGTAATTGGACATTCTCTGCATAAATTTAAATGTAATGATGAATTTGAGGGTAAAAGTCAGAAAAAGGGCTTGAATTCTTCTTTAATTTCATTTTTATACATGCTGACTTGCATATAAGTTGAAAAAAAAGTTATTGTAAAAAAATACATACTTACAGGCAGAGGGAAATTTGACAAGTATTGGACTGTGTTGATTTGAACTATAGTGATGAAGACAATGTTTTCGTTTGTTCAGGATTTGCAAAAAGACTAAGAGAAGATCATAGCTGAAGAACATTGCTTGGTAGTTTGATTTCAGAGGACGGCCTAAGGTAGTGAATGCTATTTCAGGTATAGGAAATCCATGTCTAATCAAGTTATTTTTATTAGTTACTTGATATAAATATCAAAGTTTGATTAATCATTATTAATATTAATTGCAGAACTTTGCACTACTGATTGTAAATACATTCATGCAGTTACAGCAGCATACTCACTTTATGTTAGCTTAATTAGATAAACTGAAACAGGCTTGAGTCATTGAGACATAGATACAAGAATAAAACAGGCCCTGCTTTTACCTTTAAGTTAGTCTGCAGTATTTTTCAAAGTTTTGTTATACCCCCCGCGAACGAGGTTATTATTGGATCTTCACCAAACTTTGTCAAATTGTTTGTTTTAATGATGTAACGGTCCAAACAAATATGGGTCATCTTGGGGCAATAACTAGGTCACCAGGTGAAATCTTAGGAAAAACTTATTAACACTGTAAATGTCAAATTTTGATTGTATCTTCACCAAGCCTTGTCAGAATGCTTGTCTTAATGATATGTATGACAAATTAGAACATGGGTTATCTGGTGTCAAAAGCAATGTCACGAGGTCAAATCTTAAGAAAACCTTGTCTGTGCTGTAGTTTTCATGGTTTTGATTGGATCTTCACCAAACCGTGTCAGAATGTCTGTCTTATTCATATGTAGGACACGTTCTAACATGGGTCATCTATGGTAAAAAACTATGTCACAGGTTCAAAACAATATTTTAATGAGTGAACAATGATTTTCATGTGAGCGATATAGGGTCATCTTGGCCCTCTTGTTTTTTAATCTATTGAAATTCTAGAGTCTATACCATTTTGTTTAACAGTTTTTAGTTATTTGTTCTGCTTAAGCTTTGTCTACAGACTGTAAATAATAAGCTTAGGTCATTGGCCCCTATTTCTTATGATGTCAGTCAGAAAACAAGCTCAGGATGAATTTTTGATCAATTACTGAATATCACCTTGAAAATACTGCCTTTGTAAATTATACAAATATACAAGATAGTAATTTCAAAGAAAAAAATGCAAGACTTCCTATTTCAAAACAGCTTTATCTCATCAGTGGTGTTTTTGTATCTAGTCTTATATAGTATAGAATATTTTTAATTTGCTATCTTACTCTTTACTTTTCAGGATGTACCTACATATCCTCTTACATGCCATTTATTCAATGACAGTCGGATGAGAACAGTGATCCAGATAAAGAAATTGATGGGACTGGATGAGACCAAACAACTAAGGTATACTTCATACATGCGACATAATAATATGGTACATACATTTTTTTCTTGGGAAAACAGATTCATTTTAAATGATGAAGTATTATCTCAAAAGCAGCCAGGAAATTGAACCCTCCACCAATACACACAACAGACAAACATTTTTTTTCTGAAGCAAACAGGAAGTTGTAATGAATCTGTCAGTGTTCCAACTATCAGGCTTATGTATGTTTGTTTAAGCATTCAATAGCTGAAAATGTCTGTGGTTTTTGTGCACATGCTATTTGATTACACTGGATCATAATAATGATGGAGACACCAGATATTACTTATAGGGTAATGTTGGAAGTAGTCAACCTGAAGTAGTTTCATTAGTTCTCCTTTCTTGGTTAGGTGTTATGATACTCTAGCTTCAAAAACATGCGTATGAAACAATCTCATTGTTAGTCACTGCTGTTCCAATTGAGCTTAAACTTTGGATAAGGAATGTCATAACTACTTTCTTTTATTTTTAGGGTTCCAGAAGTTCGCTCAAGTGGTACCAGATGCTATAACACAGCAATGTGTCCAACAGTGTACAAACAGTTTTCTTAAATTAGATCATGACTTTTGAAGCCTTCTAGAAGATAATTAACATTCAACAGGGACTTCCTGAGCTTGGAGAAATTGAAACATTTAATGATGCCTAGACTCTTTATATTGTTCTTACAGATGTAACATTTTACTAACCTCATATTGTGCTACTTATTGTCTTTTGACAATTACACATTTAAGTTTTCAAATAGTTCTTTGTCACTGATTTATAGAACAAGTGCCCGAAGTATGTTGAGCTATCCTACTCATCATGGCTTTGGCAACATCACACATTTGTTAAGATTTTGTTTGCAACTTATTATCTTGCATGTATCTTAGTAATAGTAACCAGTTACCACTATTGATAAACTCTTCACCGAGGTTTTCACTGGCATTATATAAACAAGTCAGATTATTCTGAACCAAATATAATGTTTGTTTGTTTATATGAGTTTCACACCCCTTTTCAACAGTCAGGGTCATATGAGGGGACAGTTCACTTAGCTATAGTTACTGGGAAGAACCAGTACTAGACTCCCATCCTCCGTAAGCAACTACCTACTTTAATGCAAGGCAGTCATGACCCTTTTAGACCAAAATGTTCACAGAAGTGAAATAAACATGTATCACGAAAACATGATGGTTCACAGACTGTTCAGAAATATCATTTGAGAAGTTTCCAGATGTGTTCATTATGAACCTCACTGTCCTGTAATTACAAGACAGTTCATAGTGCATTTAATGGCTGGTATTTTTTAACAAAGTCAAAGTATAGTGCAATTTTATCAAACTGTTAAAGCTGAATAATCGCAAGGTCGTTGAATGTTGTTTTAGCTTCATACTGTATAAAATATTTCAGTTCATTTCACGACAAGATGTTTCGTTTTATTATAAGTTTTAATACAAATACATTCAACAACCAGTATAAGGAAGATTACTGAACAACTCATGAAAATGATCAAATCTCACCGAAGATAATAATGCATCAACAGTAAAATAAGACAGCTTTAACAATTTAATAAAATAGCACAATACATGAAGAAATTATAATGTAAGGATGTTATTAGTTCTTCATTTTCTATTTATTAGTATTCAGTTTTACAATTATTTCATTTCTATTAAGACAAAATTTCATACCAACAGCTTATTTTCAAAGCATACCGCTCTATACTTCAATTGAACTACAGCTATGTTGACATTATACAGTTTTAAACACCACAGACTAGCAGATTTGTGTGCCTATTGTTGTCCATTATTGAGAACTTATTAGTTACATTATTGCTTGCTGAACATAATACTGCTAATGACAACAGACAAATTCACTATTACCATTTCCTTAAACTAAACATTTGAATCAGTGCATATCCCTACAAATAGGTGCCAATCATAAAACAATGGTTTATGTAATATACAACATGTATATTAATTTGCCTTAAGCTTTTGACATTTGAAATATAGCAACCAAAGATGCCAGTCCTAATTTTGAATCAGTCACTTGCGACTTTTATGCCATTTATAAGTTCTTCAGAATGTTTTATAATTAAGTAATTTAAATATCCTTCTAATTCTTGTGTATCCACAATATCACATCCAAAAGTGACTTTATAATTAGTTACTGTGTCACCAGGGGTGAACTCCTGAAAAAAAAGAAATGAAAGTTCAAAGTGAGAAAATTTCATAATCAGTCTAGCATACACAAAATTGTAAAACTAGAATTTTTATTATACGCATAATAACATATTTAAGATCAACGCGCTGAATAGATAAAATTCTTCGAGAGTAAATCTTGTTCTTAGACAAAATCAATTTAAAGTAGAACATGTGCTATAAATACAAATGTGTTAGAGTAAGAATCATTAAATCTCTACAAATGCACTGGTGAAGATTACCATTCATATGTCCTGATAAATAATTTGATCTCTGAAATAAAACTGGTCAATTTGATGTCCCTAATTTTGCAGTATCATTACAAAATACTACTAAATAAGCCAGGCTTTGAATCAATGACTAAATAATGTAACTTTTAACATATCTTATGATTTCGCTTTCAACACATCTGAAGAAGTTACAGTTGAGTTCTTTGAAGTTGTTGCAGTTGTGGTCTTTTTATATAACACCTGCATTCATCATCTGAATCAAATATCATAAAAATAGACATTTAATAACATTATTAAAACTGTATACAGCTAATCCTGACACACAAAAATTTAATTTCAATTATTTGGACATCTAGTTTTAATTGATATGGACTGCCTGAAACAGATTTATTTGTATCTTTGTCATAATTAATTGCCCTCGAGAGTCTTAATTATTATTAGTTGTGATGTACTTTAAAAGCTACATTAAACAAACATCTTTATTATATTAATATATAAACTAACTTGAAATCAGATAACAATTTATATGTTTGAATATCCTGTTAACAAATGTAGGCTTGGGTATCCATGGTTTGGTATACTGAAATGAGGAAAATGAACTAGACAACTTTTAATGCATCGTTGTTCAAACAGTTTTTCCATTTGAAAAATAAAACAATAAGACAGTCAAAAAACTTACCTGAATGGGCTTTAGTCCCACAGTGCTAACAGTACAGTACACCTAAGTGTTTAGTGACGGCCAACATCAAACCATAACGGACCTGCAAAATTAATAATGAAACAAAGAAATACGTTTCTTTGGAAACACATGCCTGATTCATATATGACTTAATATCAGACTGTTCTGATCCCAGGCTTCAAGTTCCAGGACTGAGCATGTAGCACTAGCACATTAAGATTACAGCTATTATCATTCATTGACAAATGATTGTTGTAGCCAGGCCTTGTTCATGAAAAATATTTGATAGGCATGTAATCATTGATAAATTCTACCTCTAGAGATCCTGTCAAGTGTAGCAATTACATACCTAGATCCTGGGGTCTATTTCGTTAATGAAATAAATGTTAGATGTAGAACTGCAGTCAATGATCAATCAACTCACCTTCCGAACCGTTCCGATAGAGACCAAGTTTATAAACAATCTCGGTCACTGGAAGCTCGCAGCCGAAATATCGTTAAATCCCCCGAAATAACGTAACTCACGATACTCCGGTATAGCAAATCTCCCGAAGTAACGTGGTTCTCGATACCTCGGAGTTATGCTTCGTCGGCATAAAATGCGGACTATATACCGATGTATAGTTCGGAAACATCGTTCTTCGTCGGAATTTAAATGCCGAAGTAGTATAATAATGTATGAACTCCGAACTTAAATTCTTACTTCGCCGAACGTTGTTCTTCTTCGTCGGAAAATCGAAAAGCCGATGTTGTAGTAAGAAAGCCGAGGTAGAAGTATGTATACTTCTACTTCGGAAAATAAAAATCCGAAGTAGTAGTATGATCTATCCCGATGTACGATAATATGAACTCCGACATTGAACAGTTCTTCTACTTCGGAAATTGGCAAAATTCCGAGGTAGAAGAACAAATATGGATTTATATAGCAAATCATAGTACTACTTCGGGGGTGTACTGTGGCTTTCCATACTGAAACACTATTCAGTATAAAAATACATTTGTACATTTTCAGACGCTGAACTTTCTATTTTTCACTTTAAATACACTTAAGTTTTAGTTATGGTCACCTAGTCAACTGCGCATTGAATTCCTAACAAATGTTATTTTTATGCAAATGAAGATTTCACTTAACACAAACAGATGAACTCAGTAAAAGAATCTACTGCAACTGGTCAATGCCGCAATCCAAAACAACTGCTATTTCTAACATTAAAAGATAACAAAGTTATATCAGACAGTCAACAGAGCATTTAAGATCAATTGGATATCTTCGTCTCGTGTACGGTTAATTATCTTGTGGAAAAGAAAAAGAGAATCAAGCAACAACATCAATATGAAAACTGACTACAGCTTCAGCATCTGGCAACTTGAAAGCATAAGCAAATTATCATTGATTACTGAATTAGATATCGAAATATTCAACCATACAAACAATTGGTTACACTTTCATGAAATTGTTAATAGGCATGATTCAAAATGATACTTGAGGCGAACTTTCTTTAAGGCGTTCAGGTATTTGATTTAGATAAGTGATCGGATGTTTATGAAAAATAAGAAAACCTATGTACAAAATTATTGTATATGCAAAGAAAAATAATGTAAATACCAAAAATTGGAATTATTAAGAAAAAAAGTTAATTCAACTGCTTTAGTTTCTAAATCAATGAAGAGAACTATTAGTTCAAACGAAACATTGCACATTTACATTTAGTTCGTGCCAAGACAAGTTCACAAACTATTCATTAAACCATTTCATATACATGATTGTAACAACCCGTTTTGCAATAATAACGCAAATTGCAATAAAAATTAAAATCGACAAAAACGATTTATTTATACCAGAATCTATTGTATATTGATGTTTTAATTCAAAAATATATGTGCGACACAAACGTTTTATATAAATGTATTATTTCTGCATGATTGGTACCCAACGCAGTTTGCAATAAAATTTCCAATTAACTATACGCAAATTGCAATAAAAAAATAAAATCGCCCAAACCGATTTATTCATACCAGAATCAATTGTATATTCATGTTGTAATACTAAAAATATATGTGTGACACATATATATATCTCATATAATGTGTAATTCCAGCAAGTTTAATACCCAAAAGCAGTTTGCAATAAAATTTTCCCATTTTCTAAACGCAAATTGCAATAAAAAAATTAAATCGCCCAAAATGGTTTACTAGTATTTGTACCAGAATCAATTGTTTATTGATAATATTACACCGAACACACGTGTGTGACAAATATTACCTACATACAATGTAAGGTGTCACGCCGACTTTGCATTTACCACCCTACCCTCAGATCAAAAGAAGAAAAAGGCTTGGAAGCATGCGCGTACGAAAGTAACTTTCTTACAAGTGTGTCAAAGAGCGAATACGAAAAGTGCGGACGGAATTGCGGAGAGCGGATGGAAAAGTGCAAACCTATATTCCCGAAACCGTCGATCTGTAGGAGCCATATCTGTCAGAGCCATTACCGACACAGACAATACTTTCGTTATATTGCAAAACGGGTTGTTACGTTTGTGCTTAGAAATTTAAATGAAAATTCTTAATCTATGGCGGTGACATAGTATAATGGTTTAACAGAGTGTTGTTTTGTTTGACAATATTTTTTTTATATATTTGATAAAACTGGGAGTCAAATGGCATTGACTTAGATTCACAATTCTCTCATTGTCAATAATTTAAAAATCGAAATAAAAGATAGATGATTGAACATATCGTCGCTTGAGATCTGTTTTGTTCTAAGTGCCAATTTACACTTTTCGAGAAAACCCGATTTAAAGATTCGTCTTCGAATAACTTTTTTCTGTTACGCCCGATTTTGAAAATTTAAAATCTAATACATTTGTTACATCTCGGAGTATCTGAAACAAATGATTTCGAACGTTTTATTCCTACCAATTACACAAAAAATGAAAAAAAAACACTTTTGGAAGTAGAACGTTACAAATGTAAAATAATGATCAATGTTGTGACGTAGAAAAGTATAATAATATTATATCTTAAAATGAAGTACATATGCACGGTGTTTTGTTTTGGCGTACTTGAATTTTCCAAGCAGCAATGACAGGAATGAGGGGGTTTCAAATCCCAATGTTGTGTAACGACACAAATGTTCTCGAAAGCAAATTGTTTTCCTATAGAATACATTGTGATTTCATACTAGAACTTTTAGCACATTAATCTTCCCACAAAATATGCAATGTTCCCTGCGTATACTGTAAACTGTAAACATATAGAACAAGTAACTATTATAAACTTGAAATATTGATTCATTCGAACTAATACTTTCTGAATCATCATCATCGTTGTTAATTCTTGTAGACTCCTGCAGGCTTTCACCGATTCATCGACACTACTGTATATTTCATGCCATTTTTTAAATCATCGTTTTGATCGTCTTCTACTATCCTCATTAATATTTACAATACTGGATGATTTGCTTATATATATATATCTAATAATAGTTAGCCAATGATATTTTCTGCTTGGTCTGGCTCTAGACTTTCCCTTTACTGCTTTTCTAAAGGGTTTAATTCTATGGCTATATTATTTATTTGTTTAATCATTTGGACGTTCACCCGAACACAATTTTGATCATATCCTTTGTCTTCAGTGACAATGTTAACTGCAGTGTTAACATCCGAAGTATCTTCTATTGTATTGTATCTAGTTCTAAAATGTAAACAGTATTTTCACAGTATTGTTTTCATCGAGCTTGTCATTGTTATTCTCATCAGCTGTTTGGTATATAATATAGACCTCAAAGCGAATATCTTCACCGAACAGAACAGAATTTAAACAGATCAGAACATACCGTTGTCTAAATTGTCAGTTTTTACCATATTTTCAGTTTGCTTGTTAGTGTTTGTATTGTTTATAAAGAATAATCTGTACCAGAGCATTCACTCATATTCTCATGTATATGTTCTTGTTGCACATTCCCATTATACAAGTTACAAATACAAACAACAGAATCTCAACACACTGTCAACATGGCACCGATTATACTATCACGTGGTGTCTCTACACCGTTTTGATTCGTCTATTTGGACTTAGAACATTTTTGACTTTTTTAATTTTACTCCGGTCATAAATACTTAGAACAGTGTGTTTGAAACACAATGCATACCACGTGATTTGTTTGAGCGATGTGAATGGTCAGTTGAGTTACAACAGACTCTCTTCAAAGAGGCATTTTTTTAAGGAGATAGAACAGAATATTTCTATCGTATCTCAATAATAGGACTAAAAAGAACCAAATCACTTGGCATGGAGTTAGAACATGTCATCACTAGTCCATTGGTGTATATATCTCATTTTCGGAAAAAGTGGACATAGAACAAAAAAGTTCTCAAGCGACGATATCTCAACTAGTTTATGTTTATCCTTGAATGAAAAGCTAGCCTGGGGTTGTATTTAGGGGCTGTGGGATCTAGGTCAAGGTCACTGTTACTTAAAATAGAAAATCAGTGTCCGGTCAATAACTTAAGTTTGGAATGACCAATGTTGACTAAACTTGGTATTTAGCATCCTTGAATGAAAACCTAGTCTGGGATTGCATTTTGGGTCTTTGGGATCAAGGTCGAGATCACTGTTACTAAAAATAGAAAATCAGTGTCCTGTCAATAACTTTAAGTTTGGAATGACCAATGTTGACTAAACTTGGTATTTAGCATCCTTGAATGAAAAGCTAGCATGGGATTGTATTTGGGGTCCGTGGGGTCAAGGTCACTGTTACTAAAAATAGAAAATCAGTGTCCTGTCTATAACTTAAGTTTGGAATGACCAATGTTGACTAAACTTGGTATTTAGCATCTTTGAATCAAAACATAGCTTGGTTTTGTATTTGGGGTCTGTGGGGTCAAGGTCACTGTACTAAAAATAGAAAATCAGCTTTCAGAGAATAACTTAATCAAGGATTAAGATACTGCGATGAAATTTTGTGTGTAGGTAGCTTACATGCAGTCCATGCTTTTGAATTGCATCTAGGTTCAGTAAGGTCACTGTAATTAAAAATAGAAAATCAGTTTCTGGTCAATAACTTAAGTAAGGATTAAGATATTGCGATGCAATTTTGTGTGTTGGTAGCTTACATCCAGTCCATGATTTTGTATTGAATTAAGGGCCAGTAGGGTCAAGGTCACTGTAACTAAATATAGAAATCAGTTTCCAGTCAATTACTTAAGTTTTGAATGACTAATCTTGACTCAACTGGATATTTAACAACCTTGCATGAAAGCTTAGCTTGGAATTGTATTTGGGGTCAGTTTGGTCATGCATGGTCACTGTTTCTAAAAATAGAAAATCAGTTTCTGCAGAATAACTTAATTAAGGATTTAGACATTGCGATGAAATTTTGTGTGGAGGTAGCTTACATAGAAACCAAGCTTGGGATTGCATTCTATGCCAGTAGGTTAAAGGTCTATGTTAACTTATTAGTAGCACTGGAAACTGAACCACTGATGAAGCCTTAGCGAAGAATTCTAGAGTACTGTGGTATTAAAGCCTTGGAAAACCTGGTTTCGTGGTACTGCCGCGTTTCTTGTTTTACATATGTAATGTTTCATAATACTAATTCTGTAGCCCATTTCAGAGGTATTGGTCATTTTGTTACAACACTTTTTATTTGTAAATACATGTAGACACAAATTGTAAATTGCAACTATTCAAATGCTGTGTTAATATCGATATCCTGTCAATGACATATAAATCAGCCATTTAATGGTTATTCTATACCACTCCATCCAATTATTGACGAGAATATAAGTCCTGTGGTCATTAACATAATCCATAAAAATTACTGACGGGCAAGGCAACTATAAAATGATATTTTAACAGTGCGAACATTTCACTTGTGAAGCACAGGTCGTATTTGATACAGGTAGTATACGTGATACGTGAGTTTATTTTACAGTATTGATGTGCTAAATGCATGTATGATATGTTGTCTTGTTTGGTGGAAATATTATTTGAATAGTATGTAATTTGGTAGTGAATACTGCAGAAGTAGCATTCCTTACTTGAAGAGCGATCTTTTGAGCATATTTTTGTGACGACAAATTGCTATAATTATAATGATAAAATCCACTTGATTTAATATCTATTTTTTACCATCTTAACTCTTCAATATAACCCAATTTTCCATTATGTTTACTTTACTGTATCACTATGGGATCGATTTTAAGACAATTCGGTTCTAGACTAATTCAACAAGATTTTCACAAGGAATTCATAACTCGTCCAAGAATAAAATTTGTATCACGAGCCGTCTGGTTATTTCTCTATGATTTGGCCTATGGCAGATAAAAAGGTAAGTCGGTAAGATAACACGCTTCTTTTTTTCAACTTTCGGTTCTACTGTATGCAGCCTAAATAAATCACCACTATATGCAAATATGTGTTACGTGGAATGCAAATTCATTATTTTGGATGTTTGCATAAATATGTCAAAGAATTCCAAGTACGTTTTGAAATATTTCCTTTTGTTAAAGGTTGTTGTGTGTTTTTCAGGGACGACAAAATGAAGTTGTCCACCATTTTGCTACTAAGCGTAGTAAGTTTGTTGTCCTTGGAGACGGTACTCTGTAACTACTATCAATCATATTATCCATATTATGGTACTACCGGAGCTGAAACCACACAAAATGGTGGTCGTAAGTAATTTGTTATTGAAATTCATTTCGTATCAACCAGTTATTATTCAGCTGACGTTAGCGCCGTTTCATTTTTATCTAATTTCTACATAATATGACGACAAAAAAACTACATTTTTACGTTTGACTTTAATTAATAGGCATTTATATTTGCAGTACTATCGTGTCAATATGTTACAGTTTCAAAGTTTCTGTCAACCCTGTATTGTTTATTACATTTTCTCCAGTTCAGTTTCATCCCATATTTCGTCTTGAATTTTTTTTCTCTTTTCTTCTCCATAGAAGTTTAATCAGATATCCTTGATTTAGTTACCCGTTTATCATCAAATTAATCGAGTGTCTGTGTTTTTATTCGTCTTTCATTTCCAATCTTGTGTCATTTTTAAGCAAGCCCAAACATTGTTTTTATAATATTTCTTTCCAATGCGTCTGTTGTTACATGAGCTATTATTCACGCATTTACTCATATCTAAGCATACATACTCTGTTATAAGTCATATATTGATACAAATATATTAAGACACTTTTATATGTTACATGCACGTAAAACGAATATTAATAACTTTACAACAGAGTTGTAACTTTCATTATCCGAGTAAACCTTTTTTCGCTGATACGTAACAGATACATTTAGAACAGTTTATCTTGTCAAGTCAGTTCTAGGCACAAATAAACTTAAATTGATCACAATTAGAAACATCCTATAGGTCTGTTTATTGGCTCTAAAATGTATACTTTTTTTAATTTCAGTATTTGCGTTGATCGGTCTACTGTTTATCGTGTTTGTGTTATTCGGATTTTCTAATCTGGGCCAGATTACATTAATTAACCAGACATATTCCGATTAATAATAATTGAGATATTACATCCAGTTATTGTTGATATGATTTCATAATGGTAATTAACATACATTTTGTTTCTAATCATTTGCATATTTATATTTGTTTATACATAAAAAGTATGAAAATTAATTTCGGATAAGATATGTAATAAACAGTATAACCTTAAATTGCTGAGTTTTAATGGTATGATTTCCCATGTGAATAATGAATTATCTCAAGAACATAGTATCTATATATGTGCGTTACAGATTACAATATCAACAAGATCTTAAGTTGATATTCCTCTATTCATCCAATTTATGCATGAACAGTATACATAAATATATTTGCCGAGAATAGTTTTTGTTTACTTCCAGATGCTTTCGTTTCAAGACAATATTGTTATGACAATATTGTTATTTATGCACATTTTATTTGTACAATCTGTTTATTTTGAAAACAATATTAAAATTTATTTATAAAAATCAAGGACTATGTTCTTTTTGTACATCTGACAGTAGTATGGTATAGTTCATATAAAAGAAAAGAATTGATAAACTTCAATCAGATTATAAAAATATGTTTCAAAACCATACGGAAAATAATTACATCTTCATCAATTATTGATGCATTTGATACAACCCATGCAACACACGCAATGCAGAGATAGGTTGAAAACACATGTTTAGCTATACTCAACTAATTCTTGAACATGTCTCTTAAGACGTGCATTTTATTTTTGTGGGCAATTATTCGAGTAGTGAATAGCATGGATGCGACCGTCGTCAAATGTAAATGTATGCATTTACTTATGATGTGATAATTGAAGCGTGTTTAAAGGCCAACGAAATTACAGTTTAGCTTTGTACGCTGGCCGGTTCATCTAACCACTTTTCATTGAAAGTATTTAACCAGTACTAGCTTACTCTTCAACATTGATCCGGCAATTTTCCACATATGGAGGAAAATCGCCATTTTGGTCAAATTATCATAGACAGGTATGACCTGCCGCGACCGGATCCGAACCTGGATCACCGGGGTACAAGTCCAGGGCACTAACCACTGGACCACGGTCGCGGCCATAGCAATGTGATGTCATCAGTATAGGCCAAAGGTAGACATATAAAGGAAGTACAAACTTACCATGTAAAGTATATTCAAATATCTTTATAAGAGCTGAAGATACTGTACATTAAACTATATTGAAATATTAATTCAGCGGAAACAGTAAAATCTAATTATGAACGCCTTGTCCAATTAAGATGGCAAATACATCGTTTTCAAGGAATGGAAACTGAAATGAACATGCACACAGTGTGTTACAAAACTTTGCAAAGATATCTTCGAGTTTCAGCTAAGAAAATAGACTAAGCAAGTTAAGCTAAGCAAATATTGGTTTTTGAACTTACTTATTTGTACACATGAATAAAATGTCATCATGTAGGGTTTTCAAAAGATTTAATCATTCAACCATTATGGCAATATCTTAATTTCTAATAGGTATCCTCACATAATGATGGGATTAGTAAGAGTACACTAAAATAAGGTCCAGTGATAACCAACTTAGAAATTTACATTGATACTGTGATCTCAAACTGTGATGGGCATATAGGCAACTTAACAATTATAGCAATTAATGTACACAATTTGTGCCATAAACTATTTAAGACAAGTTTGAATTGTCTTGAAGTGTAAATATTTATAATCATTATGTTGACAACTAAACAAAATACTGCACATAGTGAAATAAAATTAGCTTGATCCCTAGAAAGTTCATAAGTATGCTCCATTTCTTGTTATCATGAACTTATACATGAATGTATTCTTCTTTTACAGTGTGAATACTGTTTAATTTATTAATAATACTTTTGATTATTATATATGATACCTGTTCATTGTCACACAGTAGCAACAATGGAATATCTAGACATCTGGTATTTCAAATTAAAATGCATGACACCAGTATATCTCATTGCTTTCAAATCACTCAGCAAATTAAGTATTAATAAGATGAGACTCGTGAGACTTTGGATACAATACAATCCTGGAAGCAAGAAGAAACTGAAAAAATACCAGTATTGAACCGAAGAGAGATATATATAGCAACTTATTACAACAATGAAGAATGTTGTAGGATTCAATATGGGAATTCTATTTGAATAAATAGGAAGAAAGAAGATAGATTTATGCGCATAAAAGTAGAACCAATATCAGCATAGAACAACATTCTACTTAGTCAGTTAAATGAGTGCAGAACTTCTTCTTCCTCTTCTAACCAATTTTGACCTGAGTCTGTAAATATTTTTCTATAACATCCTTCCTTATCTCACTCGCATACTTCCAATCTTTGTAATTATCTGACAATTCAGTTCTATAAAGATTTTTTCGTCCTTGCGACTAGCATGAATAATTCTTACGTTATCTTAAGATCGAGCACATCTGGTCTGAGGCAATGTATCTACAACCGGTGGCTGATGTTCTTTACCATTTGCATAATCCTGCCCTTGGGCAGAATTGGGAATATGAATGAGCGTTTGATTCATTATAGGGAGCAAATATATGCTCATCTTCACATCTCTCATAATAGTGTTTTGCCCAGAAGCATTTATTCTAGACTTATGCTTTTCTGTTTCTATATGTTTAACTTTGTTAGTAAACGTAGGTGTACAGTCCATTATACAAAATTACACATGAAGTGACCATGGGTGGAAAATCTTGGCGAAGTAAGACTTTATCGCCATCCTTAAATGATGGGGTCTTTGCCTTTTGGTCATGACGCTGTTTTGATTTTTGTTGAGAATTTTCACTGTTGGTAAGAGCAATGTGCATTGTTATTTTGAAATTGTCAATTAATTGGTTAAAATGATCCTGAACATTTTTAGCACAGGAAGATTTTTTAATAAGAGTTGTATCCACTGGTAATACCATTTCCCATCCAAAATACCAACTGGAATAGACTAAACCCTGTGCTTTCTATACGTGGAGTTGCACGGAATGCCATCATGATGCTTGGTAATAAGGTTGCCCAGTCCATTCTGTCCTTAGAAATGTATGTTCTCAGCGTTTGAACTAAGGTGCTGTTTTCACGCTCGACGGTAGAATTACTTTGAGGATCGTAGCTACACGTGAAATGTCGCTTGATTTAAAAAAGTTCGGACACAGCACTAACCAAATTACTAGTAATTCTTACCACGACCAGACACAATTTTTCTAGGTGCTCCATGTGAAGAACTCACGATATAGGTTACCCGCTATTTCCTTCGCCTCTTGTGTCCTAAGAGGATAGACTTCGGACCATCTTGTAAAAGTGTCAATAATTAATAGTACATATTGACAGCCATCCTTTCTTTTTGGAAGAGAGCATAATAAATCGATATGGATTCTTTTAAGATTACACGTTTTCACACACATTTCAAATTGTTGGTACATTTTGGACCAGATGTATTTTTAGCTGCAAAAGTACGTTTGACGCCAAAATGACCACCGCCTGCCTGACAATCATGGTACGCTTCCGGTACATCTTTCCTCAGGGACATTTGTAAACTGAATATTCATGTAACAGTAGCCCATCAGTAGGCAGTAAATACCGGTTGTTAGCTGCAACCGACACTGTGTTTGCAATTTCCTTATCCTCAGGAAGCCTAATATTTTCAAGGTAATCTATTATATATTTGAAGTCTTTACATTCTCGTTGCTGTTTGTTGACATCATTGAGTTTGAATTCTAGTTCCTCAATATTACAGATAATTACAGAGTATTCATATACAAATGAAATTTATACTAAATCAGGATTACCCGAATGTGATTTTACCATAACATTTCGTAAGAATAACTAATGTGGGATGTCAATCACGATGGTACTGTCATGCTTTTATCATTAATCATATTGGGTGAAAACAATCCACACAATTAATAGCGCATGAGTCCACCGCTAGAAAGAAAGCAAGGCATATTCGTCGCATTGACCTCACCAACGTTGCTAAAAAAACTGCTGTGGAATGTAATGTCATAATCCGACATAACAGTCTGTTAGTTGCTCCAATGTCAAGGACTGGTTCGGTAGACGTCACAAACGACGCTCCGTCACATCCCAGGGGTGGTCAATTAGTAAGAAAACTGATGA
The DNA here is from genome assembly GCA_964023205.1 of Lutraria lutraria. Classification (NCBI taxonomy): domain Eukaryota; kingdom Metazoa; phylum Mollusca; class Bivalvia; order Venerida; family Mactridae; genus Lutraria; species Lutraria lutraria. Next base: position 7,887,474 of record OZ026843.1, read on the forward strand.
GAATGCGGGAGAGTCCACGATTTCGATATCGAATTGAAAATCCACCAGGTAAAGATAGTTCAGAAGGTAAAGTTTTTCATACAACAAATTGCAATTCAGTTAAAATATGTTTGCATGCCTCAAAGCAACGATATGAAAAAACGATTAACTAGGCGATTGAAATATTATAAATATGGAAACAGATTATCGTAACAGTACTAGGCAATGCAAGTCAAAGCTATTAAAGCAATCGTTCAAAAACTTACTTATTTGGTCGCATTTCGGTAGCTTGAATATATTGTTTGATTGACATGTGGCCTTCCCATCAGTATGTAATGTCCCATTAGTTTCAATTGCATATCCGACATCACATGTGAGGTTAATACTTTCGTTCACGGCAAACAATCTTCCGATGTCAATTATCGGATAAGTGAAGTTCTTTCCATTTATATTCTCCCATGCACAAACTAAAAACAGACAACATGCGATTACTTCGTGAACACACATTGCACAAATAACCCTATCATTACATCCATGGATTCAACTGATTATGAGAATTGAAATTCTACTAGGTAAAGAGACTTCGGAATGAAAACTATTTCATTCAGCATCTTTCAATTACTTTAAAGTAATTGTATGTAAGCATATCAATAATCTAATGGACAAACGATTAACTAGAGGCGAAATAAATTTATAAATATGGAAACAGATTCTTGAGGTTTGCAACAGTATAAGGCAATCCAAGTTAAAAGTAAGGAAGCAATCGTTTAAAAACTTACTTATTCGGTCGCATTTCGGTAGGATGAACTTATTTTTTGATTGACACGTGGCCTTCCCATCAGTGTGTAATGCCCCATTTGTTTCAATTGCATATCCGTCATCACATGTGAGGTTAATACTTTCGTTGACGGCAAACAATCTTCCGATTTCAATTTTTGGATCGGTGAAGTTCTGTACAATTATATTCTTCCATGAACAAACTAAAAACAGACAACATGCGATTACTTCGTGAACACACATTGCACAAAAAACCCTATCATTACATCCATGGATTCAACTGATTATGAGAATTGAAATTCTACTAGGTAAAGAGACTTCGGAATGAAAACTCTTTCATTCAGCAACTCTCAATTACATAAAAAGATAATGAATGTAAGCATATCAACAAAAATATGGACAATCGATGTACAGGAGGCGAATGAAATGTTACAAATATGGAAATTTGCAACAGTAATAGGCAATCCAAGTTAAAAGTAAGGAAGCAATCGTTTAAAAAAAACTTACTAATTTTGTCGCATTTCGGTAGGATGAACTTATTTTTTGATTGACATGTGGCCTTCCCATCAGTGTGTAATGCCCCATTTGTTTCAATTGCATATCCGTCATCACATGTGAGGTTAATACTTTCGTTGACGGCAAACAATCTTCCGATTTCAATTTTTGGATCGGTGAAGTTCTGTACAATTATATTCTTCCATGAACAAACTAAAGACAGACAACATGCGATTACTTCGTGAACACACATTGCACAAAAAACCCTATCATTACATCCATGGATTCAACTGATTATGAGAATTGAAATTCTACTAGGTAAAGAGACTTCGGAATGAAAACTATTTCATTCAGCATCTTTCAATTACTTTAAAGTAATTGTATGTAAGCATATCAATAATCTAATGGACAAACGATTAACTAGAGGCGAAATAAATTTATAAATATGGAAACAGATTCTTGAGGTTTGCAACAGTATAAGGCAATCCAAGTTAAAAGTAAGGAAGCAATCGTTTAAAAACTTACTTATTCGGTCGCATTTCGGTAGGATGAACTTATTTTTTGATTGACACGTGGCCTTCCCATCAGTGTGTAATGCCCCATTTGTTTCAATTGCATATCCGTCATCACATGTGAGGTTAATACTTTCGTTGACGGCAAACAATCTTCCGATTTCAATTTTTGGATCGGTGAAGTTCTGTACAATTATATTCTTCCATGAACAAACTAAAAACAGACAACATGCGATTACTTCGTGAACACACATTGCACAAAAAACCCTATCATTACATCCATGGATTCAACTGATTATGAGAATTGAAATTCTACTAGGTAAAGAGACTTCGGAATGAAAACTCTTTCATTCAGCAACTCTCAATTACATAAAAAGATAATGAATGTTAGCATATCAACAACAATATAGACACTCGATGTACAGGAGGCGAATGAAATGTTACAAATATGGAAATTTGCATCAGTAATAGGCAATCCAAGTTAAAAGTAAGGAAGCAATCGTTTAAAAAAACTTACTAATTTTGTTGCATTTCGGTAGGGTGAACTTATTTTTTGATTGACATGTGGCCTTCCCATCAGTGTGTAATGCCCCATTTGTTTCAATTGCATATCCGTCATCACATGTGAGGTTAATACTTTCGTTGACGGCAAACAATCTTCCGATTTCAATTTTTGGATCGGTGAAGTTCTGTACAATTATATTCTTCCATGAACAAACTAAAAACAGACAACATGCGATTACTTCGTGAACACACATTGCACAAATAACCCTATCATTACATCCATGGATTCAACTGATTATGAGAATTGAAATTCTACTAGGTAAAGAGACTTCGGAATGAAAACTATTTCATTCAGCATCTTTCAATTACTTTAAAGTAATTGTATGTAAGCATATCAATAATCTAATGGACAAACGATTAACTAGAGGCGAAATAAATTTATAAATATGGAAACAGATTCTTGAGGTTTGCAACAGTATAAGGCAATCCAAGTTAAAAGTAAGGAAGCAATCGTTTAAAAACTTACTTATTCGGTCGCATTTCGGTAGGATGAACTTATTTTTTGATTGACACGTGGCCTTCCCATCAGTGTGTAATGCCCCATTTGTTTCAATTGCATATCCGTCATCACATGTGAGGTTAATAATTTCGTTGACGGCAAACAATCTTCCGATTTCAATTTTTGGATCGGTGAAGTTCTGTACAATTATATTCTTCCATGAACAAACTAAAAACAGACAACATGCGATTACTTCGTGAACACACATTGCACAAAAAACCCTATCATTACATCCATGGATTCAACTGATTATGAGAATTGAAATTCTACTAGGTAAAGAGACTTCGGAATGAAAACTCTTTCATTCAGCAACTCTCAATTACATAAAAAGATAATGAATGTTAGCATATCAACAACAATATAGACACTCGATGTACAGGAGGCGAATGAAATGTTACAAATATGGAAATTTGCATCAGTAATAGGCAATCCAAGTTAAAAGTAAGGAAGCAATCGTTTAAAAAAACTTACTAATTTTGTTGCATTTCGGTAGGGTGAACTTATTTTTTGATTGACATGTGGCCTTCCCATCAGTGTGTAATGCCCCATTTGTTTCAATTGCATATCCGTCATCACATGTGAGGTTAATACTTTCGTTGACGGCAAACAATCTTCCGATTTCAATTTTTGGATCGGTGAAGTTCTGTACAATTATATTCTTCCATGAACAAACTAAAGACAGACAACATGCGATTACTTCGTGAACACACATTGCACAAAAAACCCTATCATTACATCCATGGATTCAACTGATTATGAGAATTGAAATTCTACTAGGTAAAGAGACTTCGGAATGAAAACTATTTCATTCAGCATCTTTCAATTACTTTAAAGTAATTGTATGTAAGCATATCAATAATCTAATGGACAAACGATTAACTAGAGGCGAAATAAATTTATAAATATGGAAACAGATTCTTGAGGTTTGCAACAGTATAAGGCAATCCAAGTTAAAAGTAAGGAAGCAATCGTTTAAAAACTTACTTATTCGGTCGCATTTCGGTAGGATGAACTTATTTTTTGATTGACACGTGGCCTTCCCATCAGTGTGTAATGCCCCATTTGTTTCAATTGCATATCCGTCATCACATGTGAGGTTAATACTTTCGTTGACGGCAAACAATCTTCCGATTTCAATTTTTGGATCGGTGAAGTTCTGTACAATTATATTCTTCCATGAACAAACTAAAAACAGACAACATGCGATTACTTCGTGAACACACATTGCACAAAAAACCCTATCATTACATCCATGGATTCAACTGATTATGAGAATTGAAATTCTACTAGGTAAAGAGACTTCGGAATGAAAACTCTTTCATTCAGCAACTCTCAATTACATAAAAAGATAATGAATGTTAGCATATCAACAACAATATAGACACTCGATGTACAGGAGGCGAATGAAATGTTACAAATATGGAAATTTGCATCAGTAATAGGCAATCCAAGTTAAAAGTAAGGAAGCAATCGTTTAAAAAAACTTACTAATTTTGTTGCATTTCGGTAGGGTGAACTTATTTTTTGATTGACATGTGGCCTTCCCATCAGTGTGTAATGCCCCATTTGTTTCAATTGCATATCCGTCATCACATGTGAGGTTAATACTTTCGTTGACGGCAAACAATCTTCCGATTTCAATTTTTGGATCGGTGAAGTTCTGTACAATTATATTCTTCCATGAACAAACTAAAGACAGACAACATGCGATTACTTCGTGAACACACATTGCACAAAAAACCCTATCATTACATCCATGGATTCAACTGATTATGAGAATTGAAATTCTACTAGGTAAAGAGACTTCGGAATGAAAACTATTTCATTCAGCATCTTTCAATTACTTTAAAGTAATTGTATGTAAGCATATCAATAATCTAATGGACAAACGATTAACTAGAGGCGAAATAAATTTATAAATATGGAAACAGATTCTTGAGGTTTGCAACAGTATAAGGCAATCCAAGTTAAAAGTAAGGAAGCAATCGTTTAAAAACTTACTTATTCGGTCGCATTTCGGTAGGATGAACTTATTTTTTGATTGACACGTGGCCTTCCCATCAGTGTGTAATGCCCCATTTGTTTCAATTGCATATCCGTCATCACATGTGAGGTTAATACTTTCGTTGACGGCAAACAATCTTCCGATTTCAATTTTTGGATCGGTGAAGTTCTGTACAATTATATTCTTCCATGAACAAACTAAAAACAGACAACATGCGATTACTTCGTGAACACACATTGCACAAAAAACCCTATCATTACATCCATGGATTCAACTGATTATGAGAATTGAAATTCTACTAGGTAAAGAGACTTCGGAATGAAAACTCTTTCATTCAGCAACTCTCAATTACATAAAAAGATAATGAATGTTAGCATATCAACAACAATATAGACACTCGATGTACAGGAGGCGAATGAAATGTTACAAATATGGAAATTTGCATCAGTAATAGGCAATCCAAGTTAAAAGTAAGGAAGCAATCGTTTAAAAAAACTTACTAATTTTGTTGCATTTCGGTAGGGTGAACTTATTTTTTGATTGACATGTGGCCTTCCCATCAGTGTGTAATGCCCCATTTGTTTCAATTGCATATCCGTCATCACATGTGAGGTTAATACTTTCGTTGACGGCAAACAATCTTCCGATTTCAATTTTTGGATCGGTGAAGTTCTGTACAATTATATTCTTCCATGAACAAACTAAAGACAGACAACATGCGATTACTTCGTGAACACACATTGCACAAAAAACCCTATCATTACATCCATGGATTCAACTGATTATGAGAATTGAAATTCTACTAGGTAAAGAGACTTCGGAATGAAAACTATTTCATTCAGCATCTTTCAATTACTTTAAAGTAATTGTATGTAAGCATATCAATAATCTAATGGACAAACGATTAACTAGAGGCGAAATAAATTTATAAATATGGAAACAGATTCTTGAGGTTTGCAACAGTATAAGGCAATCCAAGTTAAAAGTAAGGAAGCAATCGTTTAAAAACTTACTTATTCGGTCGCATTTCGGTAGGATGAACTTATTTTTTGATTGACACGTGGCCTTCCCATCAGTGTGTAATGCCCCATTTGTTTCAATTGCATATCCGTCATCACATGTGAGGTTAATAATTTCGTTGACGGCAAACAATCTTCCGATTTCAATTTTTGGATCGGTGAAGTTCTGTACAATTATATTCTTCCATGAACAAACTAAAAACAGACAACATGCGATTACTTCGTGAACACACATTGCACAAAAAACCCTATCATTACATCCATGGATTCAACTGATTATGAGAATTGAAATTCTACTAGGTAAAGAGACTTCGGAATGAAAACTCTTTCATTCAGCAACTCTCAATTACATAAAAAGATAATGAATGTTAGCATATCAACAACAATATAGACACTCGATGTACAGGAGGCGAATGAAATGTTACAAATATGGAAATTTGCATCAGTAATAGGCAATCCAAGTTAAAAGTAAGGAAGCAATCGTTTAAAAAAACTTACTAATTTTGTTGCATTTCGGTAGGGTGAACTTATTTTTTGATTGACATGTGACCTTCCCATCAGTGTGTAATGCCCCATTTGTTTCAATTGCATATCCGTCATCACATGTGAGGTTAATACTTTCGTTGACGGCAAACAATCTTCCGATTTCAATTTTTGGATCGGTGAAGTTCTGTACAATTATATTCTTCCATGAACAAACTAAAGACAGACAACATGCGATTACTTCGTGAACACACATTGCACAAAAAACCCTATCATTACATCCATGGATTCAACTGATTATGAGAATTGAAATTCTACTAGGTAAAGAGACTTCGGAATGAAAACTATTTCATTCAGCATCTTTCAATTACTTTAAAGTAATTGTATGTAAGCATATCAATAATCTAATGGACAAACGATTAACTAGAGGCGAAATAAATTTATAAATATGGAAACAGATTCTTGAGGTTTGCAACAGTATAAGGCAATCCAAGTTAAAAGTAAGGAAGCAATCGTTTAAAAACTTACTTATTCGGTCGCATTTCGGTAGGATGAACTTATTTTTTGATTGACACGTGGCCTTCCCATCAGTGTGTAATGCCCCATTTGTTTCAATTGCATATCCGTCATCACATGTGAGGTTAATACTTTCGTTGACGGCAAACAATCTTCCGATTTCAATTTTTGGATCGGTGAAGTTCTGTACAATTATATTCTTCCATGAACAAACTAAAAACAGACAACATGCGATTACTTCGTGAACACACATTGCACAAAAAACCCTATCATTACATCCATGGATTCAACTGATTATGAGAATTGAAATTCTACTAGGTAAAGAGACTTCGGAATGAAAACTCTTTCATTCAGCAACTCTCAATTACATAAAAAGATAATGAATGTTAGCATATCAACAACAATATAGACACTCGATGTACAGGAGGCGAATGAAATGTTACAAATATGGAAATTTGCATCAGTAATAGGCAATCCAAGTTAAAAGTAAGGAAGCAATCGTTTAAAAAAACTTACTAATTTTGTTGCATTTCGGTAGGGTGAACTTATTTTTTGATTGACATGTGGCCTTCCCATCAGTGTGTAATGCCCCATTTGTTTCAATTGCATATCCGTCATCACATGTGAGGTTAATACTTTCGTTGACGGCAAACAATCTTCCGATTTCAATTTTTGGATCGGTGAAGTTCTGTACAATTATATTCTTCCATGAACAAACTAAAAACAGACAACATGCGATTACTTCGTGAACACACATTGCACAAATAACCCTATCATTACATCCATGGATTCAACTGATTATGAGAATTGAAATTCTACTAGGTAAAGAGACTTCGGAATGAAAACTATTTCATTCAGCATCTTTCAATTACTTTAAAGTAATTGTATGTAAGCATATCAATAATCTAATGGACAAACGATTAACTAGAGGCGAAATAAATTTATAAATATGGAAACAGATTCTTGAGGTTTGCAACAGTATAAGGCAATCCAAGTTAAAAGTAAGGAAGCAATCGTTTAAAAACTTACTTATTCGGTCGCATTTCGGTAGGATGAACTTATTTTTTGATTGACACGTGGCCTTCCCATCAGTGTGTAATGCCCCATTTGTTTCAATTGCATATCCGTCATCACATGTGAGGTTAATACTTTCGTTGACGGCAAACAATCTTCCGATTTCAATTTTTGGATCGGTGAAGTTCTGTACAATTATATTCTTCCATGAACAAACTAAAAACAGACAACATGCGATTACTTCGTGAACACACATTGCACAAAAAACCCTATCATTACATCCATGGATTCAACTGATTATGAGAATTGAAATTCTACTAGGTAAAGAGACTTCGGAATGAAAACTCTTTCATTCAGCAACTCTCAATTACATAAAAAGATAATGAATGTAAGCATATCAACAAAAATATGGACAATCGATGTACAGGAGGCGAATGAAATGTTACAAATATGGAAATTTGCAACAGTAATAGGCAATCCAAGTTAAAAGTAAGGAAGCAATCGTTTAAAAATAACTTACTAATTTTGTCGCATTTCGGTAGGATGAACTTATTTTTTGATTGACATGTGGCCTTCCCATCAGTGTGTAATGCCCCATTTGTTTCAATTGCATATCCGTCATCACATGTGAGGTTAATACTTTCGTTGACGGCAAACAATCTTCCGATTTCAATTTTTGGATCGGTGAAGTTCTGTACAATTATATTCTTCCATGAACAAACTAAAAACAGACAACATGCGATTACTTCGTGAACACACATTGCACAAAAAACCCTATCATTACATCCATGGATTCAACTGATTATGAGAATTGAAATTCTACTAGGTAAAGAGACTTCGGAATGAAAACTCTTTCATTCAGCAACTCTCAATTACATAAAAAGATAATGAATGTTAGCATATCAACAACAATATAGACACTCGATGTACAGGAGGCGAATGAAATGTTACAAATATGGAAATTTGCATCAGTAATAGGCAATCCAAGTTAAAAGTAAGGAAGCAATCGTTTAAAAAAACTTACTAATTTTGTTGCATTTCGGTAGGGTGAACTTATTTTTTGATTGACATGTGGCCTTCCCATCAGTGTGTAATGCCCCATTTGTTTCAATTGCATATCCGTCATCACATGTGAGGTTAATACTTTCGTTGACGGCAAACAATCTTCCGATTTCAATTTTTGGATCGGTGAAGTTCTGTACAATTATATTCTTCCATGAACAAACTAAAGACAGACAACATGCGATTACTTCGTGAACACACATTGCACAAAAAACCCTATCATTACATCCATGGATTCAACTGATTATGAGAATTGAAATTCTACTAGGTAAAGAGACTTCGGAATGAAAACTATTTCATTCAGCATCTTTCAATTACTTTAAAGTAATTGTATGTAAGCATATCAATAATCTAATGGACAAACGATTAACTAGAGGCGAAATAAATTTATAAATATGGAAACAGATTCTTGAGGTTTGCAACAGTATAAGGCAATCCAAGTTAAAAGTAAGGAAGCAATCGTTTAAAAACTTACTTATTCGGTCGCATTTCGGTAGGATGAACTTATTTTTTGATTGACACGTGGCCTTCCCATCAGTGTGTAATGCCCCATTTGTTTCAATTGCATATCCGTCATCACATGTGAGGTTAATACTTTCGTTGACGGCAAACAATCTTCCGATTTCAATTTTTGGATCGGTGAAGTTCTGTACAATTATATTCTTCCATGAACAAACTAAAAACAGACAACATGCGATTACTTCGTGAACACACATTGCACAAAAAACCCTATCATTACATCCATGGATTCAACTGATTATGAGAATTGAAATTCTACTAGGTAAAGAGACTTCGGAATGAAAACTCTTTCATTCAGCAACTCTCAATTACATAAAAAGATAATGAATGTTAGCATATCAACAACAATATAGACACTCGATGTACAGGAGGCGAATGAAATGTTACAAATATGGAAATTTGCATCAGTAATAGGCAATCCAAGTTAAAAGTAAGGAAGCAATCGTTTAAAAAAACTTACTAATTTTGTTGCATTTCGGTAGGGTGAACTTATTTTTTGATTGACATGTGGCCTTCCCATCAGTGTGTAATGCCCCATTTGTTTCAATTGCATATCCGTCATCACATGTGAGGTTAATACTTTCGTTGACGGCAAACAATCTTCCGATTTCAATTTTTGGATCGGTGAAGTTCTGTACAATTATATTCTTCCATGAACAAACTAAAGACAGACAACATGCGATTACTTCGTGAACACACATTGCACAAAAAACCCTATCATTACATCCATGGATTCAACTGATTATGAGAATTGAAATTCTACTAGGTAAAGAGACTTCGGAATGAAAACTATTTCATTCAGCATCTTTCAATTACTTTAAAGTAATTGTATGTAAGCATATCAATAATCTAATGGACAAACGATTAACTAGAGGCGAAATAAATTTATAAATATGGAAACAGATTCTTGAGGTTTGCAACAGTATAAGGCAATCCAAGTTAAAAGTAAGGAAGCAATCGTTTAAAAACTTACTTATTCGGTCGCATTTCGGTAGGATGAACTTATTTTTTGATTGACACGTGGCCTTCCCATCAGTGTGTAATGCCCCATTTGTTTCAATTGCATATCCGTCATCACATGTGAGGTTAATACTTTCGTTGACGGCAAACAATCTTCCGATTTCAATTTTTGGATCGGTGAAGTTCTGTACAATTATATTCTTCCATGAACAAACTAAAAACAGACAACATGCGATTACTTCGTGAACACACATTGCACAAAAAACCCTATCATTACATCCATGGATTCAACTGATTATGAGAATTGAAATTCTACTAGGTAAAGAGACTTCGGAATGAAAACTCTTTCATTCAGCAACTCTCAATTACATAAAAAGATAATGAATGTTAGCATATCAACAACAATATAGACACTCGATGTACAGGAGGCGAATGAAATGTTACAAATATGGAAATTTGCATCAGTAATAGGCAATCCAAGTTAAAAGTAAGGAAGCAATCGTTTAAAAAAACTTACTAATTTTGTTGCATTTCGGTAGGGTGAACTTATTTTTTGATTGACATGTGGCCTTCCCATCAGTGTGTAATGCCCCATTTGTTTCAATTGCATATCCGTCATCACATGTGAGGTTAATACTTTCGTTGACGGCAAACAATCTTCCGATTTCAATTTTTGGATCGGTGAAGTTCTGTACAATTATATTCTTCCATGAACAAACTAAAGACAGACAACATGCGATTACTTCGTGAACACACATTGCACAAAAAACCCTATCATTACATCCATGGATTCAACTGATTATGAGAATTGAAATTCTACTAGGTAAAGAGACTTCGGAATGAAATCTATTTCATTCAGCATCTTTCAATTACTTTAAAGTAATTGTATGTAAGCATATCAATAATCTAATGGACAAACGATTAACTAGAGGCGAAATAAATTTATAAATATGGAAACAGATTCTTGAGGTTTGCAACAGTATAAGGCAATCCAAGTTAAAAGTAAGGAAGCAATCGTTTAAAAACTTACTTATTCGGTCGCATTTCGGTAGGATGAACTTATTTTTTGATTGACACGTGGCCTTCCCATCAGTGTGTAATGCCCCATTTGTTTCAATTGCATATCCGTCATCACATGTGAGGTTAATACTTTCGTTGACGGCAAACAATCTTCCGATTTCAATTTTTGGATCGGTGAAGTTCTGTACAATTATATTCTTCCATGAACAAACTAAAAACAGACAACATGCGATTACTTCGTGAACACACATTGCACAAAAAACCCTATCATTACATCCATGGATTCAACTGATTATGAGAATTGAAATTCTACTAGGTAAAGAGACTTCGGAATGAAAACTCTTTCATTCAGCAACTCTCAATTACATAAAAAGATAATGAATGTTAGCATATCAACAACAATATAGACACTCGATGTACAGGAGGCGAATGAAATGTTACAAATATGGAAATTTGCATCAGTAATAGGCAATCCAAGTTAAAAGTAAGGAAGCAATCGTTTAAAAAAACTTACTAATTTTGTTGCATTTCGGTAGGGTGAACTTATTTTTTGATTGACATGTGGCCTTCCCATCAGTGTGTAATGCCCCATTTGTTTCAATTGCATATCCGTCATCACATGTGAGGTTAATACTTTCGTTGACGGCAAACAATCTTCCGATTTCAATTTTTGGATCGGTGAAGTTCTGTACAATTATATTCTTCCATGAACAAACTAAAAACAGACAACATGCGATTACTTCGTGAACACACATTGCACAAATAACCCTATCATTACATCCATGGATTCAACTGATTATGAGAATTGAAATTCTACTAGGTAAAGAGACTTCGGAATGAAATCTATTTCATTCAGCATCTTTCAATTACTTTAAAGTAATTGTATGTAAGCATATCAATAATCTAATGGACAAACGATTAACTAGAGGCGAAATAAATTTATAAATATGGAAACAGATTCTTGAGGTTTGCAACAGTATAAGGCAATCCAAGTTAAAAGTAAGGAAGCAATCGTTTAAAAACTTACTTATTCGGTCGCATTTCGGTAGGATGAACTTATTTTTTGATTGACACGTGGCCTTCCCATCAGTGTGTAATGCCCCATTTGTTTCAATTGCATATCCGTCATCACATGTGAGGTTAATACTTTCGTTGACGGCAAACAATCTTCCGATTTCAATTTTTGGATCGGTGAAGTTCTGTACAATTATATTCTTCCATGAACAAACTAAAAACAGACAACATGCGATTACTTCGTGAACACACATTGCACAAAAAACCCTATCATTACATCCATGGATTCAACTGATTATGAGAATTGAAATTCTACTAGGTAAAGAGACTTCGGAATGAAAACTCTTTCATTCAGCAACTCTCAATTACATAAAAAGATAATGAATGTAAGCATATCAACAAAAATATGGACAATCGATGTACAGGAGGCGAATGAAATGTTACAAATATGGAAATTTGCAACAGTAATAGGCAATCCAAGTTAAAAGTAAGGAAGCAATCGTTTAAAAATAACTTACTAATTTTGTCGCATTTCGGTAGGATGAACTTATTTTTTGATTGACATGTGGCCTTCCCATCAGTGTGTAATGCCCCATTTGTTTCAATTGCATATCCGTCATCACATGTGAGGTTAATACTTTCGTTGACGGCAAACAATCTTCCGATTTCAATTTTTGGATCGGTGAAGTTCTGTACAATTATATTCTTCCATGAACAAACTAAAAACAGACAACATGCGATTACTTCGTGAACACACATTGCACAAAAAACCCTATCATTACATCCATGGATTCAACTGATTATGAGAATTGAAATTCTACTAGGTAAAGAGACTTCGGAATGAAAACTCTTTCATTCAGCAACTCTCAATTACATAAAAAGATAATGAATGTTAGCATATCAACAACAATATAGACACTCGATGTACAGGAGGCGAATGAAATGTTACAAATATGGAAATTTGCATCAGTAATAGGCAATCCAAGTTAAAAGTAAGGAAGCAATCGTTTAAAAAAACTTACTAATTTTGTTGCATTTCGGTAGGGTGAACTTATTTTTTGATTGACATGTGGCCTTCCCATCAGTGTGTAATGCCCCATTTGTTTCAATTGCATATCCGTCATCACATGTGAGGTTAATACTTTCGTTGACGGCAAACAATCTTCCGATTTCAATTTTTGGATCGGTGAAGTTCTGTACAATTATATTCTTCCATGAACAAACTAAAGACAGACAACATGCGATTACTTCGTGAACACACATTGCACAAAAAACCCTATCATTACATCCATGGATTCAACTGATTATGAGAATTGAAATTCTACTAGGTAAAGAGACTTCGGAATGAAAACTATTTCATTCAGCATCTTTCAATTACTTTAAAGTAATTGTATGTAAGCATATCAATAATCTAATGGACAAACGATTAACTAGAGGCGAAATAAATTTATAAATATGGAAACAGATTCTTGAGGTTTGCAACAGTATAAGGCAATCCAAGTTAAAAGTAAGGAAGCAATCGTTTAAAAACTTACTTATTCGGTCGCATTTCGGTAGGATGAACTTATTTTTTGATTGACACGTGGCCTTCCCATCAGTGTGTAATGCCCCATTTGTTTCAATTGCATATCCGTCATCACATGTGAGGTTAATACTTTCGTTGACGGCAAACAATCTTCCGATTTCAATTTTTGGATCGGTGAAGTTCTGTACAATTATATTCTTCCATGAACAAACTAAAAACAGACAACATGCGATTACTTCGTGAACACACATTGCACAAAAAACCCTATCATTACATCCATGGATTCAACTGATTATGAGAATTGAAATTCTACTAGGTAAAGAGACTTCGGAATGAAAACTCTTTCATTCAGCAACTCTCAATTACATAAAAAGATAATGAATGTTAGCATATCAACAACAATATAGACACTCGATGTACAGGAGGCGAATGAAATGTTACAAATATGGAAATTTGCATCAGTAATAGGCAATCCAAGTTAAAAGTAAGGAAGCAATCGTTTAAAAAAACTTACTAATTTTGTTGCATTTCGGTAGGGTGAACTTATTTTTTGATTGACATGTGGCCTTCCCATCAGTGTGTAATGCCCCATTTGTTTCAATTGCATATCCGTCATCACATGTGAGGTTAATACTTTCGTTGACGGCAAACAATCTTCCGATTTCAATTTTTGGATCGGTGAAGTTCTGTACAATTATATTCTTCCATGAACAAACTAAAGACAGACAACATGCGATTACTTCGTGAACACACATTGCACAAAAAACCCTATCATTACATCCATGGATTCAACTGATTATGAGAATTGAAATTCTACTAGGTAAAGAGACTTCGGAATGAAAACTATTTCATTCAGCATCTTTCAATTACTTTAAAGTAATTGTATGTAAGCATATCAATAATCTAATGGACAAACGATTAACTAGAGGCGAAATAAATTTATAAATATGGAAACAGATTCTTGAGGTTTGCAACAGTATAAGGCAATCCAAGTTAAAAGTAAGGAAGCAATCGTTTAAAAACTTACTTATTCGGTCGCATTTCGGTAGGATGAACTTATTTTTTGATTGACACGTGGCCTTCCCATCAGTGTGTAATGCCCCATTTGTTTCAATTGCATATCCGTCATCACATGTGAGGTTAATACTTTCGTTGACGGCAAACAATCTTCCGATTTCAATTTTTGGATCGGTGAAGTTCTGTACAATTATATTCTTCCATGAACAAACTAAAAACAGACAACATGCGATTACTTCGTGAACACACATTGCACAAAAAACCCTATCATTACATCCATGGATTCAACTGATTATGAGAATTGAAATTCTACTAGGTAAAGAGACTTCGGAATGAAAACTCTTTCATTCAGCAACTCTCAATTACATAAAAAGATAATGAATGTTAGCATATCAACAACAATATAGACACTCGATGTACAGGAGGCGAATGAAATGTTACAAATATGGAAATTTGCATCAGTAATAGGCAATCCAAGTTAAAAGTAAGGAAGCAATCGTTTAAAAAAACTTACTAATTTTGTTGCATTTCGGTAGGGTGAACTTATTTTTTGATTGACATGTGGCCTTCCCATCAGTGTGTAATGCCCCATTTGTTTCAATTGCATATCCGTCATCACATGTGAGGTTAATACTTTCGTTGACGGCAAACAATCTTCCGATTTCAATTTTTGGATCGGTGAAGTTCTGTACAATTATATTCTTCCATGAACAAACTAAAGACAGACAACATGCGATTACTTCGTGAACACACATTGCACAAAAAACCCTATCATTACATCCATGGATTCAACTGATTATGAGAATTGAAATTCTACTAGGTAAAGAGACTTCGGAATGAAATCTATTTCATTCAGCATCTTTCAATTACTTTAAAGTAATTGTATGTAAGCATATCAATAATCTAATGGACAAACGATTAACTAGAGGCGAAATAAATTTATAAATATGGAAACAGATTCTTGAGGTTTGCAACAGTATAAGGCAATCCAAGTTAAAAGTAAGGAAGCAATCGTTTAAAAACTTACTTATTCGGTCGCATTTCGGTAGGATGAACTTATTTTTTGATTGACACGTGGCCTTCCCATCAGTGTGTAATGCCCCATTTGTTTCAATTGCATATCCGTCATCACATGTGAGGTTAATACTTTCGTTGACGGCAAACAATCTTCCGATTTCAATTTTTGGATCGGTGAAGTTCTGTACAATTATATTCTTCCATGAACAAACTAAAAACAGACAACATGCGATTACTTCGTGAACACACATTGCACAAAAAACCCTATCATTACATCCATGGATTCAACTGATTATGAGAATTGAAATTCTACTAGGTAAAGAGACTTCGGAATGAAAACTCTTTCATTCAGCAACTCTCAATTACATAAAAAGATAATGAATGTTAGCATATCAACAACAATATAGACACTCGATGTACAGGAGGCGAATGAAATGTTACAAATATGGAAATTTGCATCAGTAATAGGCAATCCAAGTTAAAAGTAAGGAAGCAATCGTTTAAAAAAACTTACTAATTTTGTTGCATTTCGGTAGGGTGAACTTATTTTTTGATTGACATGTGGCCTTCCCATCAGTGTGTAATGCCCCATTTGTTTCAATTGCATATCCGTCATCACATGTGAGGTTAATACTTTCGTTGACGGCAAACAATCTTCCGATTTCAATTTTTGGATCGGTGAAGTTCTGTACAATTATATTCTTCCATGAACAAACTAAAAACAGACAACATGCGATTACTTCGTGAACACACATTGCACAAATAACCCTATCATTACATCCATGGATTCAACTGATTATGAGAATTGAAATTCTACTAGGTAAAGAGACTTCGGAATGAAATCTATTTCATTCAGCATCTTTCAATTACTTTAAAGTAATTGTATGTAAGCATATCAATAATCTAATGGACAAACGATTAACTAGAGGCGAAATAAATTTATAAATATGGAAACAGATTCTTGAGGTTTGCAACAGTATAAGGCAATCCAAGTTAAAAGTAAGGAAGCAATCGTTTAAAAACTTACTTATTCGGTCGCATTTCGGTAGGATGAACTTATTTTTTGATTGACACGTGGCCTTCCCATCAGTGTGTAATGCCCCATTTGTTTCAATTGCATATCCGTCATCACATGTGAGGTTAATACTTTCGTTGACGGCAAACAATCTTCCGATTTCAATTTTTGGATCGGTGAAGTTCTGTACAATTATATTCTTCCATGAACAAACTAAAAACAGACAACATGCGATTACTTCGTGAACACACATTGCACAAAAAACCCTATCATTACATCCATGGATTCAACTGATTATGAGAATTGAAATTCTACTAGGTAAAGAGACTTCGGAATGAAAACTCTTTCATTCAGCAACTCTCAATTACATAAAAAGATAATGAATGTAAGCATATCAACAAAAATATGGACAATCGATGTACAGGAGGCGAATGAAATGTTACAAATATGGAAATTTGCAACAGTAATAGGCAATCCAAGTTAAAAGTAAGGAAGCAATCGTTTAAAAATAACTTACTAATTTTGTCGCATTTCGGTAGGATGAACTTATTTTTTGATTGACATGTGGCCTTCCCATCAGTGTGTAATGCCCCATTTGTTTCAATTGCATATCCGTCATCACATGTGAGGTTAATACTTTCGTTGACGGCAAACAATCTTCCGATTTCAATTTTTGGATCGGTGAAGTTCTGTACAATTATATTCTTCCATGAACAAACTAAAAACAGACAACATGCGATTACTTCGTGAACACACATTGCACAAAAAACCCTATCATTACATCCATGGATTCAACTGATTATGAGAATTGAAATTCTACTAGGTAAAGAGACTTCGGAATGAAAACTCTTTCATTCAGCAACTCTCAATTACATAAAAAGATAATGAATGTTAGCATATCAACAACAATATAGACACTCGATGTACAGGAGGCGAATGAAATGTTACAAATATGGAAATTTGCATCAGTAATAGGCAATCCAAGTTAAAAGTAAGGAAGCAATCGTTTAAAAAAACTTACTAATTTTGTTGCATTTCGGTAGGGTGAACTTATTTTTTGATTGACATGTGGCCTTCCCATCAGTGTGTAATGCCCCATTTGTTTCAATTGCATATCCGTCATCACATGTGAGGTTAATACTTTCGTTGACGGCAAACAATCTTCCGATTTCAATTTTTGGATCGGTGAAGTTCTGTACAATTATATTCTTCCATGAACAAACTAAAGACAGACAACATGCGATTACTTCGTGAACACACATTGCACAAAAAACCCTATCATTACATCCATGGATTCAACTGATTATGAGAATTGAAATTCTACTAGGTAAAGAGACTTCGGAATGAAAACTATTTCATTCAGCATCTTTCAATTACTTTAAAGTAATTGTATGTAAGCATATCAATAATCTAATGGACAAACGATTAACTAGAGGCGAAATAAATTTATAAATATGGAAACAGATTCTTGAGGTTTGCAACAGTATAAGGCAATCCAAGTTAAAAGTAAGGAAGCAATCGTTTAAAAACTTACTTATTCGGTCGCATTTCGGTAGGATGAACTTATTTTTTGATTGACACGTGGCCTTCCCATCAGTGTGTAATGCCCCATTTGTTTCAATTGCATATCCGTCATCACATGTGAGGTTAATACTTTCGTTGACGGCAAACAATCTTCCGATTTCAATTTTTGGATCGGTGAAGTTCTGTACAATTATATTCTTCCATGAACAAACTAAAAACAGACAACATGCGATTACTTCGTGAACACACATTGCACAAAAAACCCTATCATTACATCCATGGATTCAACTGATTATGAGAATTGAAATTCTACTAGGTAAAGAGACTTCGGAATGAAAACTCTTTCATTCAGCAACTCTCAATTACATAAAAAGATAATGAATGTTAGCATATCAACAACAATATAGACACTCGATGTACAGGAGGCGAATGAAATGTTACAAATATGGAAATTTGCATCAGTAATAGGCAATCCAAGTTAAAAGTAAGGAAGCAATCGTTTAAAAAAACTTACTAATTTTGTTGCATTTCGGTAGGGTGAACTTATTTTTTGATTGACATGTGGCCTTCCCATCAGTGTGTAATGCCCCATTTGTTTCAATTGCATATCCGTCATCACATGTGAGGTTAATACTTTCGTTGACGGCAAACAATCTTCCGATTTCAATTTTTGGATCGGTGAAGTTCTGTACAATTATATTCTTCCATGAACAAACTAAAGACAGACAACATGCGATTACTTCGTGAACACACATTGCACAAAAAACCCTATCATTACATCCATGGATTCAACTGATTATGAGAATTGAAATTCTACTAGGTAAAGAGACTTCGGAATGAAAACTATTTCATTCAGCATCTTTCAATTACTTTAAAGTAATTGTATGTAAGCATATCAATAATCTAATGGACAAACGATTAACTAGAGGCGAAATAAATTTATAAATATGGAAACAGATTCTTGAGGTTTGCAACAGTATAAGGCAATCCAAGTTAAAAGTAAGGAAGCAATCGTTTAAAAACTTACTTATTCGGTCGCATTTCGGTAGGATGAACTTATTTTTTGATTGACACGTGGCCTTCCCATCAGTGTGTAATGCCCCATTTGTTTCAATTGCATATCCGTCATCACATGTGAGGTTAATACTTTCGTTGACGGCAAACAATCTTCCGATTTCAATTTTTGGATCGGTGAAGTTCTGTACAATTATATTCTTCCATGAACAAACTAAAAACAGACAACATGCGATTACTTCGTGAACACACATTGCACAAAAAACCCTATCATTACATCCATGGATTCAACTGATTATGAGAATTGAAATTCTACTAGGTAAAGAGACTTCGGAATGAAAACTCTTTCATTCAGCAACTCTCAATTACATAAAAAGATAATGAATGTTAGCATATCAACAACAATATAGACACTCGATGTACAGGAGGCGAATGAAATGTTACAAATATGGAAATTTGCATCAGTAATAGGCAATCCAAGTTAAAAGTAAGGAAGCAATCGTTTAAAAAAACTTACTAATTTTGTTGCATTTCGGTAGGGTGAACTTATTTTTTGATTGACATGTGGCCTTCCCATCAGTGTGTAATGCCCCATTTGTTTCAATTGCATATCCGTCATCACATGTGAGGTTAATACTTTCGTTGACGGCAAACAATCTTCCGATTTCAATTTTTGGATCGGTGAAGTTCTGTACAATTATATTCTTCCATGAACAAACTAAAGACAGACAACATGCGATTACTTCGTGAACACACATTGCACAAAAAACCCTATCATTACATCCATGGATTCAACTGATTATGAGAATTGAAATTCTACTAGGTAAAGAGACTTCGGAATGAAATCTATTTCATTCAGCATCTTTCAATTACTTTAAAGTAATTGTATGTAAGCATATCAATAATCTAATGGACAAACGATTAACTAGAGGCGAAATAAATTTATAAATATGGAAACAGATTCTTGAGGTTTGCAACAGTATAAGGCAATCCAAGTTAAAAGTAAGGAAGCAATCGTTTAAAAACTTACTTATTCGGTCGCATTTCGGTAGGATGAACTTATTTTTTGATTGACACGTGGCCTTCCCATCAGTGTGTAATGCCCCATTTGTTTCAATTGCATATCCGTCATCACATGTGAGGTTAATACTTTCGTTGACGGCAAACAATCTTCCGATTTCAATTTTTGGATCGGTGAAGTTCTGTACAATTATATTCTTCCATGAACAAACTAAAAACAGACAACATGCGATTACTTCGTGAACACACATTGCACAAAAAACCCTATCATTACATCCATGGATTCAACTGATTATGAGAATTGAAATTCTACTAGGTAAAGAGACTTCGGAATGAAAACTCTTTCATTCAGCAACTCTCAATTACATAAAAAGATAATGAATGTTAGCATATCAACAACAATATAGACACTCGATGTACAGGAGGCGAATGAAATGTTACAAATATGGAAATTTGCATCAGTAATAGGCAATCCAAGTTAAAAGTAAGGAAGCAATCGTTTAAAAAAACTTACTAATTTTGTTGCATTTCGGTAGGGTGAACTTATTTTTTGATTGACATGTGGCCTTCCCATCAGTGTGTAATGCCCCATTTGTTTCAATTGCATATCCGTCATCACATGTGAGGTTAATACTTTCGTTGACGGCAAACAATCTTCCGATTTCAATTTTTGGATCGGTGAAGTTCTGTACAATTATATTCTTCCATGAACAAACTAAAAACAGACAACATGCGATTACTTCGTGAACACACATTGCACAAATAACCCTATCATTACATCCATGGGTTCAACTGATTATGAGAATTGAAATTCTACTAGGTAAAGAGACTTCGGAATGAAAACTATTTCATTCAGCATCTTTCAATTACTTTAAAGTAATTGTATGTAAGCATATCAATAATCTAATGGACAAACGATTAACTAGAGGCGAAATAAATTTATAAATATGGAAACAGATTCTTGAGGTTTGCAACAGTATAAGGCAATCCAAGTTAAAAGTAAGGAAGCAATCGTTTAAAAACTTACTTATTCGGTCGCATTTCGGTAGGATGAACTTATTTTTTGATTGACACGTGGCCTTCCCATCAGTGTGTAATGCCCCATTTGTTTCAATTGCATATCCGTCATCACATGTGAGGTTAATACTTTCGTTGACGGCAAACAATCTTCCGATTTCAATTTTTGGATCGGTGAAGTTCTGTACAATTATATTCTTCCATGAACAAACTAAAAACAGACAACATGCGATTACTTCGTGAACACACATTGCACAAAAAACCCTATCATTACATCCATGGATTCAACTGATTATGAGAATTGAAATTCTACTAGGTAAAGAGACTTCGGAATGAAAACTCTTTCATTCAGCAACTCTCAATTACATAAAAAGATAATGAATGTAAGCATATCAACAAAAATATGGACAATCGATGTACAGGAGGCGAATGAAATGTTACAAATATGGAAATTTGCAACAGTAATAGGCAATCCAAGTTAAAAGTAAGGAAGCAATCGTTTAAAAATAACTTACTAATTTTGTCGCATTTCGGTAGGATGAACTTATTTTTTGATTGACATGTGGCCTTCCCATCAGTGTGTAATGCCCCATTTGTTTCAATTGCATATCCGTCATCACATGTGAGGTTAATACTTTCGTTGACGGCAAACAATCTTCCGATTTCAATTTTTGGATCGGTGAAGTTCTGTACAATTATATTCTTCCATGAACAAACTAAAAACAGACAACATGCGATTACTTCGTGAACACACATTGCACAAAAAACCCTATCATTACATCCATGGATTCAACTGATTATGAGAATTGAAATTCTACTAGGTAAAGAGACTTCGGAATGAAAACTCTTTCATTCAGCAACTCTCAATTACATAAAAAGATAATGAATGTTAGCATATCAACAACAATATAGACACTCGATGTACAGGAGGCGAATGAAATGTTACAAATATGGAAATTTGCATCAGTAATAGGCAATCCAAGTTAAAAGTAAGGAAGCAATCGTTTAAAAAAACTTACTAATTTTGTTGCATTTCGGTAGGGTGAACTTATTTTTTGATTGACATGTGGCCTTCCCATCAGTGTGTAATGCCCCATTTGTTTCAATTGCATATCCGTCATCACATGTGAGGTTAATACTTTCGTTGACGGCAAACAATCTTCCGATTTCAATTTTTGGATCGGTGAAGTTCTGTACAATTATATTCTTCCATGAACAAACTAAAGACAGACAACATGCGATTACTTCGTGAACACACATTGCACAAAAAACCCTATCATTACATCCATGGATTCAACTGATTATGAGAATTGAAATTCTACTAGGTAAAGAGACTTCGGAATGAAAACTATTTCATTCAGCATCTTTCAATTACTTTAAAGTAATTGTATGTAAGCATATCAATAATCTAATGGACAAACGATTAACTAGAGGCGAAATAAATTTATAAATATGGAAACAGATTCTTGAGGTTTGCAACAGTATAAGGCAATCCAAGTTAAAAGTAAGGAAGCAATCGTTTAAAAACTTACTTATTCGGTCGCATTTCGGTAGGATGAACTTATTTTTTGATTGACACGTGGCCTTCCCATCAGTGTGTAATGCCCCATTTGTTTCAATTGCATATCCGTCATCACATGTGAGGTTAATACTTTCGTTGACGGCAAACAATCTTCCGATTTCAATTTTTGGATCGGTGAAGTTCTGTACAATTATATTCTTCCATGAACAAACTAAAAACAGACAACATGCGATTACTTCGTGAACACACATTGCACAAAAAACCCTATCATTACATCCATGGATTCAACTGATTATGAGAATTGAAATTCTACTAGGTAAAGAGACTTCGGAATGAAAACTCTTTCATTCAGCAACTCTCAATTACATAAAAAGATAATGAATGTTAGCATATCAACAACAATATAGACACTCGATGTACAGGAGGCGAATGAAATGTTACAAATATGGAAATTTGCATCAGTAATAGGCAATCCAAGTTAAAAGTAAGGAAGCAATCGTTTAAAAAAACTTACTAATTTTGTTGCATTTCGGTAGGGTGAACTTATTTTTTGATTGACATGTGGCCTTCCCATCAGTGTGTAATGCCCCATTTGTTTCAATTGCATATCCGTCATCACATGTGAGGTTAATACTTTCGTTGACGGCAAACAATCTTCCGATTTCAATTTTTGGATCGGTGAAGTTCTGTACAATTATATTCTTCCATGA
This sequence comes from Lutraria lutraria, assembly GCA_964023205.1. Lineage (NCBI taxonomy): Eukaryota > Metazoa > Mollusca > Bivalvia > Venerida > Mactridae > Lutraria > Lutraria lutraria. Next base: position 7,911,293 of record OZ026843.1, read on the forward strand.
ACAAACTAAAAACAGACAACATGCGATTACTTCGTGAACACACATTGCACAAAAAACCCTATCATTACATCCATGGATTCAACTGATTATGAGAATTGAAATTCTACTAGGTAAAGAGACTTCGGAATGAAAACTATTTCATTCAGCATCTTTCAATTACTTTAAAGTAATTGTATGTAAGCATATCAATAATCTAATGGACAAACGATTAACTAGAGGAGAAAAAAAATATAAATATGGAAACAGATTCTTGAGGTTTCCAACAGTATAAGGCAATCCAAGTTAAAAGTAAGGAAGCAATCGTTTAAAAACTTACTTATTCGGTCGCATTTCGGTAGGATGAACTTATTTTTTGATTGACACGTGGCCTTCCCATCAGTGTGTAATTTCCCCTTTGTTTCAATTGCATATCCGTTATCACATGTGAGGTTTATACTTTCGTTGACGGCAAACAATCTTCCGATTTCAATTTTTGGATCGGTGAAGTTCTGTACAATTATATTCTTCCATGCACAAACTAAAAACAGACAACATGCGATTACTTCGTGAACACACATTGAACAAAAACACTATCATTACATCCATGGATTCAACTGATTATAAGAATTGAAATTCTACTAGGTAAAGAGACTTCGGAATGAAAACTCTTTCATTCAGCAACTCTCTATTACATAAAAAGATAATGAATGTAAGCATATCAACAAAAATATGGACAATCGATGTACAGGAGGCGAATGAAATGTTACAAATATGGAAATTTGCAACAGTAATAGGCAATCCAAGTTAAAAGTAAGGAAGCAATCGTTTAAAAATAACTTACTAATTTTGTCGCATTTCGGTAGGATGAACTTATTTTTTGATTGACATGTGGCCTTCCCATCAGTGTGTAATGCCCCATTTGTTTCAATTGCATATCCGTCATCACATGTGAGGTTAATACTTTCGTTGACGGCAAACAATCTTCCGATTTCAATTTTTGGATCGGTGAAGTTCTGTACAATTATATTCTTCCATGAACAAACTAAAAACAGACAACATGCGATTACTTCGTGAACACACATTGCACAAAAAACCCTATCATTACATCCATGGATTCAACTGATTATGAGAATTGAAATTCTACTAGGTAAAGAGACTTCGGAATGAAAACTATTTCATTCAGCATCTTTCAATTACTTTAAAGTAATTGTATGTAAGCATATCAATAATCTAATGGACAAACGATTAACTAGAGGCGAAATAAATTTATAAATATGGAAACAGATTCTTGAGGTTTGCAACAGTATAAGGCAATCCAAGTTAAAAGTAAGGAAGCAATCGTTTAAAAACTTACTTATTCGGTCGCATTTCGGGAGGATGAACTTATTTTTTGATTGACACGTGGCCTTCCCATCAGTGTGTAATGCCCCATTTGTTTCAATTGCATATCCGTCATCACATGTGAGGTTAATACTTTCGTTGACGGCAAACAATCTTCCGATTTCAATTTTTGGATCGGTGAAGTTCTGTACAATTATATTCTTCCATGAACAAACTAAAAACAGACAACATGCGATTACTTCGTGAACACACATTGCACAAAAAACCCTATCATTACATCCATGGATTCAACTGATTATGAGAATTGAAATTCTACTAGGTAAAGAGACTTCGGAATGAAAACTCTTTCATTCAGCATCTTTCAATTACTTTAAAGTAATTGTATGTAAGCATATCAATAATCTAATGGACAAACGATTAACTAGAGGCGAAAAAAAATATAAATATGGAAACAGATTCTTGAGGTTTCCAACAGTATAAGGCAATCCAAGTTAAAAGTAAGGAAGCAATCGTTTAAAAACTTACTTATTCGGTCGCATTTCGGTAGGATGAACTTATTTTTTGATTGACACGTGGCCTTCCCATCAGTGTGTAATTTCCCCTTTGTTTCAATTGCATATCCGTCATCACATGTGAGGTTTATACTTTCGTTGACGGCAAACAATCTTCCGATTTCAATTTTTGGATCGGTGAAGTTCTGTACAATTATATTCTTCCATGCACAAACTAAAAACAGACAACATGCGATTACTTCGTGAACACACATTGAACAAAAACACTATCATTACATCCATGGATTCAACTGATTATAAGAATTGAAATTCTACTAGGTAAAGAGACTTCGGAATGAAAACTCTTTCATTGAGCAACTCTCTATTACATAAAAAGATAATGAATGTTAGCATATCAACAACAATATAGACACTCGATGTACGGGAGGGGAATGAAATGTTACAAATATGGAAATTTGCAACAGTAATAGGCAATCCAAGTTAAAAGTAAGGAAGCAATCGTTTAAAAAAAACTTACTAATTTTGTCGCATTTCGGTAGGATGAACTTATTTTTTGATTGACATGTGGCCTTCCCATCGGTGTGTAATGCCCCATTTGTTTCAAGTGCATATCCGTCATCACATGTGAGGTTAATACTTTCGTTGACGGCAAACAATCTTCCGATTTCAATTTTTGGATCGGTGAAGTTCTGTACAATTATATTCTTCCATGCACAAACTAAAAACAGACAACATGCGATTACTTCATGAACATACATTGTACAAAAAACCCTATCATTACATCCATGGATTCAACTGATTATGAGAATTGAAATTCTACTAGGTAAAGAGACTTCGGAATGAAAACTATTTCATTCAGCATCTTTCAATTACTTTATAGTAATTGTATGTAAGCATATCAATAATCTAATGGACAAACGATTAACTAGAGGCGAAAGAAATTTATAAATATGGAAACAGATTCTTGAGGTTTGCAACAGTATAAGGCAATCCAAGTTAAAAGTAAGGAAGCAATCGTTTAAAAACTTACTTATTTGGTCGCATTTCGGTAGGATAAACTTATTTTTTGATTGACATGTGGCCTTTCCATCAGTGTGTAATGTCCCATTTGTTTCAATTGCATATCCGTCATCACATGTGAGGTTAACTTTTTCGTTGACGGCAAACAATCTTCCGATTTCAATTTCTAGATTTGTGAAGTTCTTTCCATTTATATCCTTCCATGCACAAACTAAAAACAGACAACATGCGATTACTTCGTGAATAGACATTGAAAAAAGAACTTTCATTACATCCATGGATTGAACTGATTATAAGAATTGAAATTCTACTAGGTAAAGAGACTTCGGAATGAAAACTCTTTCATTCAGCAACTCTCAATTACATAAAAAGTTAATGAATGTAAGCATATCAAAAACAATATGGACAATCGATGTACATGAGGCGAATGAAATGTTATAAATATGGAAAACGATTCTTGATTTTTGCAACAGTATTGGGCAATCCAAGTTAAAAGTAAGGAAGCAATCGTTTAAAAACGTACTAATTTTGTCGCATTTCGGTAGGATGAACTTATTTTTTGATTGACACGTGGCCTTCCCATCAGTGTGTAATTTCCCCTTTGTTTCAATTGCATATCCGTCATCACATGTGAGGTTTATTCTTTCGTTGACGGCAAACAATCTTCCGATTTCAATTTTTGGATCGGTGAAGTTCTGTACAATTATATTCTTCCATGCACAAACTAAAAACAGACAACATGCGATTACTTCGTGAACACACATTGAACAAAAACACTATCATTACATCCATGGATTCAACTGATTATGAGAATTGAAATTCTACTAGGTAAAGAGACTTCGGAATGAAAACTCTTTCATTCAGCAACTCTCAATTACATAAAAAGATCATGAATGTAAGCATATCAACAAAAATATGGACAATCGATGTACAGGAGGCGAATGAAATGTTACAAATATGGAAATTTGCAACAGTAATAGGCAATCCAAGTTAAAAGTAAGGAAGCAATCGTTTAAAAATAACTTACTAATTTTGTCGCATTTCGGTAGGATGAACTTATTTTTTGATTGACATGTGGCCTTCCCATCAGTGTGTAATGCCCCATTTGTTTCAATTGCATATCCGTCATCACATGTGAGGTTAATACTTTCGTTGACGGCAAACAATCTTCCGATTTCAATTTCTAGATTGGTGAAGTTCTTTCCATTTATATCCTTCCATGCACAAACTAAAAACAGACAACATGCGATTACTTCGTGAATACACATTGAAAAAAGAACTTTCATTACATCCATGGATTCAACTGATTATGAGAATTGAAATTCTACTAGGTAAAGAGACTTCGGAATGAAAACTCTTTCATTCAGCAACTCTCAAGTACATAAAAAGATAATGAATGTTAGCATATCAACAACAATATGGACAATCGATGTACAGGAGGCGAATGAAATGTTACAAATATGGAAATTTGCAACAGTAATAGGCAATCCAAGTTAAAAGTTAGGAAGCAATCGTTTAAAAAAAACTTACTAATTTTGTCGCATTTCGGTAGGATGAACTTATTTTTTGATTGACATGTGGCCTTCACATCAGTGTGTAATGCCCCATTTGTTTCAAGTGCATATCCGTCATCACATGTGAGGTTAATACTTTCGTTGACGGCAAACAATCTTCCGATTTCAATTTTTGGATCGGTGAAGTTCTGTACAATTATATTCTTCCATGCACAAACTAAAAACAGACAACATGCGATTACTTCATGAACACACAGTGCACAAAAAACCCTATCATTACATACATGGATTCAACTTATTATGAGAATTGAAATTCTACTAGGTAAAGAGACTTCGGAATGAAAACTATTTCATTCAGCATCTTTCAATTACTTTAAAGTAATTGTATGTAAGCATATCAATAATCTAATGGACAAACGATTAACTAGAGGCGAAATAAATTTATAAATATGGAAACAGATTCTTGAGGTTTGCAACAGTATAAGGCAATCCAAGTTAAAAGTAAGGAAGCAATCGTTTAAAAACGTACTTATTCGGTCGCATTTCGGTAGGATGAACTTATTTTTTGATTGACACGTGGCCTTCCCATCAGTGTGTAATGCCCCATTTGTTTCAATTGCATATCCGTCATCACATGTGAGGTTTATACTTTCGTTGACGGCAAACAATCTTCCGATTTCAATTTTTGGATCGGTGAAGTTCTGTACAATTATATTCTTCCATGCACAAACTAAAAACAGACAACATGCGATTACTTCGTGAACACACATTGAACAAAAACACTATCATTACATACATGGATTCAACTGATTATGAGAATTGAAATTCTACTAGGTAAAGAGACTTCGGAATGAAAACTATTTCATTCGGCATCTTTCAATTACTTTAAAGTAATTGTATGTAAGCATATCAATAATCTAATGGACAAACGATTAACTAGAGGCGAAATAAATTTATAAATATGGAAACAGATTCTTGAGGTTTGCAACAGTATAAGGCAATCCAAGTTAAAAGTAAGGAAGCAATCGTTTAAAAACTTACTTATTTGGTCGCATTTCGGTAGTATAAACTTATTTTTTGATTGACATGTGGCCTTTCCATCAGTGTGGAATGTCCCATTTGTTTCAATTGCATATCCGTCATCACATGTGAGGTTAACATTTTCGTTGACGGCAAACAATCTTCCGATTTCAATTTCTAGATTGGTGAAGTTCTTTCCATTTATATCCTTCCATGCACAAACTAAAAACAGACAACATGCGATTACTTCGTGAATACACATTGAAAAAAGAACTTTCATTACATCCATGGATTCAACTGATTATGAGAATTGAAATTCTACTAGGTAAAGAGACTTCGGAATGAAAACTCTTTCATTCAGCAACTCTCAAGTACATAAAAAGATAATGAATGTTAGCATATCAACAACAATATGGACAATCGATGTACAGGAGGCGAATGAAATGTTACAAATATGGAAATTTGCAACAGTAATAGGCAATCCAAGTTAAAAGTTAGGAAGCAATCGTTTAAAAAAAACTTACTAATTTTGTCGCATTTCGGTAGGATGAACTTATTTTTTGATTGACATGTGGCCTTCACATCAGTGTGTAATGCCCCATTTGTTTCAAGTGCATATCCGTCATCACATGTGAGGTTAATACTTTCGTTGACGGCAAACAATCTTCCGATTTCAATTTTTGGATCGGTGAAGTTCTGTACAATTATATTCTTCCATGCACAAACTAAAAACAGACAACATGCGATTACTTCATGAACACACAGTGCACAAAAAACCCTATCATTACATACATGGATTCAACTTATTATGAGAATTGAAATTCTACTAGGAAAAGAGACTTCGGAATGAAAACTATTTCATTCAGCATCTTTCAATTACTTTAAAGTAATTGTATGTAAGCATATCAATAATCTAATGGACAAACGATTAACTAGAGGCGAAATAAATTTATAAATATGGAAACAGATTCTTGAGGTTTGCAACAGTATAAGGCAATCCAAGTTAAAAGTAAGGAAGCAATCGTTTAAAAACTTACTTATTTGGTCGCATTTCGGTAGGATAAACTTATTTTTTGATTGACATGTGGCCTTTCCATCAGTGTGTAATGTCCCATTTGTTTCAATTGCATATCCGTCATCACATGTGAGGTTAACTTTTTCGTTGACGGCAAACAATCTTCCGATTTCAATTTCTAGACTGGTGAAGTTCTTTCCATTTATATCCTTCCATGCACAAACTAAAAACAGACAACATGCGATTACTTCGTGAATACACATTGAAAAAAGAACTTTCATTACATCCATGGATTGAACTGATTATAAGAATTGAAATTCTACTAGGTAAAGAGACTTCGGAATGAAAACTATTTCATTCAGCAACTCTCAATTACATAAAAAGTTAATGAATGTAAGCATATCAAAAACAATATGGACAATCGATGTACATGAGGCGAATGAAATGTTATAAATATGGAAAACGATTCTTGATTTTTGCAACAGTAATAGGCAATCCAAGTTAAAAGTAAGGAAGCAATCGTTTAAAAACGTACTAATTTTGTCGCATTTCGGTAGGATGAACTTATTTTTTGATTGACATGTGGCCTTCACATCATTGTGTAATGCCCCATTTGTTTCAATTGCATATCCGTCATCACATGTGAGGTTAATACTTTCGTTGACGGCAAACAATCTTCCGATTTCAATTTTTGGATCGGTGAAGTTCTGTACAATTATATTCTTCCATGCACAAACTAAAAACAGACAACATGCGATTACTTCGTGAACACACATTGAACAAAAACACTATCATTACATCCATGGATTCAACTGATTATAAGAATTGAAATTCTACTAGGTAAAGAGACTTCGGAATGAAAACTATTTCATTCAGCAACTCTCAAGTACATAAAAAGATAATGAATATAAGCATATCAACAAAAATATGAACAATCGATGTACGGGAGGCGAATGAAATGTTACAAATATGGAAATTTGCAACAGTAATAGGCAATCCAAGTTAAAAGTAAGGAAGCAATCGTTTAAAAAAACTTACTAATTTTGTCGCATTTCGGTAGGATGAACTTATTTTTTGATTGACATGTGGCCTTCACATCAGGGTGTAATGCCCCATTTGTTTCAATTGCATATCCGTCATCACATGTGAGGTTAATACTTTCGTTGACGGCAAACAATCTTCCGATTTCAATTTTTGGATCGGTGAAGTTCTGTACAATTATATTCTTCCATGAACAAACTAAAAACAGACAACATGCGATTACTTCGTGAACACACATTGCACAAAAAACCCTATCATTACATCCATGGATTCAACTGATTATGAGAATTGAAATTCTACTAGGTAAAGAGACTTCGGAATTAAAACTCTTTCATTCAGCAACTCTCAATTACATAAAAAGATAATGAATGTTAGCATATCAACAACAATATAGACACTCGATGTACAGGAGGCGAATGAAATGTTACAAATATGGAAATTTGCAACAGTAATAGGCAATCCAAGTTAAAAGTAAGGAAGCAATCGTTTAAAAAAACTTACTAATTTTCTCGCATTTCGGTAGGATGAACTTATTTTTTGATTGACATGTGGCCTTCCCATCAGTGTGTAATGCCCCATTTGTTTCAATTGCATATCCGTCATCACATGTGAGGTTAATACTTTCGTTGACGGCAAACAATCTTCCGATTTCAATTTTTGGATCGGTGAAGTTCTGTACAATTATATTCTTCCATGCACAAACTAAAAACAGACAACATGCGATTACTTCGTGAACACACATTGCACAAAAAACCCTATCATTACATCCATGGATTGAACTGATTATAAGAATTGAAATTCTACTAGGTACAGAGACTTCAGAATGAAAACTATTTCATTCAGCATCTTTCAATTACTTTAAAGTAATTGTATGTAAGCATATTAATAATCTAATTGACAAACGATTAACTAGAGGCGAAAAAAAAATATAAATATGGAAACAGATTCTTGAGGCTTGCAACAGTATAAGGCCATCCAAGTTAAAAGTAAGGAAGCAATCGTTTAAAAACGTACTTATTCGGTCGCATTTCGGTAGGATGAACTTATTTTTTGATTGACATGTGGCCTTCCCATCAGTGTGTAATTTCCCCTTTGTTTCAATTGCATATCCGTCATCACATGTGAGGTTTATACTTTCGTTGACGGCAAACAATCTTCCGATTTCAATTTTTGGATCGGTGAAGTTCTGTACAATTATATTCTTCCATGCACAAACTAAAAACAGACAACATGCGATTACTTCGTGAACACACATTGAACAAAAACACTATCATTACATCCATGGATTCAACTGATTATGAGAATTGAAATTCTACTAGGTAAAGAGACTTCGGAATGAAAACTCTTTCATTCAGCAACTCTCAATTACATAAAAAGATAATGAATGTAAGCATATCAAAAACAATATGGACAATCGATGTACGGGAGGCGAATGAAATGTTACAAATATGGAAATTTGCAACAGTAATAGGCAATCCAAGTTAAAAGTTAGGAAGCAATCGTTTAAAAAAAACTTACTAATTTTGTCGCATTTCGGTAGGATGAACTTATTTTTTGATTGACATGTGGCCTTCACATCAGTGTGTAATGCCCCATTTGTTTCAAGTGCATATCCGTCATCACATGTGAGGTTAATACTTTCGTTGACGGCAAACAATCTTCCGATTTCAATTTTTGGATCGGTGAAGTTCTGTACAATTATATTCTTCCATGCACAAACTAAAAACAAACAACATGCGATTACTTCATGAACACACAGTGCACAAAAAACCCTATCATTACATACATGGATTCAACTTATTATGAGAATTGAAATTCTACTAGGTAAAGAGACTTCGGAATGAAAACTATTTCATTCGGCATCTTTCAATTACTTTAAAGTAATTGTATGTAAGCATATCAATAATCTAATGGACAAACGATTAACTAGAGGCGAAATAAATTTATAAATATGGAAACAGATTCTTGAGGTTTGCAACAGTATAAGGCAATCCAAGTTAAAAGTAAGGAAGCAATCGTTTAAAAACTTACTTATTTGGTCGCATTTCGGTAGGATAAACTTATTTTTTGATTGACATGTGGCCTTTCCATCAGTGTGTAATGTCCCATTTGTTTCAATTGCATATCCGTCATCACATGTGAGGTTAACTTTTTCGTTGACGGCAAACAATCTTCCGATTTCAATTTCTAGACTGGTGAAGTTCTTTCCATTTATATCCTTCCATGCACAAACTAAAAACAGACAACATGCGATTACTTCGTGAATACACATTGAAAAAAGAACTTTCATTACATCCATGGATTGAACTGATTATAAGAATTGAAATTCTACTAGGTAAAGAGACTTCGGAATGAAAACTATTTCATTCAGCAACTCTCAATTACATAAAAAGTTAATGAATGTAAGCATATCAAAAACAATATGGACAATCGATGTACATGAGGCGAATGAAATGTTATAAATATGGAAAACGATTCTTGATTTTTGCAACAGTAATAGGCAATCCAAGTTAAAAGTAAGGAAGCAATCGTTTAAAAACGTACTAATTTTGTCGCATTTCGGTAGGATGAACTTATTTTTTGATTGACATGTGGCCTTCACATCATTGTGTAATGCCCCATTTGTTTCAATTGCATATCCGTCATCACATGTGAGGTTAATACTTTCGTTGACGGCAAACAATCTTCCGATTTCAATTTTTGGATCGGTGAAGTTCTGTACAATTATATTCTTCCATGCACAAACTAAAAACAGACAACATGCGATTACTTCGTGAACACACATTGAACAAAAACACTATCATTACATCCATGGATTCAACTGATTATAAGAATTGAAATTCTACTAGGTACAGAGACTTCGGAATGAAAACTATTTCATTCAGCAACTCTCAAGTACATAAAAAGATAATGAATATAAGCATATCAACAAAAATATGAACAATCGATGTACGGGAGGCGAATGAAATGTTACAAATATGGAAATTTGCAACAGTAATAGGCAATCCAAGTTAAAAGTAAGGAAGCAATCGTTTAAAAAAACTTACTAATTTTGTCGCATTTCGGTAGGATGAACTTATTTTTTGATTGACATGTGGCCTTCACATCAGGGTGTAATGCCCCATTTGTTTCAATTGCATATCCGTCATCACATGTGAGGTTAATACTTTCGTTGACGGCAAACAATCTTCCGATTTCAATTTTTGGATCGGTGAAGTTCTGTACAATTATATTCTTCCATGAACAAACTAAAAACAGACAACATGCGATTACTTCGTGAACACACATTGCACAAAAAACCCTATCATTACATCCATGGATTCAACTGATTATGAGAATTGAAATTCTACTAGGTAAAGAGACTTCGGAATTAAAACTCTTTCATTCAGCAACTCTCAATTACATAAAAAGATAATGAATGTTAGCATATCAACAACAATATAGACACTCGATGTACAGGAGGCGAATGAAATGTTACAAATATGGAAATTTGCAACAGTAATAGGCAATCCAAGTTAAAAGTAAGGAAGCAATCGTTTAAAAAAACTTACTAATTTTCTCGCATTTCGGTAGGATGAACTTATTTTTTGATTGACATGTGGCCTTCCCATCAGTGTGTAATGCCCCATTTGTTTCAATTGCATATCCGTCATCACATGTGAGGTTAATACTTTCGTTGACGGCAAACAATCTTCCGATTTCAATTTTTGGATCGGTGAAGTTCTGTACAATTATATTCTTCCATGCACAAACTAAAAACAGACAACATGCGATTACTTCGTGAACACACATTGCACAAAAAACCCTATCATTACATCCATGGATTGAACTGATTATAAGAATTGAAATTCTACTAGGTACAGAGACTTCAGAATGAAAACTATTTCATTCAGCATCTTTCAATTACTTTAAAGTAATTGTATGTAAGCATATTAATAATCTAATTGACAAACGATTAACTAGAGGCGAAAAAAAAATATAAATATGGAAACAGATTCTTGAGGCTTGCAACAGTATAAGGCCATCCAAGTTAAAAGTAAGGAAGCAATAGTTTAAAAACGTACTTATTCGGTCGCATTTCGGTAGGATGAACTTATTTTTTGATTGACATGTGGCCTTCCCATCAGTGTGTAATTTCCCCTTTGTTTCAATTGCATATCCGTCATCACATGTGAGGTTTATACTTTCGTTGACGGCAAACAATCTTCCGATTTCAATTTTTGGATCGGTGAAGTTCTGTACAATTATATTCTTCCATGCACAAACTAAAAACAGACAACATGCGATTACTTCGTGAACACACATTGAACAAAAACACTATCATTACATCCATGGATTCAACTGATTATGAGAATTGAAATTCTACTAGGTAAAGAGACTTCGGAATGAAAACTCTTTCATTCAGCAACTCTCAATTACATAAAAAGATAATGAATGTAAGCATATCAAAAACAATATGGACAATCGATGTACGGGAGGCGAATGAAATGTTACAAATATGGAAATTTGCAACAGTAATAGGCAATCCAAGTTAAAAGTAAGGAAGCAATCGTTTAAAAAAAACTTACTAATTTTGTCGCATTTCGGTAGGATGAACTTATTTTTTGATTGACATGTGGCCTTCACATCAGTGTGTAATGCCCCATTTGTTTCAAGTGCATATCCGTCATCACATGTGAGGTTAATACTTTCGTTGACGGCAAACAATCTTCCGATTTCAATTTTTGGATCGGTGAAGTTCTGTACAATTATATTCTTCCATGCACAAACTAAAAACAGACAACATGCGATTACTTCATGAACACACAGTGCACAAAAAACCCTATCATTACATACATGGATTCAACTTATTATGAGAATTGAAATTCTACTAGGTAAAGAGACTTCGGAATGAAAACTATTTCATTCGGCATCTTTCAATTACTTTAAAGTAATTGTATGTAAGCATATCAATAATCTAATGGACAAACGATTAACTAGAGGCGAAATAAATTTATAAATATGGAAACAGATTCTTGAGGTTTGCAACAGTATAAGGCAATCCAAGTTAAAAGTAAGGAAGCAATCGTTTAAAAACTTACTTATTTGGTCGCATTTCGGTAGGATAAACTTATTTTTTGATTGACATGTGGCCTTTCCATCAGTGTGTAATGTCCCATTTGTTTCAATTGCATATCCGTCATCACATGTGAGGTTAACTTTTTCGTTGACGGCAAACAATCTTCCGATTTCAATTTCTAGACTGGTGAAGTTCTTTCCATTTATATCCTTCCATGCACAAACTAAAAACAGACAACATGCGATTACTTCGTGAATACACATTGAAAAAAGAACTTTCATTACATCCATGGATTGAACTGATTATAAGAATTGAAATTCTACTAGGTAAAGAGCCTTCGGAATGAAAACTATTTCATTCAGCAACTCTCAATTACATAAAAAGTTAATGAATGTAAGCATATCAAAAACAATATGGACAATCGATGTACATGAGGCGAATGAAATGTTATAAATATGGAAAACGATTCTTGATTTTTGCAACAGTAATAGGCAATCCAAGTTAAAAGTAAGGAAGCAATCGTTTAAAAACGTACTAATTTTGTCGCATTTCGGTAGGATGAACTTATTTTTTGATTGACATGTGGCCTTCACATCATTGTGTAATGCCCCATTTGTTTCAATTGCATATCCGTCATCACATGTGAGGTTAATACTTTCGTTGACGGCAAACAATCTTCCGATTTCAATTTTTGGATCGGTGAAGTTCTGTACAATTATATTCTTCCATGCACAAACTAAAAACAGACAACATGCGATTACTTCGTGAACACACATTGAACAAAAACACTATCATTACATCCATGGATTCAACTGATTATAAGAATTGAAATTCTACTAGGTACAGAGACTTCGGAATGAAAACTATTTCATTCAGCAACTCTCAAGTACATAAAAAGATAATGAATATAAGCATATCAACAAAAATATGAACAATCGATGTACGGGAGGCGAATGAAATGTTACAAATATGGAAATTTGCAACAGTAATAGGCAATCCAAGTTAAAAGTAAGGAAGCAATCGTTTAAAAATAACTTACTAATTTTGTCGCATTTCGGTAGGATGAACTTATTTTTTGATTGACATGTGGCCTTCCCATCAGTGTGTAATGCCCCATTTGTTTCAATTGCATATCCGTCATCACATGTGAGGTTAATACTTTCGTTGACGACAAACAATCTTCCGATATCAATTTTTGGATCGGTGAAGTTCTGTACAATTATATTCTTCCATGAACAAACTAAAAACAGACAACATGCGATTACTTCGTGAACACACATTGCACAAAAAACCCTCTCATTACATCCATGGATTCAACTGATTATGAGAATTGAAATTCTACTAGGTAAAGAGACTTCGGAATGAAAACTCTTTCATTCAGCAACTCTCAATTACATAAAAAGATAATGAATGTTAGCATATCAACAACAATATAGACACTCTATGTACAGGAGGCGAATGCAATGTTACAAATATGGAAATTTGCAACAGTAATAGGCAATCCAAGTTAAAAGTAAGGAAGCAATCGTTTAAAAAAACTTACTAATTTTGTCGCATTTCGGTAGGATGAACTTATTTTTTGATTGACATGTGGCCTTCCCAGCAGTGTGTAATGCCCCATTTGTTTCAATTGCATATCCGTCATCACATGTGAGGTTAATACTTTCGTTGACGGCAAACAATCTTCCGATTTCAATTTTTGGATCGGTGAAGTTCTGTACAATTATATTCTTCCATGAACAAACTAAAAACAGACAACATGCGATTACTTCGTGAACACACATTGCACAAAAAACCCTATCATTACATCCATTGATTCAACTGATTATAAGAATTGAAATTCTACTAGGTACAGAGACTTCGGAATGAAAACTATTTCATTCAGCATCTTTCAATTACTTTAAAGTAATTGTATGTAAGCATATCAATAATCTAATTGACAAACGATTAACTAGAGGCGAAAAAAAAATATAAATATGGAAACAGATTCTTGAGGCTTGCAACAGTATAAGGCAATCCAAGTTAAAAGTAAGGAAGCAATCGTTTAAAAACGTACTTATTCGGTCGCATTTCGGTAGGATGAACTTATTTTTTGATTGACATGTGGCCTTCCCATCAGTGTGTAATTTCCCCTTTGTTTCAATTGCATATCCGTCATCACATGTGAGGTTTATACTTTCGTTGACGGCAAACAATCTTCCGATTTCAATTTTTGGATCGGTGAAGTTCTGTACAATTATATTCTTCCATGCACAAACTAAAAACAGACAACATGCGATTACTTCGTGAACACACATTGAACAAAAACACTATCATTACATCCATGGATTCAACTGATTATGAGAATTGAAATTCTACTAGGTAAAGAGACTTCGGAATGAAAACTCTTTCATTCAGCAACTCTCAATTACATAAAAAGATAATGAATGTAAGCATATCAAAAACAATATGGACAATCGATGTACGGGAGGCGAATGAAATGTTACAAATATGGAAATTTGCAACAGTAATAGGCAATCCAAGTTAAAAGTAAGGAAGCAATCGTTTAAAAAAAACTTACTAATTTTGTCGCATTTCGGTAGGATGAACTTATTTTTTGATTGACATGTGGCCTTCACATCAGTGTGTAATGCCCCATTTGTTTCAAGTGCATATCCGTCATCACATGTGAGGTTAATACTTTCGTTGACGGCAAACAATCTTCCGATTTCAATTTTTGGATCGGTGAAGTTCTGTACAATTATATTCTTCCATGCACAAACTAAAAACAGACAACATGCGATTACTTCATGAACACACAGTGCACAAAAAACCCTATCATTACATACATGGATTCAACTTATTATGAGAATTGAAATTCTACTAGGTAAAGAGACTTCGGAATGAAAACTATTTCATTCGGCATCTTTCAATTACTTTAAAGTAATTGTATGTAAGCATATCAATAATCTAATGGACAAACGATTAACTAGAGGCGAAATAAATTTATAAATATGGAAACAGATTCTTGAGGTTTGCAACAGTATAAGGCAATCCAAGTTAAAAGTAAGGAAGCAATCGTTTAAAAACTTAC
Organism: Lutraria lutraria; assembly: GCA_964023205.1. Lineage (NCBI taxonomy): Eukaryota > Metazoa > Mollusca > Bivalvia > Venerida > Mactridae > Lutraria > Lutraria lutraria. The sequence continues at coordinate 7,926,867 of OZ026843.1, forward strand.
TTATTTGGTCGCATTTCGGTAGGATAAACTTATTTTTTGATTGACATGTGGCCTTTCCATCAGTGTGTAATGTCCCATTTGTTTCAATTGCATATCCGTCATCACATGTGAGGTTAACTTTTTCGTTGACGGCAAACAATCTTCCGATTTCAATTTCTAGACTGGTGAAGTTCTTTCCATTTATATCCTTCCATGCACAAACTAAAAACAGACAACATGCGATTACTTCGTGAATACACATTGAAAAAAGAACTTTCATTACATCCATGGATTGAACTGATTATAAGAATTGAAATTCTACTAGGTAAAGAGCCTTCGGAATGAAAACTATTTCATTCAGCAACTCTCAATTACATAAAAAGTTAATGAATGTAAGCATATCAAAAACAATATGGACAATCGATGTACATGAGGCGAATGAAATGTTATAAATATGGAAAACGATTCTTGATTTTTGCAACAGTAATAGGCAATCCAAGTTAAAAGTAAGGAAGCAATCGTTTAAAAACGTACTAATTTTGTCGCATTTCGGTAGGATGAACTTATTTTTTGATTGACATGTGGCCTTCACATCATTGTGTAATGCCCCATTTGTTTCAATTGCATATCCGTCATCACATGTGAGGTTAATACTTTCGTTGACGGCAAACAATCTTCCGATTTCAATTTTTGGATCGGTGAAGTTCTGTACAATTATATTCTTCCATGCACAAACTAAAAACAGACAACATGCGATTACTTCGTGAACACACATTGAACAAAAACACTATCATTACATCCATGGATTCAACTGATTATGAGAATTGAAATTCTACTAGGTACAGAGACTTCGGAATGAAAACTATTTCATTCAGCAACTCTCAAGTACATAAAAAGATAATGAATATAAGCATATCAACAAAAATATGAACAATCGATGTACGGGAGGCGAATGAAATGTTACAAATATGGAAATTTGCAACAGTAATAGGCAATCCAATTTAAAAGTAAGGAAGCAATCGTTTAAAAAAACTTACTAATTTTGTCGCATTTCGGTAGGATGAACTTATTTTTTGATTGACATGTGGCCTTCACATCAGTGTGTAATGCCCCATTTGTTTCAATTGCATATCCGTCATCACATGTGAGGTTAATACTTTCGTTGACGGCAAACAATCTTCCGATTTCAATTTTTGGATCGGTGAAGTTCTGTACAGTTATATTCTTCCATGCACAAACTAAAAACAGACAACATGCGATTACTTCGTGAACACACATTCCACAAAAAACCCTATCATTACATACATGGATTCAACTTATTATGAGAATTGAAATTCTACTAGGTAAAGAGACTTCGGAATGAAAACTATTTCATTCAGCATCTTTCAATTACTTTAAATTAATTGTATGTAAGCATATCAATAATCTAATGGACAAACGATTAACTAGAGGCGAAAAAAAAATATAAATATGGAAACAGATTCTTGAGGCTTGCAACAGTATAAGGCAATCCAAGTTAAAAGTAAGGAAGCAATCGTTTAAAAACGTACTTATTCGGTCGCATTTCGGTAGGATGAACTTATTTTTTGATTGACATGTGGCCTTCCCATCAGTGTGTAATTTCCCCTTTGTTTCAATTGCATATCCGTCATCACATGTGAGGTTTATACTTTCGTTGACGGCAAACAATCTTCCGATTTCAATTTTTGGATCGGTGAAGTTCTGTACAATTATATTCTTCCATGCACAAACTAAAAACAGACAACATGCGATTACTTCGTGAACACACATTGAACAAAAACACTATCATTACATCCATGGATTCAACTGATTATAAGAATTGAAATTCTACTAGGTAAAGAGACTTCGGAATGAAAACTCTTTCATTCAGCAACTCTCAATTACATAAAAAGATAATGAATGTAAGCATATGAACAACAATATGGACAATCGATGTACGGATGGCGAATGAAATGTTACAAATATGGAAATTTGCAACAGTAATAGGCAATCCAAGTTAAAAGTAAGGAAGCAATCGTTTAAAAAAAACTTACTAATTTTGTCGCATTTCGGTAGGATGAACTTATTTTTTGATTGACATGTGGCCTTCACATCAGTGTGTAATGCCCCATTTGTTTCAAGTGCATATCCGTCATCACATGTGAGGTTAATACTTTCGTTGACGGCAAACAATCTTCCGATTTCAATTTTTGGATCGGTGAAGTTCTGTACAATTATATTCTTCCATGCACAAACTAAAAACAGACAACATGCGATTACTTCATGAACACACAGTGCACAAAAAACCCTATCATTACATACATGGATTCAACTTATTATGAGAATTGAAATTCTACTAGGTAAAGAGACTTCGGAATGAAAACTATTTCATTCGGCATCTTTCAATTACTTTAAAGTAATTGTATGTAAGCATATCAATAATCTAATGGACAAACGATTAACTAGAGGCGAAATAAATTTATAAATATGGAAACAGATTCTTGAGGTTTGCAACAGTATAAGGCAATCCAAGTTAAAAGTAAGGAAGCAATCGTTTAAAAACTTACTTATTTGGTCGCATTTCGGTAGGATAAACTTATTTTTTGATTGACATGTGGCCTTTCCATCAGTGTGTAATGTCCCATTTGTTTCAATTGCATATCCGTCATCACATGTGAGGTTAACTTTTTCGTTGACGGCAAACAATCTTCCGATTTCAATTTCTAGACTGGTGAAGTTCTTTCCATTTATATCCTTCCATGCACAAACTAAAAACAGACAACATGCGATTACTTCGTGAATACACATTGAAAAAAGAACTTTCATTACATCCATGGATTGAACTGATTATAAGAATTGAAATTCTACTAGGTAAAGAGACTTCGGAATGAAAACTATTTCATTCAGCAACTCTCAATTACATAAAAAGTTAATGAATGTAAGCATATCAAAAACAATATGGACAATCGATGTACATGAGGCGAATGAAATGTTATAAATATGGAAAACGATTCTTGATTTTTGCAACAGTAATAGGCAATCCAAGTTAAAAGTAAGGAAGCAATCGTTTAAAAACGTACTAATTTTGTCGCATTTCGGTAGGATGAACTTATTTTTTGATTGACATGTGGCCTTCACATCATTGTGTAATGCCCCATTTGTTTCAATTGCATATCCGTCATCACATGTGAGGTTAATACTTTCGTTGACGGCAAACAATCTTCCGATTTCAATTTTTGGATCGGTGAAGTTCTGTACAATTATATTCTTCCATGCACAAACTAAAAACAGACAACATGCGATTACTTCGTGAACACACATTGAACAAAAACACTATCATTACATCCATGGATTCAACTGATTATAAGAATTGAAATTCTACTAGGTACAGAGACTTCGGAATGAAAACTATTTCATTCAGCAACTCTCAAGTACATAAAAAGATAATGAATATAAGCATATCAACAAAAATATGAACAATCGATGTACGGGAGGCGAATGAAATGTTACAAATATGGAAATTTGCAACAGTAATAGGCAATCCAATTTAAAAGTAAGGAAGCAATCGTTTAAAAAAACTTACTAATTTTGTCGCATTTCGGTAGGATGAACTTATTTTTTGATTGACATGTGGCCTTCACATCAGTGTGTAATGCCCCATTTGTTTCAATTGCATATCCGTCATCACATGTGAGGTTAATACTTTCGTTGACGGCAAACAATCTTCCGATTTCAATTTTTGGATCGGTGAAGTTCTGTACAGTTATATTCTTCCAAGCACAAACTAAAAACAGACAACATGCGATTACTTCGTGAACACACATTCCACAAAAAACCCTATCATTACATACATGGATTCAACTTATTATGAGAATTGAAATTCTACTAGGTAAAGAGACTTCGGAATGAAAACTATTTCATTCAGCATCTTTCAATTACTTTAAATTAATTGTATGTAAGCATATCAATAATCTAATGGACAAACGATTAACTAGAGGCGAAAGAAATTTATAAATATGGAAACAGATTCTTGAGGTTTGCAACAGTATAAGGCAATCCAAGTTAAAAGTAAGGAAGCAATCGTTTAAAAACTTACTTATTTGGTCGCATTTCGGTAGGATAAACTTATTTTTTGATTGACATGTGGCCTTTCCATCAGTGTGTAATGTCCCATTTTTTTCAATTGCATATCCGTCATCACATGTGAGGTTAACTTTTTCGTTGACGGCAAACAATCTTCCGATTTCAATTTCTAGATTGGTGAAGTTCTTTCCATTTATATCCTTCCATGCACAAACTAAAAACAGACAAATTGCGATTACTTCGTGAATACACATTGAAAAAAGAACTTTCATTACATCCATGGATTGAACTGATTATAAGAATTGAAATTCTACTAGGTAAAGAGACTTCGGAATGAAAACTATTTCATTCAGCAACTCTCAATTACATAAAAAGTTAATGAATGTAAGCATATCAAAAACAATATGGACAATCGATGTACATGAGGCGAATGAAATGTTATAAATATGGAAAACGATTCTTGATTTTTGCAACAGTAATAGGCAATCCAAGTTAAAAGTAAGGAAGCAATCGTTTAAAAACGTACTAATTTTGTCGCATTTCGGTAGGATGAACTTATTTTTTGATTGACATGTGGCCTTAACATCATTGTGTAATGCCCCATTTGTTTCAATTGCATATCCGTCATCACATGTGAGGTTAATACTTTCGTTGACGGCAAACAATCTTCCGATTTCAATTTTTGGATCGGTGAAGTTCTGTACAATTATATTCTTCCATGCACAAACTAAAAACAGACAACATGCGATTACTTCGTGAACACACATTGAACAAAAACACTATCATTACATCCATGGATTCAACTGATTATAAGAATTGAAATTCTACTAGGTACAGAGACTTCGGAATGAAAACTATTTCATTCAGCAACTCTCAAGTACATAAAAAGATAATGAATATAAGCATATCAACAAAAATATGAACAATCGATGTACGGGAGGCGAATGAAATGTTACAAATATGGAAATTTGCAACAGTAATAGGCAATCCAAGTTAAAAGTAAGGAAGCAATCGTTTAAAAATAACTTACTAATTTTGTCGCATTTCGGTAGGATGAACTTATTTTTTGATTGACATGTGGCCTTCCCATCAGTGTGTAATGCCCCATTTGTTTCAATTGCATATCCGTCATCACATGTGAGGTTAATACTTTCGTTGACGACAAACAATCTTCCGATATCAATTTTTGGATCGGTGAAGTTCTGTACAATTATATTCTTCCATGAACAAACTAAAAACAGACAACATGCGATTACTTCGTGAACACACATTGCACAAAAAACCCTCTCATTACATCCATGGATTCAACTGATTATGAGAATTGAAATTCTACTAGGTAAAGAGACTTCGGAATGAAAACTCTTTCATTCAGCAACTCTCAATTACATAAAAAGATAATGAATGTTAGCATATCAACAACAATATAGACACTCTATGTACAGGAGGCGAATGCAATGTTACAAATATGGAAATTTGCAACAGTAATAGGCAATCCAAGTTAAAAGTAAGGAAGCAATCGTTTAAAAAAACTTACTAATTTTGTCGCATTTCGGTAGGATGAACTTATTTTTTGATTGACATGTGGCCTTCCCAGCAGTGTGTAATGCCCCATTTGTTTCAATTGCATATCCGTCATCACATGTGAGGTTAATACTTTCGTTGACGGCAAACAATCTTCCGATTTCAATTTTTGGATCGGTGAAGTTCTGTACAATTATATTCTTCCATGAACAAACTAAAAACAGACAACATGCGATTACTTCGTGAACACACATTGCACAAAAAACCCTATCATTACATCCATTGATTCAACTGATTATAAGAATTGAAATTCTACTAGGTACAGAGACTTCGGAATGAAAACTATTTCATTCAGCATCTTTCAATTACTTTAAAGTAATTGTATGTAAGCATATCAATAATCTAATTGACAAACGATTAACTAGAGGCGAAAAAAAAATATAAATATGGAAACAGATTCTTGAGGCTTGCAACAGTATAAGGCAATCCTAGTTAAAAGTAAGGAAGCAATCGTTTAAAAACGTACTTATTCGGTCGCATTTCGGTAGGATGAACTTATTTTTTGATTGACATGTGGCCTTCCCATCAGTGTGTAATTTCCCCTTTGTTTCAATTGCATATCCGTCATCACATGTGAGGTTTATACTTTCGTTGACGGCAAACAATCTTCCGATTTCAATTTTTGGATCGGTGAAGTTCTGTACAATTATATTCTTCCATGCACAAACTAAAAACAGACAACATGCGATTACTTCGTGAACACACATTGAACAAAAACACTATCATTACATCCATGGATTCAACTGATTATGAGAATTGAAATTCTGCTAGGTAAAGAGACTTCGGAATGAAAACTCTTTCATTCAGCAACTCTCAATTACATAAAAAGATAATGAATGTAAGCATATCAAAAACAATATGGACAATCGATGTACGGGAGGCGAATGAAATGTTACAAATATGGAAATTTGCAACAGTAATAGGCAATCCAAGTTAAAAGTAAGGAAGCAATCGTTTAAAAAAAACTTACTAATTTTGTCGCATTTCGGTAGGATGAACTTATTTTTTGATTGACATGTGGCCTTCACATCAGTGTGTAATGCCCCATTTGTTTCAAGTGCATATCCGTCATCACATGTGAGGTTAATACTTTCGTTGACGGCAAACAATCTTCCGATTTCAATTTTTGGATCGGTGAAGTTCTGTACAATTATATTCTTCCATGCACAAACTAAAAACAGACAACATGCGATTACTTCATGAACACACAGTGCACAAAAAACCCTATCATTACATACATGGATTCAACTTATTATGAGAATTGAAATTCTACTAGGTAAAGAGACTTCGGAATGAAAACTATTTCATTCGGCATCTTTCAATTACTTTAAAGTAATTGTATGTAAGCATATCAATAATCTAATGGACAAACGATTAACTAGAGGCGAAATAAATTTATAAATATGGAAACAGATTCTTGAGGTTTGCAACAGTATAAGGCAATCCAAGTTAAAAGTAAGGAAGCAATCGTTTAAAAACTTACTTATTTGGTCGCATTTCGGTAGGATAAACTTATTTTTTGATTGACATGTGGCCTTTCCATCAGTGTGTAATGTCCCATTTGTTTCAATTGCATATCCGTCATCACATGTGAGGTTAACTTTTTCGTTGACGGCAAACAATCTTCCGATTTCAATTTCTAGACTGGTGAAGTTCTTTCCATTTATATCCTTCCATGCACAAACTAAAAACAGACAACATGCGATTACTTCGTGAATACACATTGAAAAAAGAACTTTCATTACATCCATGGATTGAACTGATTATAAGAATTGAAATTCTACTAGGTAAAGAGCCTTCGGAATGAAAACTATTTCATTCAGCAACTCTCAATTACCTAAAAAGTTAATGAATGTAAGCATATCAAAAACAATATGGACAATCGATGTACATGAGGCGAATGAAATGTTATAAATATGGAAAACGATTCTTGATTTTTGCAACAGTAATAGGCAATCCAAGTTAAAAGTAAGGAAGCAATCGTTTAAAAACGTACTAATTTTGTCGCATTTCGGTAGGATGAACTTATTTTTTGATTGACATGTGGCCTTCACATCATTGTGTAATGCCCCATTTGTTTCAATTGCATATCCGTCATCACATGTGAGGTTAATACTTTCGTTGACGGCAAACAATCTTCCGATTTCAATTTTTGGATCGGTGAAGTTCTGTACAATTATATTCTTCCATGCACAAACTAAAAACAGACAACATGCGATTACTTCGTGAACACACATTGAACAAAAACACTATCATTACATCCATGGATTCAACTGATTATAAGAATTGAAATTCTACTAGGTACAGAGACTTCGGAATGAAAACTATTTCATTCAGCAACTCTCAAGTACATAAAAAGATAATGAATATAAGCATATCAACAAAAATATGAACAATCGATGTACGGGAGGCGAATGAAATGTTACAAATATGGAAATTTGCAACAGTAATAGGCAATCCAAGTTAAAAGTAAGGAAGCAATCGTTTAAAAATAACTTACTAATTTTGTCGCATTTCGGTAGGATGAACTTATTTTTTGATTGACATGTGGCCTTCCCATCAGTGTGTAATGCCCCATTTGTTTCAATTGCATATCCGTCATCACATGTGAGGTTAATACTTTCGTTGACGACAAACAATCTTCCGATATCAATTTTTGGATCGGTGAAGTTCTGTACAATTATATTCTTCCATGAACAAACTAAAAACAGACAACATGCGATTACTTCGTGAACACACATTGCACAAAAAACCCTCTCATTACATCCATGGATTCAACTGATTATGAGAATTGAAATTCTACTAGGTAAAGAGACTTCGGAATGAAAACTCTTTCATTCAGCAACTCTCAATTACATAAAAAGATAATGAATGTTAGCATATCAACAACAATATAGACACTCTATGTACAGGAGGCGAATGCAATGTTACAAATATGGAAATTTGCAACAGTAATAGGCAATCCAAGTTAAAAGTAAGGAAGCAATCGTTTAAAAAAACTTACTAATTTTGTCGCATTTCGGTAGGATGAACTTATTTTTTGATTGACATGTGGCCTTCCCAGCAGTGTGTAATGCCCCATTTGTTTCAATTGCATATCCGTCATCACATGTGAGGTTAATACTTTCGTTGACGGCAAACAATCTTCCGATTTCAATTTTTGGATCGGTGAAGTTCTGTACAATTATATTCTTCCATGAACAAACTAAAAACAGACAACATGCGATTACTTCGTGAACACACATTGCACAAAAAACCCTATCATTACATCCATTGATTCAACTGATTATAAGAATTGAAATTCTACTAGGTACAGAGACTTCGGAATGAAAACTATTTCATTCAGCATCTTTCAATTACTTTAAAGTAATTGTATGTAAGCATATCAATAATCTAATTGACAAACGATTAACTAGAGGCGAAAAAAAAATATAAATATGGAAACAGATTCTTGAGGCTTGCAACAGTATAAGGCAATCCAAGTTAAAAGTAAGGAAGCAATCGTTTAAAAACGTACTTATTCGGTCGCATTTCGGTAGGATGAACTTATTTTTTGATTGACATGTGGCCTTCCCATCAGTGTGTAATTTCCCCTTTGTTTCAATTGCATATCCGTCATCACATGTGAGGTTTATACTTTCGTTGACGGCAAACAATCTTCCGATTTCAATTTTTGGATCGGTGAAGTTCTGTACAATTATATTCTTCCATGCACAAACTAAAAACAGACAACATGCGATTACTTCGTGAACACACATTGAACAAAAACACTATCATTACATCCATGGATTCAACTGATTATGAGAATTGAAATTCTGCTAGGTAAAGAGACTTCGGAATGAAAACTCTTTCATTCAGCAACTCTCAATTACATAAAAAGATAATGAATGTAAGCATATCAAAAACAATATGGACAATCGATGTACGGGAGGCGAATGAAATGTTACAAATATGGAAATTTGCAACAGTAATAGGCAATCCAAGTTAAAAGTAAGGAAGCAATCGTTTAAAAAAAACTTACTAATTTTGTCGCATTTCGGTAGGATGAACTTATTTTTTGATTGACATGTGGCCTTCACATCAGTGTGTAATGCCCCATTTGTTTCAAGTGCATATCCGTCATCACATGTGAGGTTAATACTTTCGTTGACGGCAAACAATCTTCCGATTTCAATTTTTGGATCGGTGAAGTTCTGTACAATTATATTCTTCCATGCACAAACTAAAAACAGACAACATGCGATTACTTCATGAACACACAGTGCACAAAAAACCCTATCATTACATACATGGATTCAACTTATTATGAGAATTGAAATTCTACTAGGTAAAGAGACTTCGGAATGAAAACTATTTCATTCGGCATCTTTCAATTACTTTAAAGTAATTGTATGTAAGCATATCAATAATCTAATGGACAAACGATTAACTAGAGGCGAAATAAATTTATAAATATGGAAACAGATTCTTGAGGTTTGCAACAGTATAAGGCAATCCAAGTTAAAAGTAAGGAAGCAATCGTTTAAAAACTTACTTATTTGGTCGCATTTCGGTAGGATAAACTTATTTTTTGATTGACATGTGGCCTTTCCATCAGTGTGTAATGTCCCATTTGTTTCAATTGCATATCCGTCATCACATGTGAGGTTAACTTTTTCGTTGACGGCAAACAATCTTCCGATTTCAATTTCTAGACTGGTGAAGTTCTTTCCATTTATATCCTTCCATGCACAAACTAAAAACAGACAACATGCGATTACTTCGTGAATACACATTGAAAAAAGAACTTTCATTACATCCATGGATTGAACTGATTATAAGAATTGAAATTCTACTAGGTAAAGAGCCTTCGGAATGAAAACTATTTCATTCAGCAACTCTCAATTACATAAAAAGTTAATGAATGTAAGCATATCAAAAACAATATGGACAATCGATGTACATGAGGCGAATGAAATGTTATAAATATGGAAAACGATTCTTGATTTTTGCAACAGTAATAGGCAATCCAAGTTAAAAGTAAGGAAGCAATCGTTTAAAAACGTACTAATTTTGTCGCATTTCGGTAGGATGAACTTATTTTTTGATTGACATGTGGCCTTCACATCATTGTGTAATGCCCCATTTGTTTCAATTGCATATCCGTCATCACATGTGAGGTTAATACTTTCGTTGACGGCAAACAATCTTCCGATTTCAATTTTTGGATCGGTGAAGTTCTGTACAATTATATTCTTCCATGCACAAACTAAAAACAGACAACATGCGATTACTTCGTGAATACACATTGAACAAAAACACTATCATTACATCCATGGATTCAACTGATTATAAGAATTGAAATTCTACTAGGTACAGAGACTTCGGAATGAAAACTATTTCATTCAGCAACTCTCAAGTACATGAAAAGATAATGAATATAAGCATATCAACAAAAATATGAACAATCGATGTACGGGAGGCGAATGAAATGTTACAAATATGGAAATTTGCAACAGTAATAGGCAATCCAAGTTAAAAGTAAGGAAGCAATCGTTTAAAAAAACTTACTAATTTTGTCGCATTTCGGTAGGATGAACTTATTTTTTGATTGACATGTGGCCTTCACATCAGTGTGTAATGCCCCATTTGTTTCAATTGCATATCCGTCATCACATGTGAGGTTAATACTTTCGTTGACGGCAAACAATCTTCCGATTTCAATTTTTGGATCGGTGAAGTTCTGTACAATTATATTCTTCCATGCACAAACTAAAAACAGACAACATGCGATTACTTCGTGAACACACATTCCACAAAAAACCCTATCATTACATACATGGATTCAACTTATTATGAGAATTGAAATTCTACTAGGTAAAGAGACTTCGGAATGAAAACTATTTCATTCAGCATCTTTCAATTACTTTAAATTAATTGTATGTAAGCATATCAATAATCTAATGGACAAACGATTAACTAGAGGCGAAAGAAATTTATAAATATGGAAACAGATTCTTGAGGTTTGCAACAGTATAAGGCAATCCAAGTTAAAAGTAAGGAAGCAATCGTTTAAAAACTTACTTATTTGGTCGCATTTCGGTAGGATGAACTTATTTTTTGATTGACATGTGGCCTTTCCATCAGTGTGTAATTTCTCATTTGTTTCAATTGCATATCCGTCATCACATGTGAGGTTAACTTTTTCGTTGACGGCAAACAATCTTCCGATTTCAATTTCTAGATTGGTGAAGTTCTTTCCATTTATATCCTTCCATGCACAAACTAAAAACAGACAACATGCGATTACTTCGTGAATACACATTGAAAAAAGAACTTTCATTACATCCATGGATTGAACTGATTATAAGAATTGAAATTCTACTAGGTAAAGAGACTTCGGAATGAAAACTCTTTCATTCAGCAACTCTCAATTACATAAAAAGTTAATGAATGTAAGCATATCAAAAACAATATGGACAATCGATGTACATGAGGCGAATGAAATGTTATAGATATGGAAAACGATTCTTGATTTTTGCAACAGTAATAGGCAATCCAAGTTAAAAGTAAGGAAGCAATCGTTTAAAAACGTACTAATTTTGTCGCATTTCGGTAGGATGAACTTATTTTTTGATTGACATGTGGCCTTCACATCATTGTGTAATGCCCCATTTGTTTCAATTGCATATCCGTCATCACATGTGAGGTTAATACTTTCGTTGACGGCAAACAATCTTCCGATTTCAATTTTTGGATCGGTGAAGTTCTGTACAATTATATTCTTCCATGCACAAACTAAAAACAGACAACATGCGATTACTTCGTGAACACACATTGAACAAAAACACTATCATTACATCCATGGATTCAACTGATTATAAGAATTGAAATTCTACTAGGTACAGAGACTTCGGAATGAAAACTATTTCATTCAGCAACTCTCAAGTACATAAAAAGATAATGAATATAAGCATATCAACAAAAATATGAACAATCGATGTACGGGAGGCGAATGAAATGTTACAAATATGGAAATTTGCAACAGTAATAGGCAATCCAAGTTAAAAGTAAGGAAGCAATCGTTTAAAAAAACTTACTAATTTTGTCGCATTTCGGTAGGATGAACTTATTTTTTGATTGACATGTGGCCTTCACATCAGTGTGTAATGCCCCATTTGTTTCAATTGCATATCCGTCATCACATGTGAGGTTAATACTTTCGTTGACGGCAAACAATCTTCCGATTTCAATTTTTGGATCGGTGAAGTTCTGTACAGTTATATTCTTCCATGCACAAACTAAAAACAGACAACATGCGATTACTTCGTGAACACACATTCCACAAAAAACCCTATCATAACATACATGGATTCAACTTATTATGAGAATTGAAATTCTACTAGGTAAAGAGACTTCGGAATGAAAACTATTTCATTCAGCATCTTTCAATTACTTTAAATTAATTGTATGTAAGCATATCAATAATCTAATGGACAAACGATTAACAAGAGGCGAAAGAAATTTATAAATATGGAAACAGATTCTTGAGGTTTGCAACAGTATAAGGCAATCCAAGTTAAAAGTAAGGAAGCAATCGTTTAAAAACTTACTTATTTGGTCGCATTTCGGTAGGATGAACTTATTTTTTGATTGACATGTGGCCTTTCCATCAGTGTGTAATTTCCCATTTGTTTCAATTGCATATCCGTCATCACATGTGAGGTTAACTTTTTCGTTGACGGCAAACAATCTTCCGATTTCAATTTCTAGATTGGTGAAGTTCTTTCCATTTATATCCTTCCATGCACAAACTAAAAACAGACAACATGCGATTACTTCGTGAATACACATTGAAAAAAGAACTTTCATTACATCCATGGATTGAACTGATTATAAGAATTGAAATTCTACTAGGTAAAGAGACTTCGGAATGAAAACTATTTCATTCAGCAACTCTCAATTACATAAAAAGTTAATGAATGTAAGCATATCAAAAACAATATGGACAATCGATGTACATGAGGCGAATGAAATGTTATAGATATGGAAAACGATTCTTGATTTTTGCAACAGTAATAGGCAATCCAAGTTAAAAGTAAGGAAGCAATCGTTTAAAAACGTACTAATTTTGTCGCATTTCGGTAGGATGAACTTATTTTTTGATTGACACGTGGCCTTCACATCATTGTGTAATGCCCCATTTGTTTCAATTGCATATCCGTCATCACATGTGAGGTTAATACTTTCGTTGACGGCAAACAATCTTCCGATTTCAATTTTTGGATCGGTGAAGTTCTGTACAATTATATTCTTCCATGCACAAACTAAAAACAGACAACATGCGATTACTTCGTGAACACACATTGAACAAAAACACTATCATTACATCCATGGATTCAACTGATTATAAGAATTGAAATTCTACTAGGTACAGAGACTTCGGAATGAAAACTCTTTCATTCAGCAACTCTCAATTATATAAAAAGATAATGAATGTAAGCATATCAAAAACAATATGGACAATCGATGTACATGAGGCGAATGAAATGTTATAAATATGGAAAACGATTCTTGATTTTTGCAACAGTAATAGGCAATCCAAGTTAAAAGTAAGGAAGCCATCGTTTAAAAAAAACTTACTAATTTTGTCGCATTTCGGTAGGATGAACTTATTTTTTGATTGACATGTGGCCTTCACATCAGTGTGTAATGCCCCATTTGTTTCAATTGCATATCCGTCATCACATGTGAGGTTAATACTTTCGTTGACGGCAAACAATCTTCCGATTTCAATTTTTGGATCGGTGAAGTTCTGTACAATTATATTCTTCCATGCACAAACTAAAAACAGACAACATGCGATTACTTCATGAACACACAGTGCACAAAAAACCCTATCATTACATATATGGATTCAACTTATTATGAGAATTGAAATTCTACTAGGTAAAGAGACTTCGGAATGAAAACTATTTCATTCAGCATCTTTCAATTACTTTAAAGTAATCGTATGTAAGCATATCAATAATCTAATGGACAAACGATTAACTAGAGGCGAAATAAATTTATAAATATGGAAACAGATTCTTGAGGTTTGCAACAGTATAAGGCAATCCAAGTTAAAAGTAAGGAAGCAATCGTTTAAAAACTTACTTATTTGGTCGCATTTCGGTAGGATAAACTTATTTTTTGATTGACATGTGGCCTTTCCATCAGTGTGTAATGTCCCATTTTTTTCAATTGCATATCCGTCATCACATGTGAGGTTAACTTTTTCGTTGACGGCAAACAATCTTCCGATTTCAATTTCTAGATTGGTGAAGTTCTTTCCATTTATATCCTTCCATGCACAAACTAAAAACAGACAAATTGCGATTACTTCGTGAATACACATTGAAAAAAGAACTTTCATTACATCCATGGATTGAACTGATTATAAGAATTGAAATTCTACTAGGTAAAGAGACTTCGGAATGAAAACTATTTCATTCAGCAACTCTCAATTACATAAAAAGTTAATGAATGTAAGCATATCAAAAACAATATGGACAATCGATGTACATGAGGCGAATGAAATGTTATAAATATGGAAAACGATTCATGATTTTTGCAACAGTAATAGGCAATCCAAGTTAAAAGTAAGGAAGCAATCGTTTAAAAACGTACTAATTTTGTCGCATTTCGGTAGGATGAACTTATTTTTTGATTGACATGTGGCCTTAACATCATTGTGTAATGCCCCATTTGTTTCAATTGCATATCCGTCATCACATGTGAGGTTAATACTTTCGTTGACGGCAAACAATCTTCCGATTTCAATTTTTGGATCGGTGAAGTTCTGTACAATTATATTCTTCCATGCACAAACTAAAAACAGACAACATGCGATTACTTCGTGAACACACATTGAACAAAAACACTATCATTACATCCATGGATTCAACTGATTATAAGAATTGAAATTCTACTAGGTACAGAGACTTCGGAATGAAAACTATTTCATTCAGCAACTCTCAAGTACATAAAAAGATAATGAATATAAGCATATCAACAAAAATATGAACAATCGATGTACGGGAGGCGAATGAAATGTTACAAATATGGAAATTTGCAACAGTAATAGGCAATCCAAGTTAAAAGTAAGGAAGCAATCGTTTAAAAAAACTTACTAATTTTGTCGCATTTCGGTAGGATGAACTTATTTTTTGATTGACATGTGGCCTTCACATCAGTGTGTAATGCCCCATTTGTTTCAATTGCATATCCGTCATCACATGTGAGGTTAATACTTTCGTTGACGGCAAACAATCTTCCGATTTCAATTTTTGGATAGGTGAAGTTCTGTACAGTTATATTCTTCCATGCACAAACTAAAAACAGACAACATGCGATTACTTCGTGAACACACATTCCACAAAAAACCCTATCATTACATACATGGATTCAACTTATTATGAGAATTGAAATTCTACTAGGTAAAGAGACTTCGGAATGAAAACTATTTCATTCAGCATCTTTCAATTACTTTAAATTAATTGTATGTAAGCATATCAATAATCTAATGGACAAACGATTAACTAGAGGCGAAATAAATTTATAAATATGGAAACAGATTCTTGAGGTTTGCAACAGTATAAGGCAATCCAAGTTAAAAGTAAGGAAGCAATCGTTTAAAAACTTACTTATTTGGTCGCATTTCGGTAGGATGAACTTATTTTTTGATTGACATGTGGCCTTCCCGTCAGTGTGTAATGTCCCATTTGTTTCAATTGCATATCCATCATCACATGTGAGGTTAATACTTTCGTTGACGGCAAACACTCTTCCGATTTCAATTTCCGGATCAGTGAAGTTCTTACCATTTATATTCTCCCGTGCACAAGCTAAAAACAGACGTCATACTTTCAATTGTGAATACACATTGAACAAAACCCTATCATTACATCCATGGATTCAGCTGATTATATAATTGAAATTCTACTAGTTAAGGGGACTTCGGAATGAAATATTTTAGAAACTTTAGTCATTTTAACGTTTTATTAGACGATAAAGCAACGATAAAAGACGTCAGATTGTTGCATGACATCTTGCGGGGGGGGGGGTTCTTGGGTTAATCAGAAAGGCGCGGGGCGAACAATCTACATTTGGCCCTATCCCGATTCGGTATAATTCTCCTATGGGAGCTAATGGTCGTTTTCTGAAACAAACAACATTGAATTATTTAATTTAGTTAGTTCTTCTATAACATTTCTTTAATAAGACAAGATCAGCAATGAAAGATATCCTATCAATGTCAAAGTCATAGCAGTATTATACTTGTAAAACTTTAATGACACTGAACAGTGTGACTTTTGCAGCAAAATCATATTAAGACGCATCCATACTATATTTGCCATGATTATTCATTTAGACAACATAATTTTGACAAATGTGTTTGTATTTGTTAAAATGAATCCAGGATGGACCTTTTCACTTACACGATCCATGATGGACCGTTTTAATACTTAATCAAATATAAGCGAAAATACCTTTTATGAGAGGAAAAATACACATGCAATTTGGCTTAATTGCTATAAGAAATACGCGGTGATAATCCGTTCTATACACACTCGGCCGATTGGTGACAATCAACAATGATATATCAGTTTTGTGACAGAATCCAGGACGGACCACTGAAAAAATCTAAAACATCTTTCGGCCTTAAACGGGCTTTTCAACAAGAAATAGCACTGCACCATTACGAACTTGAAATATGTAGTTGCTTGACGCATAACTTTGATTTTTTTTCAGAAGTTTACATTTAAAAGCTCGTACTAGTAGTAATAAATCAAGGAACTAACACATGTAAGAATTATTTCTTTTTAAAAGAATTTATTGACATTGATGAATGTCACACAAAATTATTAAAAAGTATGTGGACCAAGAAAGTTTTTCTCTTCACCGAGAATAGTCAATGAAATCTCTCTCTCTATCTCTCTGTCTTTCCCTCACTCTCAGAGATGGCACACTTAAATGTCATTAATGACCGTGTTAAATAACATAGAAATGGTCAAACCACTGGTAATAATATGTTTAAATCACCTGTTTTGCCACTGACGGCACCACCTGACTCGTCGCCCGCAGCCTGACTGTTTCCAATCTATTGTGCTATTATAATACATAGTACCAGGAACACAAGCTTGTATAAAAGTTTGCTTTGATATAAATGACCGTGTTAGTGCTTGTTGATGACGATTGGTAAAACTAGCAGTGCGTTCAGCTAAAGAAAACGTTCGCCGCAACCGGATTGTAACAGAAACAGTCTTATTGAACGCTTTGTTATGTTTCAAGATGGCATCCGGCCAGTTGTAAAACGCGGATTCGCGGATTCGGATCCGGATGTACACAAAGCTGCAATATTCAGCCAAATTGGTCTCATAAAGGATGGAACCGTAACACCCCTTTTCCCCCTATATATTCTATTTTGGATCTGGATCTGGGTCCGTGTTTTACACCTCGTCCGTTTTCTTTAGCACACCAACTCGATTAGTGTTTGCAAACGGTTTCCGCAAACAGACCGTTCAGTCAAAACGTAAACGACTGTTTGCAATCGTTTTGTTACGTTTTTTTTCACTGAACGTACTGCAGACTTTGCTACCGTTTATAACTAAAACATCAACGCAACTAGAGTAGCTAAATGGTGTACATCTATCGACAAACAAAACTTTAGTTACTTTATAGTCACAAACTAATTACAATGGACATGTCAAATAGATCGTATTGCTTTTCTGTAGATACATAAACCTACGAACTATTGAACTAAAGAACTTTTATAAAACGTAGACACTTGTATTGGTATTTATTCAGTCTTTGTTTGAATTGTTCTCTGAAATACCCATGTACGCTGATTGTCATTTGTTAGCTTGACTGAAAACATAAATTCCTGTTCACACCTTATGCTATGTTCCCTATATCACGATTTGCGTCACGATTGAAATCGTTCAATAGTTCAAACATTGTCTATGACTAACACGATCAATTCAATTGGGATCATCGTATCAGATCGTATTGGATCGTCACAAAACTCCACGATCAGATACGAAAGACCAATCGATATCATAGCAAATCGCACGACAGTGGGAACCTAGCATTAGCGACCTTTTTCTTGTTTCTAGAATATATATATTAGTGGGTTCGGGGTACTGATGATTTCGGTCTTACGCGGGTTTTCTTAGATGAATACACGCAACATCATTCGCAATGCATAATTCGAAAGGAAAGAAATGCTCCAACTAAACACTAAGGTGTCGTTTTATGGATATAGCAAATAGTATACACCATAAACGAGTATATTGTCCAATAAGATTCATCTTTGGTGATTAATATCGTTATTTTCATAGTTGTATACGCTACAACCTCTGCAAAGCGGTCTTCTCTTGAGCAAGAACCTCCCTTCAACAATAGCACGATACTTTCCCAACTGTATGATTTAACTATTAATTTAACCTCTCTAGAGTAACAACCTCTCAACAAAAACTCAATCTTGCTACTCCCAAAGTGTTGCTTTGGAGAGGTTACATTGTACTAGTATAAAAAAAATTAAAAACGTTTCGATATTAAATTCCGTTTGAGTCATTGTGTACCGACTAGGATATCAAGCCGCGGCCGTGAGCTACTTGTTGGTGCGCTGGACTTGTAACCTGGCTAACCGGGATTGAAATCCCAATCGCGGCAGTTCATACACTTTATGAAAAGTTGACAAAAATGTCGATTTTCCTCCACATGCCGGCTTCTTGTGGAATGGTAAATTAAAATACGGCCCAGGAATACTTATTTGGTGAACCGGTCACCGTTATAACTGAAAAATCGTCGATAAAACGGGCTTTAACGCACTGAAACATGAAACTAGAATATCAGCTCAATAAATAAAACCCTGTGTATCCCTGTCTAATAACAATGCACGTGCGCATATTTTGATGACTGGATGATGCAATTAAACCATCGCACATACTAAACACAAGCGGATGTTAAATACAGATACCTTATAATTACACAAATGTGAAATACATGTACTATGGTCAGGACAACGACGCATCATTTTTCAATGATAAATATATACAGTTGTTCTATACATGTAGTGTCATAGTGCAATAATGTAAACAAAACATTTAATTCATAGTATATTCATGTTGAAATAACGTAGTCATTACAAAATACAAACACCCTATTTTAAAAGAGCACAAAACTAGAACGTTTAACTGAATGTGATCGATCTTTGCAATGAATTTATTGGAATATGATAAAGTAATAATTCTTTTACTTTAATATGTTGACAATATGTAAAGGGCAACGAACATTAACTGTGAATAGATTAATTGCCAGAATCAAGATTTGGCGTAATCGATGCTGACAGCGGAAATAAAATACGCGCGACAAGTAAAGACGTTTACAGTATTTCACGTCAACAGTAACATAGATAAATAAAAGCGAAACATTAATTGTCGATACAACGCGGAACATTGCAATATGATAATCAGCGGTTCTCTTTTTCTACTGTATTATATGTAATTAAGAATTTCGAAATTGTAAATCAACAAACTTGTTGGTGTTGGCGACGCTATTTGTGATGCTGCTGTTGTTGGCGCATTAGTTACTGTTGTCGTAGCTTGTGTTGTTGTTGTTGTCAGGGCGGTTGCTGTTGTCGTACCTGAATGCGAAGAAAAAAACAAGAACATGCAGACTATATTGGTAACACACATACATACATTGGCATACACAATACCATTCATGTGATAAAAGGCAAAGGCTTGAGATTTTGAATTTCAAGAGTTACTTTCCTTTCATTATTGCTCGTAGTCTTTATCATTGATGAAGAGTCCATCCGGTAAGCCCAGTTGATCGAGTGTTGGTCTACTGATCAAGATGTTGTGAATTCGAACCCCGGGCGAGGCTCAAACCGTCCGTGACAAATTTGACTAAAGATATTGCATCATATGCTAAAGGTGATCAGTTGCTTTACTTTCTCAAATTATGCATGTAAGAAAATAAACAGACAGAACAGTTGTTTTGGACAATATCCAGCACTTGCTGAAGTATTTAGAAAATTTATAAAACTGATCAATTAACCTTCTTGACATGTACAGGAACACTATATTTAAATTATTTTATAGTATTCATGACACATAGTATACATTTTGTAAATACATTCATACACGACCGCGACAATATATGCATGTAATGCGACAGTAATAATATTTTATGATAATAAAAAAATAATAGTTCAAAGTAAATGTTAAAGACTTATATGTCATAATGTTAAATTCTATCCAAATACAGCAAGGGAAATTACCAATAAACTCTCTTGACGCTCCGTTGAAAAATGGAGATATGAGAGCGACACGAAATACGCTCGAATATGTATGTCAGAAGTATGAATATTGTAAATTGATATGGATAAATATAAGTCTTTACTTATACCTTATAAAATACCAACAAAACTTATAACCAAGCATATGGTAATTCTCGTTAATTTTGTTGATATTAGGGAAGAACCTACGTTTAGATCCAACTCTTACAATTTTCAAGATTCCTTAATTTTCAGTAAAGGGAAAATGAATAAACTGTATAATATCTCCTTCCAGTCGATTTTCTTCGCGATCGTCTGAGTTGCATGGTTCCAACTGACATATTCTAACCATTTAAAATGTTTATTCAATCTGTTTTATTTCAAAAATCGTTGTCTTTGAGCTTCTACACAGCGTATCAGATAACCTTCGACACGACAGCTTGTCGACGAAAAAAAATGGCGGCGATAAGTGTTGCTAGGGGATGTGAGAAAAAAAACGATATCTGATTGGATAATCGATTGGTTTGATTGACAGGTGGCGACTGGTAAATTATAGAAGAAAACCTTTATTTCATGTAGTGGTACTAAAACCGGAAGGATATCCTCAGACTATTTTCTACACGAGTATTTTCTATTTTGATTTGTACAGCGCTAGTTTTCATAAGTCTAGTGATGCTTCACGTTATCCCAGAGTTCAACGCACAAGTTTTGAAAGCGAGGTTTATCTTTTCATGGGCATTTTAAAATAGTTCTACATTCTTCTTTCGTGCAATACGTTGGAGACAAAAGATGTTATATTTATAAAAGAATTTTTGACGGGAGGTGTTTGCTTATTTTCGGTAAAAATGTATTAAAAAATATTTAACCACTTAAATGGATGCTTGACGCAGAAATTGGACGTAATCGTGAAATAAATATGACGCAACTGTACTTTGTGAACAAAGAAAAACATGCATCAGATGGAAACTACGGGAGACTCGGTCACATTTTTTCACTACTTTCAATACGTTGACAGGATAACGAACGTTAACTCTGACTAGATTGATTGCCAGAATCAAGATTTGGCGTAATTGATGCTGAAAGTCAAAATGAAAACGCGCGCCAAGTAAAGAAGTTTACAGTATCTAACGTCCACCGTATAAAGATACTATAGATAGTAAATAAAAGCGATACACTAAATGTGGATATAATGCTGAACATAGCAACAGGAGAGTCAGCGATTCACTTTTCTACTGTATAAATTGTAATTCAGAATTTCGAAATTGTAAGTTGACAAACTAGTAAAACAAAGTCGTACAAATTGTAACTCTAGGTGAAACAATTACTTTCATGCAATAGGTTAGACAAAAAAGATGTTATAATTTACAAAATATATCTATTAGTGAAGCGCACAATTTCTTAACGGAATGCATTTTATTATTTTCGATAACTAGGTTTGAGATTTTGCCCTTCTTTCTCCAGTTCATATCGACAATCTCCATTTCCTATTCATGTTTCATAGGGCCCTCCAAAATGGCATGTACTACTTTGTGTACGTATGATTTTTCAAAATGAAAGTTAAATGTGTGTATTTTTGTCCAACACCATAATTCTACCCAAAATTACCTTAATTACCTGACAGTTTCCACAAGTTTTCACAACGGCATATAGGCAAAATAAAAACGTCTAGAGAGATTGTTTTCAAATTTTGCATGAGCATAGCAAATGATAATAGAAACATTTTAAGCAAAAATGGGGATCGCGGCGCTCGTTTTTGAGTTATCTGCCCTTGTATTCCACACTTCATTTGCATTCCAAACATAACAAAATCCATAATTATATCAAAGCACTGAGAATACTGTCAGGAATAAAGTTTAAATGTATTAGATAAAACCATCCTTAAAAGATTAAAGGCCTAACCCTGTCGACAATTCGATGAACAGTTCACAAAATGCTCATGAGCTTATTCATGAATAGTTCATGAAATTTATTAACGACCTACAAATTGTACATTTGGTTCACGAACTTTGTCTGATGAAGTTCATGAAAAAACGTTAATGAACTAATTCAGGAACCTTAGGCAGTCTTTATCTAAATGTCATTTTCGAAAGGTTCATGAACTATTCATGAATTATTTTAATGAACAATTTATGAACTTATGATGTTCATGAAAAGTTGGTAAAATTCCATGAATTGTTAACGGACTTCATTAGATCTACAGTTTGTGAAATTTAGGTTCATGAACTATTGATGAATTACATTGATGAACATTTAATGAACTTTGATGGGCAATTAATGTCCTTTAAGTCATACACACGTGTATTTTATCAAACAAAAGTTTACTCTGTGTTATATAGATATGCTTTGTATTAGTCAGATAATATCGATTGAAAAATATTAGCTTTTTAAATGGTTTCTGATATTATGAAACACCATGAACATGTACCTATATGTTACGTGTAGCTTCGTGGCTAATGTATTTATGTATGCTAATTAAGTGATTTACTCATCCGTGACCAGCTTGACAAATTTCTTTCAATTAAGTAATAATGTCCTATTTTACGAGATGCATCATTTCATTGCAATCACAGTACTTACAAGTTAAAGTATTAACCGATATAAGAGTTATTTATCTTTAAAAGTATTTATCAACATTGGTGAATGTCAAACAAAATTCTTAAAAACTATGTGGACCAATATAATGTTTCCCTTCATGGAGAATTATCAGTGCAAAATCTCACTCAGAGATGTTACAGTAAAGTATTGATCATTAACGACCATATCAAGGGACACAGAAATGGTCCAACGATTGATAATGATATGTTTAAAATCACCTGCTTCGTTACTACCAGCAGTAGTTGCCCCCGACGCCTGGTTGTTTCCAATCCATTGTGTAATTACAATACATAGAACCAGGAACACAAGTTTGTCTCGTCTCTGGCTCATTTGATAATACATAATGACACTATATGTATTAAACTATTCCATGGTTTAAAGTCAGTGCAGATTTTCCTGCACAAAATTCAATGTCAGTTTGGCAAAATCACATTAACACTGAAAGATTTTCCTAAACCGTTCGAAATATACTAGTCTTCCGAATGAAAGGAGTAGACCATGTGGGCATCAATATATAAGGGTATATACAATTGGAAAACACTATATAAAGTTAATTTGTATAAGTTGGTGTTTTCATTCAAGTCGATTGTAACAAATCTTCAGCAATTAATCAGTGACTGAGGCGACACAAGGTAAAATTGAAATCATTATTCGGCGAATAATTTTCTTCTAATATGATAATGCATATATTGATTTTCATTGATATCAAAATATAGAATGATACAGAAAACAAGGTTCAATGAACATGAATATACGTATTGAATAAATTCCATATTAGGAATAAAAAGTAAGAATAAGAACATATTAAATATAAGTATTGAATAAATTCCATATTAGGAATAAAAAGTAAGAATAAGAACATATTAAATAAGTTATCGATAACACAGGCTTACACATTCTATAAGCGTTCTTCCTATATCAAGTCAAATTGGCCCCAAGTCTGATTGCCCCAAAATCAGTCAGATTGGCCCCAAAATCGGTCAAGCGCCTGTTTTTTTGACGGAAAGTGTTTTTTTAGGTAATTTAGGAACAACATTTCGTATATTTATATCCAATCGCTTTAATGCAAGCAAGGTGCATATGTTGAACGTAATAGTAAAAAATACGATACAAATAAACAAAAGTATGCATTTGAGTATGAGCAGTAGACTTTGTCAGATGTTTTCGAACTACTTTTCAGTCATTGATAGAGATGTATGTAGGGGTTAACGAAATTTAACTCTGAATAGAGATTGATTGCCTGAATTAAGATTTAGCGCATCGATGCTGACAGCCAAAATAAAATACAGGGGCCAAATAAAGAAGTATCTAACGTTAACCTTATATAGATAAATAACAGAGAAACATTCAATGTGGATATAATTCAGAACATTGCAACAGAAAGTCAGCGATTTACTTTTTCTACAGTACAAATTATAATTAAGAATTTCGAAATTGTAAATCGACAAACTTGTTGATGTTGGTGCCGCCGTTGGTGTTGCTACTGGTTTGGGTGCGCTGGTATTTGACGTATCTTTTGTTGTCGAAACGTTTGTTATCGTGGCGTTTGTTGGTGTTGTATCTGATTGCAAAAGAAAAGAAATAGCAATTCGTTAATGCAGACTACATCGATTACACACTCTTATATATTGATAGGCAATATACCTTTCATGTGATAAAGGGACATTGCTGAAATATGATTTTGAAGTACTATAAATAACGTTCCTTTCTTTATTATACGTGGAGATTAATACATATTATTGTCGGTCCTTACTACAGCAGGGTAATTTTTGATCCGATGTTGATGTTCGGTTTCCCTCACATACATCTTGGTTTTACTAGTAAGTGGAAGAACTTCTTTCGTGCAATACGTTGGAGACAAAAGATGTTATATTTATAAAAGAATTTTTGACGGGAGGTGTTTGCTTATTTTCGGTAAAAATGTATTAAAAAATGTTCAACCACTTAAATGGATGCTTGACGCAGAAATTGGACGTAATCGTGAAATAAATAGACGCAATTGTAATTTGTGAACAAAAAAAAACCATGCACCAGATGGAAACTACGGGAGACTCGGTCACATTTTTTCACTACATTCAATACGTTGACGGGATAACGAACGTTAACTATGACTAGATTGATGATGTGGCGTAATTGATGCTGAAAGTCAAAATGAAAACGCGCGCCAAGTAAAGAAGTTTACAGTATCTAACGTCCACCGTATGAAGATACTATAGATAGTAAATAAAAGCGATACACTAAATGTGGATATAATGCTGAACATAGCAACAGGAGAGTCAGCGATTCACTTTTTCTACTGTATAAATTGTAATTCAGAATTTCGAAATTGTAAGTTGACAAACTAGTAAAACAAAGTCGTACAAATTGTAACTCTAGGTGAAACAATTACTTTCATGCAATAGGTTAGACAAAAAAAGATGTTATAATTTACAAAATATATCTATTAGTGAAGCGCACAATTTCTTAACGGAATGCATTTTATTATTTTCGATAACTAGGTTTGAGATTTTGCCCTTCTTTCTCCAGTTCATATCGACAATCTCCATTTCCTATTCATGTTTCATAGGGCCCTCCAAAATGGCATGTACTACTTTGTGTACGTATGATTTTTCAAAATGAAAGTTAAATGTGTGTATTTTTGTCCAACACCATAATTCTACCCAAAATTACCTTAATTACCTGACAGTTTCCACAAGTTTTCACAACGGCATATAGGCAAAATAAAAACGTCTAGAGAGATTGTTTTCAAATTTTGCATGAGCATAGCAAATGATAATAGAAACATTTTAAGCAAAAATGGGGATCGCGGCGCTCGTTTTTTGAGTTATCTGCCCTTGTATTCCACACTTCATTTGCATTCCAAACATAACAAAATCCATAATTATATCAAAGCACTGAGAATACTGTCAGGAATAAAGTTTAAATGTATTAGATAAAACCATCCTTAAAAGATTAAAGGCCTAACCCTGTCGACAATTCGATGAACAGTTCACAAAATGCTCATGAGCTTATTCATGAATTGTTCATGAAATTTATTAACGACCTACAAATTGTACATTTGGTTCACGAACTTTGTCTGATGAAGTTCATGAAAAAAACGTTAATGAACTAATTCAGGAACCTTAGGCAGTCTTTATCTAAATGTCATTTTCGAAAGGTTCATGAACTATTCATGAATTATTTTAATGAACAATTTATGAACTTATGATGTTCATGAAAAGTTGGTGAAATTCCATGAATTGTTAACGGACTTCATTTGATCTACAGTTTGTGAAATTTAGGTTCATGAACTATTGATGAATTACATTGATGAACATTTAATGAACTTTGATGAGCAATTAATGTCCTTTAAGTCATACACACGTGTATTTTATCAAACAAAAGTTTACTCTGTGTTATATAGATATGCTTTGTATTAGTCAGATAATATCGATTGAAAAATATTAGCTTTTTACATGGTTTCTGATATTATGAAACACCATGTACATGTACCTATATGTTACGTGTAGCTTCGTGGCTAATGTATTTATGTATGCTAATTAAGTGATTTACTCATCCGTGACCAGCTTGACAAATTTCTTTCAATTAAGTAATAATGTCCTATTTTACGAGATGCATCATTTCATTGCAATCACAGTACTTATAAGTTAAAGTACTAACCGATATAAGAATTATTTATCTTTAAAAGTATTTATCAACATTGGTGAATGTCAA
The DNA here is from genome assembly GCA_964023205.1 of Lutraria lutraria. Classification (NCBI taxonomy): domain Eukaryota; kingdom Metazoa; phylum Mollusca; class Bivalvia; order Venerida; family Mactridae; genus Lutraria; species Lutraria lutraria. The sequence continues at coordinate 7,954,126 of OZ026843.1, forward strand.
ACAAAATTCTTAAAAACTATGTGGACCAATATAATGTTTCCCTTCATGGAGAATTATCACTCAGAGATGTTACAGTAAAGTATTGATCATTAACGACCATATCAAGGGACACAGAAATGGTCAAACGATTGATAATAATATGTTTTAAATCACCTGCTTCGTTACTACCAGTAGTAGTTGTCCCCGACGCCTGGTTGTTTCCAATCCATTGTGTAATTACAATACATAGAACCAGGAACACAAGTTTGTCTCGTCTCTGGCTCATTTGATAATACATAATGACACTATATGTATTAAACTATTCCATGGTTTAAAGTCAGTGCAGATGTTCCTGCACAAATTCAATGTCAGTTTGGCAAAATCACATTAACACTGAAAGATTTTCCTAAACCGTTCGAAATATACTAGTCTTCCGAATGAAAGGAGTAGACCATGTGGGCATCAGTATATAGGGGTATACACAATTTCTTATCGTATCAATGCTAAACAAGTTTACTCGGCGATAAGATGTTGACAATAAATTAAGTTCGGATTGACCTACATTGATTTTTACAGAAAACCGCCCAACACGTCCGTGATTTGTGACTAGTGCTGTACTGAACGTTTTACAAAACGTAATCATGACTGATCGTGCACCAGTGCGTCAATGAATACTTTTCAGGCCGAGCGTATGCCTGGTAGTAAGTCAGGTCCTGTTACCTTTCACATGAGCTATGTATTTATGTTAAACACCGTAAAATATACAATATATGTTACATACATACATTACCTAGTAAAACCAGTTTTACTGTAACATATCTATTACATACAGAACATTGTTAAACTAGTTATACTGTGACATACATGTTACATACAAGACATGGTTAAACCATTTATACTGTTATATATATTAGCACATGAAGTACAAAGTTAAACCAGTTACATAAATTCACGTACTCACTCAATCCTCTCTGCAGCTACTCGAGGTGTCATGTCCATGGTCAGACCTCTGATCTTTAGGTCTTTGAGAACGGAGCGCCCCATGTCTATTTTGGTCAGCCTCTGGTCCCTTTTCCCTGGGGTGTCCATCTGAGAGCAACCCTGGACTGCGGGTTTGGGGCATGCGTGGAACATGTGCAAGTCATCGCCAGTGTCCCCATTTATTTGCCTCGTCATAGATGACCATGCAATAGTGATATCATGTTAAATATAAAGCATGTTAGGGTACAAAAAAGTTAAAAAAAATGTACAAATTAAACAAAAGTGAAGAAAACACTTTACCTCTAAATGTGACTTTGGTGTTTATGGTACGGACCTGGGTCTTGCGCGCGACACGTTGTCTTGATGCGGTGATCTCTAAATGAAAGACAAAGTTACAGTGCAGACACGAAATGCGGACGGAATGATGTACAGACAGACGGATTGATTAATTGATGCGTTATACATTAGCACCAAATTGATAACATTTTCATTGAGATTTTAGACATTTAATTATAAAACAGGTTCTGAAATCTATGTGATTTAGTTTGGATCTCGGGAAATTTGAGATATCTTATATATGCAAACTTGTTTCTAGTAATTTCATAAAAAAATAGGATGCTTTTTAAATTCTTATTTCTAAATTTTTTTGAGCTTGCATAAACCTTATAACAAAACAGGTTGAAAAAATAATGTCGAAATTTCGTGAGATTTTGTTTGAATCTCATGAAATCACATTAATCAAATAATCGCAGGACAGTTTTGGGTTATTTCACGAATGAATTAATCCTTTCTGTAATATCTATCTTTTTTTGTTACAAAACGGGTTGAGATAATAATGTCGAAATTCTATAGATCCAATCTTTATCTCATGAAATAAGACCTATTATACAATCGCAAACTGGTTCAAAATGATTTAATAATGAATTGGGCCTTTTACGTCTACTTCGAAATCAAAACGGGTTGAGTTTGCATAAGCCTTATTACAAAACGGAATGAAGAAAATTATGTCGAAATTTCGTGAGATTTGATTTAAATCTCTCAAATCACACTAACTACATAATCGCAGGACCATTCGGGTTATTTCGCGAAGAAATCTATCTACGCTGTGATGGTCAAAACCTTTTTTACTAAACGGGTTTTGAAATTTCATCTTCGAATTTCGAGAGATTTTGTATGAATCTCATAAAATTTGACTTATTATTTTATATATGCAAACTTGATTCGATTAAATTCATGAAGAAGTATATGTTTTCAATGATTTAAAAAAAGATTACAAAATGGGTTGGGTTTACAAATTAAACCTTTTCACAAAAGGGGTTTTTAAAATGTGTTGAAAATACATAAGATTCAACGTTAGTCTCTTGAAATAAGACATATTTCACTATCGCAGTCTAGTTTAAGATACTTTCCTGATGAAATGATGCCTTCTGGACTACTTTGAAAATCTTATAACAAAACGGGTTTAGTTGGCACACTCAACCCGTTTTTTTTTATCTAATGAATGAGAATAAGGAGGTAAAAACAGTCGGCATTTTTTTGAATTGTTTATCAAATAAAAAAGGGTGGAAAACTAAGAATTTCTATGGTTCTTTGTTTTATTATTTGTACAGAAGTTATTTAGATCAATATTAGAGTTATTAGAACGGGACCTACTATTTGTTTTTCAATTTGTTTTTTTTTCGGAAGGTTCGGCTTTTTTGTATGTTCGGGATTTTTGTTTCAGTTTATTTTCTGACTGGATCTTATTCGGCTTTTTTAATATAAAAATTCCGAACATACTTACGTGTGGGAAAAAATCTCGAATATGCATGATTTTCGTTACTTAAGACACATACATGGATCAAATTTTTGTACAAATTGTATTTATTTATTTTTGACAAAAGACATTCTGAAAAGGATTTTTGCTTTTCTTTTTAGAGCATTTTTGTTCTCTTGAAATTTTGTACGTTCGGCATTTTCAAACGAGGCCATCGTTATGTGATTTTGTAATGAACCATACTTGCATAAAGCACATCTAACATTAAGCATACGCCAATGCTAGTGTATATACTCCGAAGTCCACATAGATTGATCCGTTATTATACTAGTACCACATGTAATATATTTATTCATTGTTTACTGTTTAAGTTATCGTTTTGACATTCAACACCTGTTGTACTTCAATTACGGAAGCGTCAATGTCCAATCAAGTTCAATTCGCGATAAAAATTCAGTAAACACGATAAGATCCGGTAAACAAAGCTGTATTGGTTGATATATAACGACCATGAACATTGTTGTTCTAATATCTAACATTTGCGTCATACGAGTCGTACCGGATTCTAAAGTCGTGTATACTGTTCGTGCAGAGAAAGACAAATAACCCACCAATTGAGTTTATCAGGCCTGTGTGGTGAATTTGAATTAATACTGAGGCGTAAGATCTTAAATTAATTAAACTAAATAAATACTCATGCATCAAAAGAAGTTTTTTATCCACCCTAGCATTTACGAGGAATTCACCTCAGATTTCCACGAAAGAAATATTTATTCGGTTATCGCTATCAGACTGGTTACCAAAACATGCATAATTAAAATGTTTGCCTTTAAACATGAAAGCAGTCTGTGCGACAATCTTATAAATATGGAAGGATAATTTGTCACTTGTTTTTCTCATGCTGGCACCTAATGTAAGTCTAAAGTTTATGTAACTATGTGTTTGCTTTTCTGTGATTAGATTGCGCACGTTCACACACTTTATCAAAGTCACCTTTCCTTATTAAGCTGGGATTGCAAAAAACATTCAACATTTGTTCAACATATCTAATTAAGTGGTGGCTTTAATTAATGTGCTTGTATACCTGTCACCTTCTTCGTCAAAAATAGCACTTATAAGAGACGACAACATCATCGCATTCGGCTACGATTCATTTTTTGACGATTCAAATTCTCTAAATGGCGATGACTGCTAAAGGTGAAGGTTGCCACACATCCGATTTTGACCAATCGTTGAGACTTACCTTCCCGGAACGGCACGAAAATGGTACGGCGTTTAAACTGTGCGATCATGGCAACTAAGAAGCGAAATCAGACGAAAGCGTGAAATATCGAATCGTAATGCCTTAGGTATCCATCCATTGAAGGATTCGTCGGTGGTGAGTAATAACAAATATGATTTTCTTTCGATTTACACCGGAGTGGGTATGAAATCACGAAGGAATAAAGAAATTTACTTTCAAGCTAATGAAAACAAGACGTACTTTTTGTAAGTTGAAGGGCTTGTTGTTCCAGGTCAGCGCAATATATGAATATAAGATTGGATGGTGGTTAAAGAGAAATTATTTCTGCGTCGAATAAGACCAGGCGTTTAAGAATCGGTTCAGAATTGTTACAACAGGACATTGATGAACACGACGGTGTGATTTCTGAGCCCAGGAGTTCTATACCAGTCCTTCACTATATAATATATATACGGTAAAAAAAAAAAAATTTTAAACTTTATTTTGTTGTTATAAAACGTGTTATAAACATAATATTTGACAGTGTTTCAGAGTGTTAAAAGAATTCCTGTGTAGTACAGGGTCTGTGAGGGCATTCAAACGCTGGTAGCCTGTGTTTTTAACAAAACTGCTTCATGAATTAATCAATTACGGTAATTCAGTCTTTAACCTTCGCCGGTTTGTTTTTGCCGCGTCGGGATTTAGCAAATACAGCCCCTACTTGTTCGCGCTTTCGAAAACAAAAACATTATTAAATGCTAGTGTTTGCCCTTTTTTTCAGCCAATCAGCTGCCGAGATTATTAGAATTTTGTATCGATTGATTTCATGAAGACGACTGTATGGGCTCTTCAGCAGACAGCAGTGTCTATTTACTTTTATTTGGAGTACGATGGCAGAAATAAGACAAACACTAACGCTCGCTCCCTTTGCGTTTCTAATTTCGTGTTTCTAACAGTTATTGTAGACACTTACCATTACGTAGCATTTAGTTATTTATTAAAAACGTGCAAGTCTTATGGTTCTATCTTTACTAGATTTCTTGAAAAATGCAAAGAAAAACTGCCTTTGCTATGGCAAAAACTATCTTATCATCAAGCTGAAAATCGTCCTTAGATCCCATAACGCTTGCCGCACAAGAAAATTGGTCTCAACTAAATCACACCCGTAAACCGCTCCCGCTATGTTCGGTTTGTCCTGCTAGGTACAGTCGTGCTGCTATATTCGGTTTTTATCGTACAGGAAATGAGCAAAGGAAGTTTTTACTTGATGTTCATATATTCCGTTTTAATAAGGAAGAAAATAATTGTTGCTATATATTTAGGTGGCTTTTAATTGCAAGTCATAAACATCCTAGACTATTTACTCATAAAATAAGAAAGATACGGCGAGTTAAAATGCAAGGTAATTGCGAAAAATAAATGTTTTGCTGTTTGTCGACTATTTACAGTCTCAAAGCATAAGAACGTGTATTTTTGAAAATAAAATCATAAACTGCAATGCTTAATGCATATATTTTGTTATTGTCGGTTTTATAGTAGAGAAATCGCCTTGTAAACGAACATAGGTGAACATAATTGGTCCTGCTCCGGGTAGACATAGGTCCTGCTCGGGGTACGATAAAAACCGAACATAGCAGCACGACTGTACCTAGCAGGACAAACCGAACATAGCGGGAGCGGTTTACGGGTGTGTAAATACTAGTAGTGTGAATATTCATACATACCTGGTATATTTCCTCAATTAAGTGTGTTGGATCTAAATATATTTCAAATCAGTTTATTGTAACCACATGCAAAGAGTCATGTTTTTTAAATAGTGTATGTCGGTAAAATGCATGATTATATTCAACTGCATAGAACTAAACCCGCGTATCGGCTGTTAACCAGTGAAATTGCACGTCTAAGTGTTGCTGTTTTGCATATACTTTTTCCGTAACAATAGTTCTACTGTCGGTTTTCGTTCGACGGGTCAGTAATTTCTCTACATGTATACATGCACTTGCAATGATCTACCACCGCCACCAATGTATGTGTTTTGTGCCTTTTTGACATTATCTTGATATTACAGGGCGAATTCGTGTCTTATCGTATTGATTTACACTAAACACAAAATGGCGACGTAAACATCGAGTTCATGTCGCGTAACCTGCGGAAGTCAGATGTTTTAACTACGAACTTACGAATAATAATTAGAGTCGCTTTATATGAACGTAAAATACTGGTTGTGGGTTTAAAATAATAGTTAAAGAGTTCTTTTTATGCCAGATTATTTGAAATTACATTATCACGTCTGAATTTCGTGCAAATTCGGGTAAACTATAGGCCCCGCTTTTTTAATCAAACATCATTGTTTCGGGTTTTTTTTTTATTTTAGTGACCCTGATTGTGTTCAATGCGGTGATGTACGGTTGTGTTAAAAATCAGTAGTATTTATATTGATATTTACTGTTACTTATGTGTTGTTCACTCGTTTGTGTATTACAAAGAGTTCTTAATGTAATTTCATTAATTGTCTTACTTTACTGTGATGTTAACCTTTTCATTGACTTGTCTCTTTTTAAATGCTTAAAGAGTAGATAAGCGTATGTCCTTCTTCAGGGTCAAACACATATATGCCCTACCTTATATATAAGTGTAAATGTTAAAAACATTTGCACGGGTTCGAACAATATGGGTACATTTCTCTCTTTTTTTGCTTCGTATGGGAAAAAATCACATTCCGACAGTATTTTCAGTACTTCGATTTTAATCGTGAGCACACGCGCCCCTAGTACCCTTCCCATAAGTGTGAAAAACATGTACATCAAAATGGTTCTGTAATCATATGTTATGATCATGCTTAAGTTAACGAAAAATCGTTCAAAGAGTTTTCATTTTTCCTATATATCTATGTGCAAATATCTGAAAACTGTAGCAAACGTCTTTTATTAATACAATACTTTTTTTAGCTACAAACTTTTATAGAATAGTTTTGCCAGACGTACATATGTGTAGCAATTTTCTAAATGACTTCTAGCTATACATCCTCCCTTAGAGTCTTGAATTTTGTCAAGTCATTCTTAAAACAATATTGTTCGAAAGAATATTTTGAAATATATTCAAATTTGTTTTTCGCGCAATATTTTTCTATGGAACTGTTACAAACCAATCATTCTATACAAACCTTATAGCTATACTCTTTCCCCATACCGTATTCAAAGTATTGTCTCATGCAATACATTTTCCATTTCTTTTTAAAGAATTCGGGCTATAGATATTTTGTAAATTTTTTAACAGTTTCAAAATATTCTTTCAGGACAATTGAAAATTAAACATCGCAATAATGTCTGCTAAAGCGGCGTTTCATTTATACTAAAGAAACAAACACCATACAAATTTACATTCTATGCATTCATTTTTTCTTAAGCACTGGTTCGATTTATCATATTAACACAAAACAAAATCATACGACACGAAGGTAAACATGTATAGTACAAACCAATAAGAACAGCATGTAACAACAAGCCATCTACTGGTTACGCTATATGAATGACATAAACTGAACGCAGTTATATCTCTATGCGGTAATGCGTTAACAGTGGCTTTAGTTTTATAGTGTTTTCATTACTTCACTACATTTGTATATTGCAATATGTATTGCAATATGGGACGACTGTATCGCAATATATCGCAATACGGGTTATGTCATATCGTTGCACCCCTAGAATTGATTGATATAGGTATGGCAGCTGCTTTGTATGGTTCAGTCGGTGATGTTATACGAACTATCAACCATAAGAACATGATGGACAATACAATCATTGGGTTTTCAACTGATAATGGAGACTTGCAAACAATTATGATTCAAATTATTCCTGTGACTTTTCATTGAGGTAAGATAAGTTAGTTCCATGTTTTTCTAATGCTTGTTTAAAGGTGACTCTATATTTGCATTTATGGATGTGCAAAGTATGTTTTGAAAAAAAACTATTTGAATATAATTTACGCCTTTTATTAATCAGTTGAACATATTGTACTGTTGTTATTGATGTTGGACTGTATTAGTTGAATGCTTGTTTAACAGTGTAGTTGTATACATCCTCTGAGTATTTAGAATTTACTTATTTGTTCAGGGGTACAAACAACACTCTTTTTGGAGCACTGAGTCCATGGTGTAATCCGTATTCAGCCGGTTGTTGAAGAAGCATCATTTGATGTTATACAACATGATTCATGTTGTCAGTGATTGGTTGCCTGTATTATATAGTGCGGCGGGTGGAAACATCAGTGACTTGTAACGGCTTCATTTTGCTAAATTCTTACTCGTAGTGGTATTATTTCACATTACGTTGTTTAAAATGTCATTATCATTTTCTGGAACTAAAATTATAAAGGTGTACAGTTACCCATAATTTCTTTAACCTATTAGAATTTTATGGCAGTTATTTCTGAGAATATAACTGAATACTTATGTTTTGAAAAGAGGATATTCAAACGTAAAAGGGAATATTGAAAAATGACACTCTTTTCTTCAATCATTTGTATTTGATTTCACCCACAACATACTATTATTATGTAAACATACAATTTTCTGATTAAGAATTGACCAGAACAAGAATAAAGCTACAGATTAATGACAATCACTTGATTTGCTGTGAATATACATAGGATAATGAAATAAGTGGTAGTTTACAAGTATGTAATTATATCAAATATGTACAATTCGTTTTTGTGTGAGCAAAACAGACTCCCATGAAATTATTTCAGCCACAAAATATGTGTTTGTTTCTGATTACGTAATCTTTCCATGCGACTATATACGTCTGTTAGGCCCGAGGAACGGTACATCCAGTGTCTAATATTTTTACAATTCCGCATGCGTTCAAGAATAAAATACAAATCTACCCCCGTAAAAAAACCTTCCTGTCCTAGTTTTGCCTTGATATTAATTTTCTATAAGTAAGGTTCACTTCACAAAACAAATATAATTGTTATACAAAAACCTAACGAACTACAAACAGTATTTTCACTCGGTCGTTAAGTTGGGAAAAGTTGTTGTATGTAGTTGTACCTACCAATGTAAATGAGTAAAATGTGTCTCAAAATGTTAAACTACTTGTTGGTGGATATGCAACTATTTTATCATTTTTATCTATAGATACACATATATACATGTATATATATTTATGTAAAAATCAGAAGAGATTCATTTCAATTTTTGTTAGGTACAGTAATTTACTAATTGTATAAATGGTTATCATGAAATAAATGTTTCAGAACGATTTATATAGCTTAGACAGCCATGGTAATTACTATAGCAATGTATGCTTGGCGTCTCAAAATATTTGAAATCGATTCAGTACAAAAACAAACTACGCATATCACTTGTATACACATGAAAACTGATTTAAAGAATCAAATTACTATTTTTAATCCACATGCATTAAATCACCAAGTCAAGTCAATATTTATGTCGGTATTCCATATCACTTTATAAAACATAAAATATTGTTTCAAAGACATAATGGTTGCAGCAAACCGACATAGGAAAAGGATGTTCACATTCAGTTAATGTATTATTGCTATACACTTTGTCTCACTTCACCTCACATATGTTGACATTCAATTGGTTTGTTTTTACGCAAGCTGTAGGAACGTCACTACCATTATCAGCAAGATAGATGACATAGAGACATGTACTGTACTCACTCCATTACCAAAAGGTAAATATGAAAGTACGGAACGTTTAATTCTATTCATAGGTTCATCATCATCTGGTCTCCATCTACTGCAGTCATCTGGTGGAACCACATCGTAATATAAACGACAGAGGTGCCTGTCACCAAAACAACACAGATGGTAGGATCCTGATATATTATATGGATCTGGGACAAATATGGCTGTCCCACCACCACTGATTCCTTGTTTCAGCAGGGCTCCCAGCCTGAAATATAATCACACCAATTGCATTTTGTTTGTAAGAATTTCAGCATAACTTTTACACGAGTAATAAATTTAAAGCTATAATTTTCTGTAGACATTTGTTATATGCGTTGTATACCAAAACATTGATCTTAAAACCAAATCATCTGCTGGACCTTTATAATATGAAAAAGAGCAATGACCGCGTGACCTTCGACCTACTGACCTGAAAATGCACAGGTCCCGTAGAGGTTGTCATGAGGAACCAACATATGAAGATTGTAGGTTTTGAGCGTTTTGATTTTATAGGTAAGGTTAAAGCAAACAAAATATGGCCGCGATCTGTCGATACGGGGCATAAAAGTCTGATAGAAATTGACACACCACCTTTTATGCACCTGTCAATATTTGCCTGCCCGGGGGAGGGGACGGCGGGCTGACCCAAGGGAATTGACATTTCTAAAATGTTGATGTCTAAATCCCCACCATAGAGCCTACAATGGTCTTCTGTCTAAAGTCCCGTGTATGTCCGCCACCCCCCCCCCCCCCCCAAAAAAAAATATTGACCTGTGCATTAATTTGTAATATTTTATGTAAATAGATATTTAATGACTGATCAAACCAGGTTGCAAATTAAATTGTCTATTTTAATGATTGTGTATTACAATGTATATTCAAACTGTGACCAGCTTGTCTTTTTTATTTTCCAAATTCCCGAATTCATTTGTTTTATGAACTGCAGGAATCATTTCCTTACATGTTTGGGCTAAGGTAAATTATAAATAACATAATCTAACTATGAATGTTAGAGTCCTAAATAATACTAACTGCATTACCTGTAGCAACATTTCTGTTTTATTCCATCAGCATTTTGGAACCATGCTTCATAACAAACAGTTTTATACTGAGTGCTATAATGGTCATAGATTGGATCAAATGTCTTGTAAGTATAATCCATTTGCATGATAACTTCATCACATGGACAAGGATAGGACTTTGCCATTTGGTCCTTTACCCATTTTCGAATATTTTGATTCTCATGAAATTCCAGACATGCAGCCTCTTGTTTGAAGTCATGAATCGTGGTCACATCATCTTTTGTGACATTATATATCCATCTACCATTAAGTCCTGATGAAAAGAAAAATATAATGAAAGAATATCATGCTTGTCGTTTCTGTTTCAAGTGGGGATGAACGTAGCTAATGAATAGTTACAAGTACATATAATATGTTACAGGAAAGTGTTTAAAAATTAACAAATTATTGACTCGTTTATACAGTGTGGATAACCCACGTGACATTTGAGGTCACAAACGGATAGTGCGGGAAGCAGTTTTTTGTACGAAGCAATGAGGAAGAAAGCTGTATATTAAGCATTTTATTCCGATTTCATTTTTCACGACAAATAGCCCATGTTACCAATTTGTGACGTCAATAGTCACGACTGGGTTATCCACATTGAATAATTCTTTTACTGTCTAAATGATAGATTGTTGATGTAAGTAAAGGAACATATTGGTGTGCATAAACACATGTATATACATTGTACCCTGTTCTGTAGGAAATAGTGAAACATCAATGCAGATCATTAAACCTATCAAACATTATCATAGTTTATAGTTTGCAGTAATAACACACAAGTATTCAACATGACTTACCACAATTACTTTTTTCATTAAGTGATGTGAAATTAGAACCATTTGCTATAATGAAGCCAGTTTTATCTTCAAGACTAAATCCGGCCGAATTTAATGAGTAATCGTGTATTGTCAATGACCACTGT
>OZ026843.1:8708092-9028092 GCA_964023205.1 Lutraria lutraria
CTCAGCAGTGATCGATCTGTCTCTGAAATACATTTTTTTTCAAAACTTTTACAATAAATTGTTTGTCATTAAGCTTTCATTAAAATTGATGTCAAAAACAACGTAATTAATTGAAGAAAAACAAACAATTACTTGTTTGTCCGTTCGTTGAACGTTGTGTTGAAGAGCCGCACAACCAGCTTCGTGCTGTCATAAACTGATAGTAATTCGCATTTATCATCTGTCAACAAGTACTTTGTACCAATTAAAACATTATAAAAGACAATAAAGATGTAATTAAGGTATATGTAGCTTCATTAGTGACCGTCAACTGTCGGTTACTCTGGACCGGTGTACAGTAAAATCTCGTAAAACCGTACCCACTCAAACGTTTCTTGAGTGAATTTTTGTTTATCAAAAAAGCCATAGATAGACATATACAAAAAAAAACGTAACATTAATTCACGGCACGACTTACATTTAGCTTTATATAGTTTTGCTTTATCTGCATGGTTTGTGCCAACTCGGCCAGTACAACATTTAATGTACCTGCCAATCTTTGTAATCAGAGAAATGATGTGTTTTGCTTATTTTTTGATCTGTTATCCTTCATTTAATCAGGAAGTCAAAGTTGCAGACAATCCTTGATAAAATCATTAAAACAACACTTCTTTCTACCCGACCAATATTTCAGAGTAGCCAAGAAATTGCGTTTTCCCATGGCGTACGTGTCCTAGTGTTTTTTCTACGGATAAAAATAAATGTTTCACAAGAAGAGTGAATATACTTTGATGGAAACGCAATAAATAAGCAAGAATGATGTATAGCAGAAAATCTTCGGTCATTCATATTTTTTTCGATATCTTAGAGACGCTTTTTATCATAATTCTTTCGATGAAAATCGCGTCTGTATGTTATATTTAACCCTTTTTATTGCGGCAACATCTAGACAAGACATTGTTATACTCTGATAGTACAGTAGTTAGATAAGTCGTAGCAAGCGCCTACATAACTCTGTCAGAATACAACGAATATTACTTGATAATGAGCGACACAATTAATGAAAACACACGTGTTTTTGCTTTGTACTCGTCAGGAATTGTTTTCTTTTCGAATAACTTATTCTCATCAATCACCGTGTAGTCTGGCTCTAACGTTTTCATTGCGCTAATTGTACGATTTATGTAAAACTCGTTACACAGTCCATCAGAACGAAAAATGGCTGATGGCACGATCTCTGACGCTGTAGTTCCAGACATGTTATGGTGTCAATAATCAAGACTGGCTTATTATGACTTTTTATTGCTTACACTCCCACATAGATCGCTGATTGTGCTAATAGGTAATCAAACATCCCAATGGGTTCTAAGAACTTCAGTTCAGATAATCTTGTACGGCGATATTTACATCATGAACCTAGATCCGTGAAATTCGGGATCATTTTATAAGAGCGAGTAATATGTTTGGAATAATTTAAGTATCCGACTGACGCCATATTCCTAAACAGTTTTGGCATATTTCGTCGACGCGTATTTACTGTATGCAAATTTATCATTTACAGCATTGAAGTGTACTTAATCAAAATGAAGTTTATGAACTACGACTTTGTTTCTTCTACTACTATTGAACTTGTCAAGCACCGACTCTGCCAAATTTCGATGAATGAACGTTGTCTATAAACAAATCTGCGTTCTTATAATGAATATCGAAAGGAGTTCAACGGTTTTTTATCAACTTTATACCCAATGTCCCAATTCCCACACGATTTTTTTTGCAGACAACAAGACATCTTGTTAGATAGACGAAGATTTATTCTACAAGCATGTTTGTATACAAGATTATACAAGATAAGTTGAGATTATATGAAGACGTCAAGTCATACGTTAGAATCATAACAAATGGTCCATTAATCTACGTTACCGTAATTATCCGGACCGTATAACCGGAATGTAGCACCTGCTCTACAGACAACTTTCAAACAAACCAATGTTTCTTACAGTCAAACAATCTCGAAAAATCTATTATTTATGTTAAACATAGGAAAATGGTAGAAGCTTGCTTTAAGTCTGGACGAAAACTTATCTAACGGATGCATTAACAAACGTGATCAACCACATTCACTAGTCATGCTTTGTCTAGCGAAAAACATTATTGATTAATTGGAGATCGACGTAATTTTCGATTATTTTCTCGCCAGGTGTAATATTTTCGCGCACAACAACCCTTTTGGCGTGTTAATAAACAGTTTACATTTGCAATGTGTTAGAAACTCGTGAAAAATGACAAATTCGTCAGAGAAACGGTTTGGGAAATGCGCACATAAAATACTACTTGATGGATATGTGGCAGTAATAAAATCAACAAGAAAGTATTAAGTCTTATGTGAAATATTTAATCAGTTACTCATATAACATTTACACTAGCTTACATTTGGTCTCAATCTGAACGTCTAGCCTTTACGGTTCATTTATTGCTTAATGCATTTGTTTTATTGCAAATATAGCCGAACCTGTGTCAGTGGTCACCACCGAATAAATGCCACCCTATCAATAAAGATGATTCTTTTAAAATCCGACATTGACTATTTAGAACAAAATGACCTCCGAATAAAAACCACCTGTCAAAAGCCACATTATGTCTTTCCCAACGGTTGCCTTTGTTTGTGGGTTTGCAAACCATATAACATGCTTTCAACATTCGTGCTGAGCACTTCGGATTCATTGATTTACAATGAATTATAGCAATTATATATTTATCTTGATACTAGAGAAAAAAATATAGAAACTTTGATTGTTGTTTGTGCAAAAAACAATTTCATGGCAATCCGCAAACTTGAGTATTTTGTGAAACGTTCAACTTACTTGGATATAAATACATAATACTCGAGTAGCCGTACAGTTGCAATGGTTCTTGTGTGAAAGTTAGCAGAATAGATTTAGCCGAAGCCAGCTTAAGCGATCCATTTTAACATCTGTAATTTCTTAAGTCGTAATAAACGCAACATGCAAAATGTTGGCCAGTCGACGAATTGATGGATATAAAAATGAAAAATGTTTCGAATATTATTGTCAGTATTTTGACGTTTTAATTACAATTTTATGTCGAACACTTCAGCTGCGGTATTTTCAGTTTAATTGTTCTGAAAACCGAAACACGATACTGTACAGACATATTTTCTGCGGTACGTAATATACGATGTGTTACAGCATAATTCAGTCCTGTTTTACCCAAATCAAGATCAAACCCATAGCAACCAATCGAGAAGCTAAAAACAGAAATGTAACTGATTTTGCTAAGACAAGAAAATAAGGGTGTACCGCATCAAAATTCATGCGCGTCGAGCGAGTGACGGCAATGGAAAGCTGAACTATCGTCTCGACGCGCATGAATTTTGATGCGGTATACTCTTATTTTCTTGTCTTATCAAAATCAGTCGCTTAATTTTGCCTGTTTGAAGTGACTTAGTCATGTTTTTAACTAAACCCTTAGGACACTAAAATTTAATTAGATTGAATAGCTAATTAACTTAATTTATTGCACTCAAATTTGTCAAACACTGAACTTTGGTTTGAATTGAACGGCGGTGAAAGATGATTGTATTGAAAGAATTATGATTTTGTATGATAAGTGCATCCTAAGATGCTATTCTTATCGTTATCACTGTCTTTTCATGAGCGAATACATTTTACTGCCATACCTTAATGGCAACTGAAGAGGAACGGTAATCTTTGACAGTGAATAATATACTGACCAAAGAGCACATATATCTATTTTGTTCTGACACGATAATTTCTGTCAAATATTTCAGATAATGCCGCCATCATCCAATCAAAGCATGGCGAAATGTCTAATTTGTAATGTTATTTATGATACCTTTATAATAGGTCTGTTATAATAACTGTGGAACATTTTCCCTCCTTTATCTTGATATATCTATTTCAAAAAATATTTTATTTTATTCGAGTTCTATATAACATTATGACATTACGGAACTGAGTGCGTTGTGTATCATCCTCCAATCATCGCCAAAGAGCAAATACTATTAGACGATTTCTTTTAATCAAATGAAACATTTCTTATCGTCGTATACTATACAATAAATATTACTATTAACTTTTTGTTGAAATAGAAATCCTTTTCTTGGCGTCTATTGAGCAGCAGATACGAGCATATAGGTTCTAAGAGCGTTTGATGAAACCCCGAGAGATGGCGCACCGAACCTATGCTAATACTGGCGCCATAAAATTGATATCAGATGAAATGCTCGGATATTTACACGTGCCTCAACGTGTTTAATGCCTGCATGAAGTGAGTACGTGTGCTTATCAATATAATTACCCATATAAATTAATTTCTGTACAGTTCTGTCTCGATGCTTGCGCAGATATACGTTCATACGAAGTCACGCTAAAAGTTCCTGTAATAAAAGCACAGCGGTAAGGCAAGGAGAAGGTACGAACTTAGTTTTTGTCATCTGCAGCTACGTTATTTATTTTGATCAAGTAACTGTATATTGACTGTTTTATTGCAAAACTCACTAATTATGTATCAAAAGGACAGGCTCTCATATACATGTATATACACAAATGTATTAAGAAGTTATTTCTATATTTACAAGAAATTATCCTCTACATTCATAAACAAAGTATGACATTCCTAACCGTCTAAACGATCTTAAACGAGCACTAATTGACAAAATCTCTGATCGTGAATCAAACAGTTTTTTTTTTGGAAATTGAAAAAAAAGTTCAATAGTTGTATACCAAGGCTTTAGATCAATGGACATTTAGAACTATTATTTAATATATAGCATTTAGTATTACTTAAGGTTTTATACCACACGGATGGACTTTGATGTTCTTGAATGAGCAACGAATAAAGACGTACGGCGACAGACTTACATTTAATGGAAGATACAAACTTTAATTGCGTTTTTATTAATAAAAATTACACTGTAGGTGATAAAAATTTAATTAGCCGTAATCAACGTAATCATTATTGTGACCGTGGGAGGCATAGCATTAGATGTATTTTATGAGTAAATGTGTCGGTTCGTGGGTAATTCTTCCAAATTAGAATGACAAGGTAATATCTAACATTCTGATGGTTTTATTGTAATGTATTGACAGCAAATGCCGAAATATTCTATCAATAAAAAAGCTAGATGTATTTTTCTATCGGAAAAGGGATATTCGCGGATTTTTACCATATCATTGTGTTTTCCCCCCGAAGATTATGTTTTTATGCCTTCTACAACATAAAAATAAGAAGAAGAAAACGAAACGAAAGTCATTATTAATTTAATCATAAACCCGGTTTTAACAGAATTCCATGGCGTACTACTTATTGAATTTTATCTGATTTATCGAGTCTTTCTCCCCCACCACCACCTTATTGTCCTTTAGTGAAATATATATCCATCAGATTTGAACAAACGAAGATGAAGAGGTCGGACTCATCAGGACCGTCCGTTCGACCGTTCACCTCTTTTGGCATAATTCTAAACCAGAAGCGTGAATCATTTTTCATGGTATTACATTGTGACAGACCAAGTTAATTATAATGTTTATGATTCTTATACAAATTTGATAGAGTGTGTAATATACGGAATGTCATGTGAGCATCTGACAAGTTGAATAATCTCTAAATCATTCAAAATACGTCGTTGTTTAATAAACCCTTTATACCATAATCATTAAATAGAAGTTTGTAAACTACTAGTATATCGCTCGTTATAAACATTTTGATAAAATCTACTTTTCTATTAACCCAAATATGTCATGCAAATTGTATTTGACGAAGATTCATGTATTATTAAGTCCCTGTTTCTATATCAATGTAAAAAGATGAAATCTTTATGATAAACAATAGAACATCTTTTGTAATTGATCTGGTAATTAAAGAGGTTTTGGGAGCCTGTTTGTATACCTTTCAGAAACGTGACATGTACACCTTTTATTAAGATTTAAGCGATATTTTCATTCAAGTTTCAACGTCATTTGTTAATATAACATACAATAAACTGCTGCATAATTCATCTTGTACCATTCGATTACATCTTGCTCTATTAGAATACAAATGTAGCTTAAAAACTTTCCTCTGGTATAGAAGGATCGCTGTATAAATAGTATTTCGTATATAAAATACTCCAGCAGCATGGGCTATCTATGGATTTTTATGATAAATGTACGGAAGGAATCCCCGACGAAGCGGACAATAAAGATAACGTTTATAAGGTTTTAATTTTACTCATGTCATCCTTGATGAAGGTAAATCCATATTACAAACGATAAAAGAGATTTCAGTTGAGGAATTTGCATTCTCTTAATTTGTTATACAATACAATGCCTGTCCACCCAGATTTTGCCATTTTTCAAAGAATTCACTCGTAAACATTTGTGAATTTCAAACATGTTCACGTGCGTAAAAGCATGAAACTTGAAGGTTTTCAAATGTAACAACTGATTGAGACCTTCTCTACTGCTTTTCTGAACTACTCTTGAAAAATAACAAGTAATAATGAATACAATTTACTAGATAATATCTTCACATCATCGTCAACTGCTACACCTTTAATGGTTTTCAATTTTGAAGAGTCATTGCGGGAGGGTTACTCTATTGAAAGGATTTGTTTATTGTGGTTTAAGAGGACTTTAAGAGAATTCAGGGGAGCAATCGATTAAGTATTAAACTATAGACGTAAACTGTAAGAGGGCTAATCGAGTGTCTATATATGTTTGCTTTTCAAATTTGATAAAAAACAGAGTTAAACTAAAAGATTACTAAACGTATTCACCATTATTGTACAATGGATAGGTAACTAATTGAACATAAGATTCTGTGGATAATTTCAAAAATCATTAAAGACTGGGTGCAAACTTTGAACCGCATATTTTGACTCAATATAAATTTACGTTCCATTTCTTTATCTTTCCTTATTTGCACATACTTTGAGTTCAACGTAAAATCTAGTATTGTTTGTATCAGAAAATAAATACGTGTAAGTTTATGTACGTAATCCTGTACCGAATACTTTAAATTCTTAAGCTTATCGACAATTGTATGGGAAAAAATGTTGAGCCAAAAAATGCCCGAAAATAGAAACTGATTTGTTTTGCTAACTAAGACTTTATATGATCTAAATTTGTTAACACTGAGTAATAGCATTATTATTCACGGTCAACGACTTAAGGCTAGCCATTTAGGTCGTAATAAAATGTAGATTAATCATCAAATTCTACTTTTTTATTATTCATTATTATATAGTTACATGTTGTTAGGTTTAAATAAACCAGACTCGTTAATATTATGATACAAATACATGGTAGTTATTCAGCAATATTTAAGCAAATACCTGGGCTTCTTTCAAGAGTCGTTTTTTTTATCATTTTACGTTTTCGTCGCATCTCGCTTCCGGCAAGCGGACATTTTTCAGTATATCTATTTTATTTACATGTAAACCGACTCGATAATGTATTTGTTGAAATTGTTTTTTTTTCATGACAAGCTTTTAAAACACACACATATGATAGCGTTCTTGATACGAATTTGAGGTTGAATTTTAAAAGGCAAACTTAAGTGTGGTAATTTTATGAAATATGATGTATACGTCTTCAGTAGTTAAGTTTAAAATCATATTTAATCATCTTTAAGGAGATAAAAAAACGTATGTCGCTTACAGTACTCAAATGATAAAATTAGTGTCCTTAATGATGACAGCATAGTAAAGTTTAAAATTGTCACGATATTAACACAACATTCAAGGGAAGAAGTCCTAGTGTTTGTATTAAAACTTGGTAATCAATCTTATATGCATGTAGGTAAAACTTGTACGTACGTAATAAAATCCTTCTTTCGACGTACATTTTGTTTTAGTCATACCGCGGGTGATAGCTAAACACCAGTAAGTTGTTTATACCGTACAGATAATCTTACCTGAATTAATTGATTTAAATTCTTTTTATCTTGTGTTTATATTTCGCCTGGATACAGCCACAATGACGTTATTCATTAATTACTGGGTATATCTAGAGTTTTTGAATCAAGGGAACTTGATGAATGATCGATGAGCAATCACTTCTCCCTCACTTCACCACTAGCCCTACACATGACTGCTTTCAACAAGTTGTCTCAAATGACTGTGACGACCATACCATTGCTCTGAACACAAACTTGTATTTACAGTAAAACGTCCTATCTGACACAACAGCGGTCTTAAGGTGAATGGACTCATTTTCCAGTTAAAATAGAGGAGAAATGTGCAGAAAAGTAACTTATTTCATAATAAGTTGGTCATAATAATAATGCAGTCTTTGGGTGAGGCTTTACTGTGCCTACTAACAAACTTTTGATTCTGAGTAATTTACACGAATACCTTTTTTTCTGCAAATAAAAAAGTTGTATAGTTAGTTTTTGCTTCTAATAAAAGATTGACAATGTCCCTCTATATTATAACTAATTATCACGGCATTGTAACGCAACACCATCTGTATTGTGAATAAATGAAAAAACTGGAAGATAAATGAAGACAATTTAGCTGCAGACATTTATGAAACTCGAACTGTTATTGTGTAAGTATATAGTCTCCCCACAATAATGTGTCTGTATTATTATGGTGCGTACCATGCACAGTAAACTGTATAATAACGCTGTCTACATAACGCAGATTGCCTTTTAAGTGTGTCGGATGGATGTCATCTAATCTTTAATCTTCTTTTTGAATTTTACTGCCATTACTGAGCATCATAAAACTGAAATTTGGTGTAACATAAGCTTCATTTGCCGGTATTAATGAAAAAATTCGCAGGCGTCCGTATTTTGCATTATCCGAAACAGTTTACAGTTTTGTTCCAATCAGAAACGGCCGCTTGCAAG
This sequence comes from Lutraria lutraria, assembly GCA_964023205.1. Classification (NCBI taxonomy): domain Eukaryota; kingdom Metazoa; phylum Mollusca; class Bivalvia; order Venerida; family Mactridae; genus Lutraria; species Lutraria lutraria. Next base: position 8,716,946 of record OZ026843.1, read on the forward strand.
TTTTTATCCCGGACCTGATATTAATGGCGTCCTATGGAGAAAAATATGATAATTGTGATGTCTTTATAAACTACTTAGACACCATCGCAGCATGATAAATCCAAGTTGGCTGAAAGTTTGAATATATCCCGACTGTTGACTCAAATTTGAAATATGATCTTGAATATTTATAAGCCGTTTCAGACGTGCCTAATACCAGATTAAAACATAGCATATTGTTTGGACGTGGACTGATAGTAAACACTTCATTTGATCAATCCGATGCCTTATATAGTCTATGAGAATTTATGACCTATTTAAACGAATGATTGTATGCATGCTATATCCTACGAAGATTGGTGTTTATAAACGAAAATCTTCGAAACGTTTGGAATGCTTTGAATCGCCAGTTTTCGAAGAAGCAATACCAAAAATTACCAATTACCAAGGGGAGAATATCTGATAGTCGGTTCAAATTTAAGCTGATTAACAATTACCAATTGGAATTCATTCAATAACGATGATGACACTTGCGCATGCGCCCACGTCACTGTTTTGCCTAATTACACCATAAACAGTATAATTAACAAACAAACAACATATTTTAAAGCACAATGTGTATAGCGTTTGTTGCTGATGTTTGACAAGTAGCCGATGGCCTATCATTTGAATCGTACAATAAAAGTCATTATGTTGGAATCTGTTGTGTAGGTTAAATATATGATTGCACTGATTAGGGCCGGGCTTTTTAAATTTTAACATCCATATCTATGCAGCTTGATACAGATTCAACATTACCACGCTCTCTGGTTCAATGGGCGAACTAGGTTCTTTATAAGATTTCTTTTTTGTTTTGCATCTATCGCCAAATTTTTCATCAGCTTTTATTTTTAGAGTTATGTTATGAGATGTGTAAAACTTAAAATCTGATATGAAAATAAAAACACGAATGTTTAGCCATATGTTGTTTGTTGTTCTCATAAGATAAAAGTTTGATGATATCATAGAAACCATTATCAATACTTTATGCTCGATGTTCATCAGTTGTTTTATTTACATTCTTAAAGCACTGGACCAATTATTGTGCGAATACGTTCATTTTGAATTAAAAATTTACCCATTCTTCATGTGTTAACGCATCGTCCTAATGCTGATATGTCTTTCTCTTCTTGATGGTCCATTCGTAGATTTTTCTGATTAAAAACCTTTGGTATACGTTTGCGATTTACGAAAGTGTTTGTTTTCTTAATGCTAGATTTAATTTCATTTGTATCACGTCATGTGTGCAGCATGCACGACTGATCAATGCAGAGTTCAATATTTGTTATTAATTAAATAAAAGCTTGAGAATTCTTCCTAATTCTTTCATGAGATTATAGCTAAATCTCATTATCCAAAATTGATCTAATGCGAACAAAAATAACCAAAAATAAACGGAAGCATTGAAGTGGTATTTTGAACCTGTTGGGATATGCAGTAGACAAACTTTTCTTCCAGTGTGTGTTTGACATATCTTGACATTATAAATGAAATCGAATACAAAATCGTCTGTTCATTTTTTTATCATCGCTATGTTAACATTGACACAAAGTAAATAAATACTCGCAATAAAAAAAACTTTACTTTCTTCAAATCGCTTCTCAAACGAAGTCTTTAAATTTCTCAGTCCGCCAGGGGTCGTATGACAGGGAATTAATAATTTCTTATTTTGTTTGATATAGCTCGTTGGGGTTATAGGCAAGTATTTGCCTCGGCTGATGTTTCCATTCAAACGACAAAAAGCTTTTCATATTTTCTATTATTTATCCAAACCTCTTTTGTACTTACTTTTATTTCAAAGATATGACATGTCTGTGTCCAAGTCTGGAATTAATAAAAGAAAAACATTATGTCGTAAACAATATAAATAAATACAAAACTGAGAACTGAATGTAACTACTTGAAGTAAAATACAACGTATTGAACTTACTGTAACCCTGTATGAGACCAATTCTCACACCAGTATCAGAAAATTCAATCTGGCATTAACTCCCTAAATATTTATTTTATTAAAATCCAATTAACCTTACGTGAACGTAAAATGTGTTACAATAGCGTTTTCTTGTCAAATACTCGCGGATAAAAGAATGGTGCGTTCATGGCGGGCAAAATACTCGAATGGAGCTGTGCCCAATAATGTTATCAACATAAAATAAACCTAAAATAAAACATGTTTTATTGCATGAGTTTTTTTAATCTATATCTTGCTAAGATTGTTCTGTTTATTGTTAGAGCTTAAGAAAAAACATGTCTGCAATATGTTTCCACATCTTGCACAGTCAAATATTCCCAGTTTAGAGAACAGAAGTTTGGCTGCTGGATTATATCTAAGAATAAAGGGTATATTAACAACTGGTATCAGAATAAGAAGGGAGAATTAACAGCCCTACTCAGCAGCTCAACTATCCTATATTTCAATGAGTTAAAAAATGGCTAGATTTCAGATTTATGGAATATTTCAAACTTTCAAAATCTTCTTAAAATGCAATCCACTAAATATTGTTTCTACGACTTGATATGTACATTTTGATTTGATTCAGACTTTCTATGCCCCAAAATACCGGTGTTATAAGATTACCCTGTCAGGCTGTGCATGGTGAGTGAAATCAAATGATACGCGCAACAAAAACGAATCTACAGTTATTCAAATTCCCAGGCATAAATATTCCATTGGGCTAAGTTAATGTAAGTTAAAACATCGGAATGTTTGACCGAAACTATTTTGGACGTGGAACAAAATCCGACATGGATAGTTTATTTTTATACCACGATGAAACAGACATTCAATGTTCCACTCGTAATTTATAATTGTTACAAATTAAGTTCTGCACCTTTTCCAAGACATCCTACGTCATTTGAAGTACCCTTCTAATTAACTTGTTTTATCCACTTATCTCGGTAGTTTTATGAATAATGAACTTACAGATTAAAAAAGCACGCACACGTCCCACTGACACCTGTAAACTAAAAAGACTAAGCTACTCAATAAAGTGATGTTTCATTCTAATTGAATTATTCACAATATCAAGTCAAAGTCAAAATACTTTTATCCTCTTATTTCATGATACATGAATAAATGAGGTAGACAGTGAACATTTCAAATGAGGCTCTTTGACATTGATAGAAAATAACCATACTACAACATGAAGAAAAATCAACATAATAGATTTACAAATATACAGACACTGTATGATGGGAATACATAATTACGTACATGTATATTGGTTTGAAATTCATTACACGATCGGATAATTCTATATCGAAAACAGAAAAGATGATGGACATCGGAGAGTCACAAAAGAGAGCAGATAAACGAAAAGAGGGTTATTTAAATTACTGGTCAGTATTTAAGATTATCTTAATGAGTTTACATAGATTCGCATTATCAGCTGGAGACGCGTTGTTGAACAGAACATTTCCACATATAACTCAGTGTCCGAAATTGTAAAACATTATTTTTTGGAACAAAGTAAAAAAAAAAGAAAAAAAGTTTCTTGATTGTTCTGCGATCTGTTAAAAAAGACCGATGACAAGTCTGTATAAACATTTATTAAAAAATAGTGATAACTTTTACGCAAATCTCGCTTTTCATAACAAACTGAAGAATATTCTGGGAGTTTCAAAATACTTTTTTTTGCACGAATCGTATGGTGGGTCACAAAAGACATTATACATTTTCAAAACTCACTACAAGAAGTCCGCCTCGTTACACCATGTGGTTGATGTCCAATTTGTAAAGATATATATTTAAAAACATTAATACAGCTAATTGTTGAAACAGATCGTCTTTGTAAATGTTGTTAAAATGACAGAAAGTATTCATTGTGTAAGTCACGACTTATCGTTATAAATAAGATAAAACATGTTCTAACTCTATAATTATGGTTTAAACTTCATGTTCCTAGTATCGTAGCTACATTAAAACTGTTCTATTGTTGTAATTGAAGTACGGCGTATTGCCACTCAGTCATCCCTTTTGAAAGTATTACTAAAGATGTTAGTTCCCTACTTTTGTGTTATTGATGTATTGTTCTCTGATAAACCCCTCTTCTTGTAGGTGAATATTTATAATTATCGAATGGGTTAAGAACTTGAGATACGAAGCCTACCTTGAGCAATTAGTACGGAGTGGGTGGGGTTTTCGGTCAATGCTTTCTGTAGCATATCGCCAAAACGTGCCTGTTTCGATCTATACCTAATTTATCTGTTCACCACAATATGACTCATGTCTGACATCGGTAATGTTTACATGATAACTGTATTTTCATTTATTTTCGTTGGGCTCAATTTTCGTGGTTTTAACTAAAATAGCTATTTCGTATAGGGACGTAACTTCGTGGATTTTGATTTTTGAAAAAAAATGCCTTACCTCTGCATTTAAATTCATGGGGATTTGATTTCGTGGATGAGCCGACCAATGGAATCCACGAAATTAAATCCCCAACGAAAACTAATGATTCCACAGTATTTGATTATAATTTGAACCATGACAGATATTTTTGACGAATGAGCTTTTGGTAATAACGATAGAGCAATAAATATCAGATATAGCAAAACAACATTAAATATATTAGTTTCTGGTACTAAAATAAATTCCTAAAATTACTTTTGGAATGGTTTTTGTGGTGATAGACAAAAGCGAAATTTACTGCTATTTAATTTATAAATACGTTTTCTCGAGGAGTACCAGACTGCATTAACAAATCATAATGCATTTGTGTGTGTACAATTTCTGCTGATAAGCCATTCTTATTTATGTTTATCTATATTTACTTCCACTGAATACTACTATTAATGCGATTTCTGTACTTCCAGATATTTCAATAATACTGTACGTGTTCCACGGGGCTGTCTAATAAGTATAAGGAGATATTAAGACTTTGTCAACTAGTGATGCCCGTCTAATTGATATTTATCTATAATTACTAAAATGTAGCAAATTTAATCATTTACTGACTACGTCAGATTCGAGCAGTTTTTATGAATAGTTAAAGGCTGAGATAGATATATAAAGAGATTTAGTATGACGCTGCAAAATATCTAGGCTTATAATTTTAATAGAGATTTTTTGTAGACAAATATTTCAATGAAAGGACTAGCTCTCCTGATATCATATGACAATGTTGAATACTTTCATTAATGCGATATAATAGCCGATTTAACATATTTCAATTCAAGCGTTATGATGATTGTGTAAATGTATCGAAACATACAAAATTGCCACTTGGCACGAGAGATATGGAAAAACATTGGGCGGTTTACTAATAGTGTTATGAATTTATTGTCATCAACGTCATAGTTCATCATACAGGCGAGAATTTTAAGTATGTACGCAACAGTTGTAAGCACAGTGAATCAGCGATATTATACTAAACAGTAAAGCTATGTAGATTATTACTATTTAAAACTTTTTACTAATCCCCCCACACGCACCAAAAGTGTCGGATGTCTCACAAATGCTTAGATATTAGTTTTTTCTTTCTCTTAAAGCCTTTTCAAATAAATAATTGATTAAATATGATCAGAAACCAAAAGCCCACCTGTGAACTAATGTATTATGTTTTATTTGTGAATGACTGACAAGTGGTTAAAGCCATTTTTAGCAAGACCACAATCATCATTTTTTTGCATCAGTGACCAATTTCTTCTTCTCGTCTCCATAATACACAACACTACAACCAAGTACATTATGTATTCCAGTCAAAGTTCCTTCCCCGTCCCACAGACTTTTAGATGCGAATTTTGGCGACGATCGTCTTTCGACAGTTTCACATTGTCAAGCGTCTTTTAAAATCTTTTCACTAAGCTAGTTATCGCCAGTTCATAATCTTTAGAAGATAAGAAAAACTGAAAGCTTCTAATTGATTTCTATTTATGATACGTGGTTATGTTAATTGTTTATTTTAGATGGACAATATAGATTTAGAGGGCATGTTTACCTTGGTCGTTGTTACTTTATTAAGAAATATGTTTCATTGACTGGGTCGAGATTTAGAGATAGGATTCGCTGTCCTATTGTCTAATTGCTCGGACGATGTGGTAGCCAACTTAGTGTTTGGATTTGCATAAAAGCGTGGGAATGACCGATTGTTAAGGACGAGACAACGTTTTGTCTTTGACCCCCAATCCAAAGGGTCAAACAAAAGAATACCAATGAAATTGATATGTAACAATTATCGTTATCTACTCAAGTAATTACTTTTGTTGTCGTTTGAATAAAATGCCCCAGTAAACTTCCGAGACGACCTTGATGAACAACCGATATTTTTGCAGTGCACGCCCGGAGTTTTAATACATACTTTCGAACGTGTATCCTTGAACAGGAAAAAATCTTCTTCAACGAATCATGTGATAATTACATTAATTTTAAGGTTCAAAGAAAAGTTTAAAAAGGCGTATTGATACATCACAACTTGAAAAAAGCCGAAATACTATACTTAAAAAAAGTTTGTGTAACCCGAACAAGAGAATTTTGGGTGGGTAGCTATAGAAAATTCTTACATTGAACCCAAAATACATATCAGAATGCTATTTTTATATCTAATATTTTTTAACCCAAGTTGGCCCAAGCATTGAGTATGGCCGTTTTTTGGTGAGTAGGTAGTGCTAACATAAACAATTTCTTAAGGGTGGCCTAAGTTGGTTTACTAATTGCTTTAGACCTTTCTGTGTTCGTCTTTGATAGTAATTATTTATCAGCTATGTTTAATTATTGATATGTTTGATGAGTTTGACTGGTGTGTTATGAGACAACACGCTGAATTATCAAACTCTCTGACAAAACTGGTTAGAATTGGTTCGGGTTTCCATATATCGAGGCCTACTGTTGTATTCTTAATGAATTCTGGGAATAAACTGCATGCATTAAGCTCTTACCTTGCATTTCATTCCAATATAATTACATGCTTAACAAGTTTTATTAAAACATAATTCGTTCATTGGCTTGTTATAACATAACTTAAACAATATAGAAGCGAATGTTTCCATGCAAGAAGCGTAATATTGGATACTCCTCAAAAAAGCAATTGCGATTTGAAATCATAATGCGTGTACACGTTCATAATTTGAAATAAAATTACATAATTATATTGAAGCAGTTATCCGGCTTCTTTCAACCATAGAAACATTTAAGTCTGCAGTCTGGTACAACCAATCCGATTAAAGCATTTTCTGATGAATTCAACATGTTGGCTACATGTTTCAATACATCGATGAGTGCAATGAAGATTTTAAACTATTTTAATACGATGATACAGCGAATATCTAAATCTAAGTTTATAACACGGCGGTATGCAATCTGACAGGAAGTCACCATTGTGCGAGCACCGTTTCGCCGCTTGAATCTTGGTGTACAGTTTCGACCGCATTTTAAACACACCCTGGTATCAAATGACGATCTACATACATGGTGTATTAAATCTTACATGGTTTGCTAAAGAGAAACATTCATTATCAACCCGAGTCATTTCCTAATTGAAAGGTTTTATTTTTAGCGAACACTCTTAAAGTTTTGTCTTAATTCTACATGTATATACATGCACAAGATGCTCACATCTGTCTGGTCTCGACTCAGCCGGGATGTTTTGTCAGTGTCCGCATCCAGACTAGCGAGCTGTGTCTAGGAAAATCACAGGAAAATGAGCTAGGCGTGATTTACACCGGGCACGATAAAAAAACAACAGGAAAACTATTCGGAAAGAGTAGAGATATACATGCCCGATTCTCCTGCATCTTATCTCCCCTTTCTCTGAGGCGGTTCTGGAATGACCACAACTGACCCTGGGTCGTTAAACAACAGGCTAATGTTTGGTCATGTCCAGAAGTTAATGACGGACTAAAGTCGAACTAAGCTGTATAAGGGAAAACGATTCAATACTAGTATACTACAAATATGATTTCATTCTTTAGTAGAGTTGTACTATATCTAAGAGAAATAATGTAATGTATTAAACATAATAAATACCACAACTCTCTGTTTGACTAACCTTCAGAACCGTATCATAAGCCAGTGAGACAAAGATTAAACAAGATTACTAAAAATGAAAACGTTTCAAACATGTGTATAAATCATAACATAAAAACAACACAAAAATGCATTTTCTCCCATATGTAATTACATCTCTTCATTCAATTACTTTTCCTCTATACATAATTATAACTGTTTTTGTTATAAATGTACAGCTCCTAATTACGTACGGTAATGCACCTTAGACATGCGTGTATAAACGTAAGTTATTATTTACGAACGTAACAATTATAGTGACCTATTCATGTAGGTAATTATACGCTATGTGGATGATAGATTTACGGGTGCATGTACATAGAAGCTGACAGTATAAATGAATATCTTTACTATCAAATAACAGAAGTAATGAAGATTTAAGCAGTTTAAAGTTTAAGAGGAAGCGCATAACACAAGTACCTTAATCAACCCGTCTTTTCTGACTAAGTGCTCGACGGCAGACTTCGATCCTCCGGGCAAATACTTCAACTTAAAGATGTGACTATGTTTTTTTCTCTTTCCTTCAGAGTATAATTATACACTTGTTATTTATTTGCTCTTCTGTTGTTGTTGTTTTGTTTGCGTTTGTTAACAAACCGTGTGTATTGATATGAGTCACGTATCAAGATGTATATTACGTCCCTGAGTTAATGAATGAAACAATAAATATATGCGTACTAAATGTTACATAGGCATAATATTATTCCGTCTGCATTCCTGGTTAGCAATTTATAATGGTCCATCAATTAAACCCAATAAGCGGTCTGTCATAACTGACGACAAGTGAACATAAGCAATGAAGAACTGTCTAATCTTAGCATGACCTAATTTTTTTCATTAAAACTAACGCAGAAAGCTTATTAAACTGTATATTTAAGTTTCTACTGAGATCATATTAAGTTTTTCAACACATTTATATTTTCTATTTCATTTCATATCATACAGTTAAACCTGTGTGAGCGGCCACCTATCAATAAAGACACCATTATGTATGTCTTCCTCAAGGATGGCCTTTGTTAGCATCTTTGACTGTATTGGTAGATATATACTTTAAGTACCGAATAACCATCGAATAACGGGGACAAAATTAAAAGGTCAGAAAAAAAGGACGTTCAAGAAACAAGGGGGTTCTTATATCTGTATATTTAAATGTATTGCACTTGCAATAACTTCTAATATATATATCAATGATAATATCTGTACATGCATTATTACAGTTGCCATTGGCCGTATGTTTAAATTTGTACTGTGAATATTCGTACTATATACTCATATGGACTGTAAGATCTTGTGCATTGAAAATAAACCATTATTGTTTATTCGATCCACGGAAATACAACAACTCAAGCCATATGTTTATCTGCAATTTAGTTCATACAATGAGTAATAAATAGAATATGAAATATATTTAAATACCAAACATACAAGAAATGTATCAACATATGTTATAACCTAAGCTCAAAACTATATCATAGACAAGTATTATAATTGAATTCTGTCTAGAAAGAAAAAAAAACGCTAATTGTATTAATTAATGTAAGTTGTGGTATTTTGTGCCTAAGTAATATTTGACTGCCACGACCTGAACATGATTGATTAGCAACATTTCACAACAGACACTAACTAGACGGTTAGTTTTACCTTTTTACCTTCCGTCATGTGACCATACCGAAGATCACATGGTCTATTTCAACATCACGTGACAATGAACAAGTAGCGTCATTAATAAATGTCAAGATTATGTTGATATGTTTTACTTTGATTGAATTTCGTACATAAATTGAATAGACGGCTAAATAGAAAATCTGAGATTTTATTAACGAATTATGACGTGATTACAACTACTCAGCTTGTCATATTTTTACCACATTCTGATTAAATACGTCGGTATCCTGATACCGTCTGTACATATAATTAAATGCTAATAATAACAGGAAAGTTATGTACAGCTGCAGACCTGACACCGCCATGTTAATCCGCCTCTTCTACAATCAGAATGATCTGATAAGTTTGGTGACAACCGTGTCAGTGTGACGTCCCCCTCCTCACCATTTATTTCAAGTTAAACGTATTACGATAAATGTAAATGTTCCACTGTGTCAGTCATGCATTGATATTGTTGTGTTATCGAAACATTACACTTACGTAATTATGACTGGCTTTGTTTCTTGATTACACTTCATTGCTATGTGACTTGCAAAGAAGCCCACATTTTCCTCTACCACGGTGTCGACCCTGAATCCAAATAGGAAAACATCAGTGTTGTCGAAAGCTACCTTTATGTATTAACTCTTAAGGGAAAGAGGCTAACTGGTAGTTAGGACTTTCTTAAGTAGAATTACAATACGTTAATTACTTGGGCCAGTATTTAAAACAGTTATCTACGTCAACGCAGTAGACTAGACCCAAAACTTTAAATTTGTGATAAATGTTTTCGGTTAACGGTCACTCTTAAGCACCAGTTGTATCATCTGATAAACCCAAGTAAACCCTTGTATACAAAGTATGGCCATATAACCCTTATCCCTTGGAAGATCTTTATTTACAGGGTTGCATCTATGTTGGAGCATAAAATATATCGCCCGCGTTTTTTTATATTAATTTCTTTTTATATGTCATTAAACCTTACAGCAAGTCTATATCTTCTCCAGGGCTGTGCGGGCGAGTTTACAAATTCCATTTTCTCCAAAATCAAATGATCGTAAACATAAACAAACTTAAAGCAAAATAAACATAACATGTCGGTTAGAATTGATATGAAATCTCCTTATTTGTTTAAAATGATTTCACAACTTACTGTTATACAGTGGAGGTATTTAATACCGTATGATAACTTATTGGACGATAATTCACGCTGTGTCGTGGTCAGTCAGTCGCCGGAATATCGATATGACATCCAGACGATTGTCACAAAATTAAAATAACTACCTTTCTGGCATTGAATAGATAATGCTGGTTTTACATCAAAATCCTTCAATAGATTGACATTGAATGACCATATACTACCTGTCTGGATTATATTAGTTGACCACTGTACTTCAGTCGATTTTCACGAAACTTCATATTAATAAAACTTGGTACGTTACTATAGCCAAAGTCCAGTAACACCATCATGAAAGACAAAGATGTTTCTACGAGTAAAGACTATAATTTGTTTATTCACGATGTTATGCAACGAGTCACATAATTCAGAGGATGAGATCAAATCTCAAAAACGTATATAGAGATCTTTACGTAATCTCAGTGTACTGAAATCGATCGGGCTACAATCTTATGAACACATTTACGGAAGCAATTGACAGCTCAGTATATCAAGTAGTTATTATTTTAGACACTTCCGTAAATACTGATGATAAAAACATTGTAATTATTAGAAAAGTCATAAAATGTCCTGTATAAATATCGCTTAAATATTTAATATGCACATCTAACCACATTCTGTGCATATCATTAAATTAATATTTGCATTTTGAACCGCAAAAGTTATTATTTCCGTGGCATAGTTAAATACATCATAAATATCGCGCCATCTGTCGATAAAAATCAATAAAACTCACGTAATGTACATTAAAATAATTTTCAACTCCTTTGAATATAATCTGCATTTTTGGCATATACTGTAGGTGTATATTTAACGTTTTGCATGTTATTATAAATGTTTTGGGTGTATTCAAAGCTCCATGTTTGAATGCAACATCCGTAGAATGTAAAAATAACATAAAATATGCATAAACTATATACGATATTTAGTTGTTTGTCACGATAAAGACTGGTTCACAGAAATCTTAAAATCGAAAATAACCAAACCAGTCATAGAGTTCACAAACGTTTTCACTCTTTTTTCTCAACTCACTGAAATATTTCATTTCATTCCATGCCATATAATTATGTATATATTTACTAGATAAACATTAAATTCACCGGAGACAGACTCATCGTTATAAAGATTTACGTCGAAATGTATCTAATTTAATTGGGTATTTCTAATATAAGTCTGAATATAAGATCTTTAAAGTTTGAGCATGAGGCCTAATCTCAAACGAGAAATTTCCTGATCCGGGGCTAGGTTTTCATGCGAACTTCATTGTTTGAGTGATATTTATGGTATACGAGAGTTCTTACAACGTGTCAATAGTGTACTCGATACGGTTTTTATGGCCAGTGAAGGATCCTTTGAATACGGTCTTGCCTACATTCTACATTTGTACATCATTGTGTAAAGTTATTCAAGTGATACTTGAAGTTTTTATGACTCTTAGCTTGTATGATATACGACCCGTTTCCCATAAATTGATAAAATAACGTATAAATTTTATAGTGATTTGATTAAGATTTTAACCATACAGACCGGACTATTTGACCAAGCATTTCCCATACGATGTTTGTTATAATAAGAAATAATTTTACCTAACAATGCATTGAGAACGTCTAGTGCTCTCGCGTTACAATGTCCAGACGCGGTCAATGGTGTTACATTAATAGAATTATCCAATCTTTATTCGACAATTTCCTCTCAATGTAACGCTGACCACAAAGCCTCTAGTCGCTATTGATATAATTTTACGACAATTGTAGGGAATTAAGACGGTCCAATTTTCGGTAGCCATCCAAACATAACAATTAAAGTGCGGATATGTACCACAAGTGCAGATAGATTTACTTTGTCAAGGTGGTATAAGAGGTGGGAAACACTCTTAATACCTTGTAGACGAGCACTCGACTGACCTCTTCAAACACATTGTCCTTTTCACCTCATCTCTTACTAAAGTCTTGTATGACATTGTCATGTGCTTCACATCTGGTTAATACCTTTTTAAAAGGTAATGCGTGCACACATATTATGGTAGTGTTTCTTTTATAGTTCAATATTATCTTAGCAATAATCTCTTACGATTGGTATATTTATGTCATTTCAGGCCCAGGGTGTCCGTCGTATTACATTGGACGATGATTCACAGGCATTATGCAAAGTAAGTACATTCAAATTTATTATCTATAATATGGACCAGCCATAAGTCATCACAATTTGGAAACATCTACCTAATATAAGGATAAATACATTACGTGTCCTCAGTTCATGGAATAGTGTCGGGAGCTTTTCCGGATAAATAATTGGCGACATACTATAGAGTATTTAACCATCTTAATAAATTTCCATTAAATTAACATAATTTTCATATCAGTCCGACATCCTCTCGTCACGACTCCAATATGTTCCAGCATTTATAAATTATTAGGGAACAAACCTTCCATGTTTGCAGAATGGTTCGGCGTAGTGACGTCACACTCGACGCACAACTTAGTTCATTTCAAATGTTCTAGAATTACTGTTGAATTCAGGAATGTTTCAATCGTGTAGCTCGGTTGTTAATCGCTTTTTACCCATCCTTTTTATAAGACGTGTCTAGTTTATGAGACAAACGTAAAATTGAATGTATCCAAACTTGACTGAAATTGGATCATAATTGTCTTGTTAACATCCGCCATCAAGCGTGTAATCTGAGGATGTTGAATGTATCTGTCATTGAAGTATATCCAAACATTACACGTACCGCGTACAAATATTGTACCACCCATCATAACAATCACATTTTCCTTATATCAAACGAATACGGTGATTTATTATACACACAAAATGCGTGGAACTTCTAGAAAAGATTCGGAAACTTCTAGAAAAGATTCGAGCAAAGAATTTGTATCTATATGTTTCGCTACCATTAATTTTCAATTTTCTTAAAAAAAAAAAACTTTGATAGAAGACAAAGGACTCGGGTAATTCAATTGACGCATTTGAATAAACTGTCCTTGTATTTCATACGAAACTCTCGAACGACTTACAAGTTTTACTAACATCATTGGAGATGTGTAGCACCCTTAAACTTTAAGTGTCGCAAAGCTGTGATATGTCACACTCACCGTTAAATGTCGCAACGTTGCCGTAATATGTCGCTAAGTCATTTTTATAAATCCTATTTTCTAAATGGAAATATGCACAACCACGCCTTTTTAAATATCTTTCTGGGAAAATCGGTAACCATGAACCATGAAAAAAATAGACTTGACACACCTTTGAATAAAGACAATTTGTTTACAAAAACCTCTTTTCTTGGTTCCCGCATCATCCGGATATGCAAGACAATATCGGTTGATGAACATACGGTAGAACTTCAATTATCCGAAATCGACGGTACCGAAATATTATTTATTATTTCGGATAATCCATGGTTTCGGATAAAGAGTAATTGTAATGTATTGTGGTATAATTCTGATAGAAGACGTCTATTATTTAAGATATGTACGCATGTATCATTAAAATCACACGCAATTTGTAGTTATTCATTCACCGTCGATAAAATTCGACCATTTCCAAAAGTACTGCATCCATTTCTATATGCATGTATATATATATTATATACACTGCTCAACTTTTATATTGAGTCCTATATTTTGAACATCCTATAAACATATGGCACCATTAAGCTATTCAAGGCAATCAAGGACATTTACAATTAATGCAAAATCCAAGACGTCGTAATATTTTAGAATTAGATATTCTTACTACAGAATAAAGTGACATTGTACTAATAGGCTTCATACAGTCATGTGTAAAGTATCCAATAAAGTAGTCAGTGATAGTCCAGCTCACAAAATATTCATAGTACATCATGTTGACCAATTATTAAAGTTGAGCAGTGTATATAATTGCCTTAAGGTGTAAGGTCTCTAAAAAATTCTTAAACATAAAATTTGATATCCCAAACATCGAAGTTTCAAATGACTCTAAAAAGCTATTTATGTCCTAATTTCATACGATAACCTGGCGACACCGAATACTGAATTTCACGAAATTTAATACTAAACACAGTCTTATAGACAGTAAGAAATTCAATTCTCACCTGAGACTTAATATTGTGTGTATCAGTCTCTGTCTTATTTTCAGAAATACAAAATGATGTGTAAAACGGACAAAATATGTGCCGTACAGCACTTTGATTGGCCGAGCAATATTACGATTCCGGTGTGTATACCATTATCATTCGTACCAGGTATGTATTCGACATTTTTGTATTCTTTTTTTTGTATATCTATATGAGGTACAACTGCCGAAAGTCAATTTCATTTGACCGTAGAGAAATATATAATACTTTTGAAGGGTATAGTATTTATGAAAAATAATCACGTGTTCTCCATATCCAATGTTCAGCGTCAGATAATAATGTTTAGATTGTGTTGCATTTAAAGCTTATTCATCTCCCTCGGTGTGTTGGTCATTTGGTTGTTCGATAAGGTAGGTAATTCTGGATCACTTATAGATAGATTAGTAAACGAACATACTGAATGATTTTCTTTATCACAAACAGTTCTAAATAACTGTTCATAATGCCATTACATGCAAATTAAATATTGATTATTAATATTTATACATAGTCATAAGAAAAGGAAATGTTTATATACTAACATGATAAAGAAAATATATGTGCACTTTTATATTGGGCATTACTTTTTTGTTACAAAGTTTAGAATTACGGATTTACCATCAATTAGTGAAGAAAATGATCTTCATACACTGCACCCATGTACCCAATATCATGTAGCCAATACATATTTGCACATTTCGATACCAAATTTGCCTATATGTTGCTTCTATCAAAAAATCTCTAACTAAGTGAGTAAAGTTGATAATGCCGTTAAGGTAATTTTCTAAGGGCTAGTGTACAAGTTGACACTATTTATGCTGAAATATGATGTAATACTAGTAAAGATACCAGCATGACTTATAGTACTGATATTTACAACATTTTCCCTTTGACTTGACATACCTTTTTTAAACACAAAACCAAGTTATTATAGAATTATATCATTGACAATATTCTATCTGAACGAAACACTTCACAAACTGCCGAGAACACATTTATAACGATAGAAGCGAAATATGATTTGATGTATTTTACTATAATTGAAATTTATGTTTGAAGATATGTACGAAAACACATAACTCATATTGGTATAAAAAAGCTACGATCGACTAAAAGAAACACTGGTCATTAAATTTCTCATTCGATGTTTTTATCAGGAACATTTATCTTAAAGTTGTTTTACTTGAGATAGATTTGAAGTCCGGTATTTCATTTTTCCAGCATACGCACTGTTAACATGTTGCCGCTATTGTGTCAGCAACCGCGAAGATTTTATTCAATCAAGTCTACAAAATTTAGAGAAAAGACATAAAATTTATCAAATATAAATCATATTGCAGACACATAAAAATTAATTTAGTATTGGTACTTGAGTATATAAATGAACTCTGAAGTGGGTTAGTTGCTAACTATTTGCGACATATTCATAATATGGTCCATAAAACGCTTTTGTTATGTATACATACATAAAAGTTTAAAAGCATTTTTGCAAAAGCAATCCGCTTGAAAAAAAGTTAGGCATTTTATTTCAGATGTAATACTAGTGTGTAATTCTGACAAGGCTATATATCAGTCTATTTTAATTTGGTTAAACTCAAATGTCATATTTGATTGTGCAGTCCATAGTTGGCGACCAAACAAAGTTGGCGTATTTCGTGCTAGAAGTTTTCCCCACAAAATTCATATTTCAAAGAGTTGTCATATACCAGTCGATACTAGACAATTAATGGAAGCCGTTTTATTGGATGATTATTAAATATATCAATACTAGATTTAACTAGTGCAGAATAAAGCATAAGGGTTAGATACATACCCCATTCGTAATTCAGCGTACAAAAACTGTTTGTTAGCAGGGATCTTAAACTGACCGTTCATGACAGGTTGTCATTTTATTAAAAGTTTCTGAAACAGTCGGTATTCATTCAATGAATAAAACAGGTGCACTAAGTGCAATTTTGACATTCTTGTTGATGACTACATTGTTTTGGTCTTAAAATCATTATTGTACATTGTATTATTTTCGGTTAAATGGACAAAACATAGATCGTCAATTATTTGGTGCCCGGAAGTCCACAGTTTCGTCCAATGATTTGCTTTTATTTATTGTCAACTACACATACATAAGTGCTATTTGTTTTGTACATTACTAAATAAACATTTTTCTCAATTAAACAGGCGTTTTTTCGCCCACACAAAATTATGTATGACCTTATAAGGCATAAAAGCACGACCACATCTTGATGGTAATAGTAACAAGAAAGGAACAACATGCTGACATGTTAAATACACAGAATGTAATAATGGAACTTAATGATGATAAAATTGTTATTAATTCCATTCAAATCACACACATATCAGTCCCAATAGGATAGTATTCTGTGCCGTTTTTTCTTCCCTTTAAGGTAATTTTGGATTAAATGTGTCTGTTTTGAGTTTATCATAATTTTACAATAAAAAATACTATTGCGTTTTTTTTAAATGCATTGATTCGATGTTTCTTGATTATGAAAGTTAATATGAATGTTTGTCTCTTTAATTTAGCATATTATTACTATGCGGGTAAGTGTCTCCACTGAAAAGTAATATAATCATTTTCACATCATTCTAAATGCTTCGTGATTGGTGCACATTATTCCTAATACACACACGCAATTCCCACAAAGTTTACCCACGACAAAATATATAAATTACCATTCATGTATAGTACCTATATGTACATGCATACATACCAATACATACCGTATGGCTTAGAGACTTATATCTTTAATTTAGTGCTTTTTAGTAACATCAGCGACTATTTGGTTCTTTATGGTGGCACTATAGTTACATGCAAATAAAAACGGAAAAGCTTCTTTGATGCTTTAAAATTGATTGAATATAATTATTACATGCACATGCTTTTTTTGCCCCCACCCCACCCCCCGATATCTGACAAAAACTTCTAAAGCACTGCAACTTGCAATTTTTCAATTTCTTTGTGATGCAAATTTCTAGTTCGTTCGTTCCTACATCTAATTGTTTATCGGCAGAAAAAACACTCATTTAGAAGTTCTAAAGTAATAAAGAATGCACCAATGAGGTAATTAATGACGTAACATATGTTCATAAGAAATAATGTATCAAAGAAACAAAGTAAAAGAAAAAGGGAAAGTAGAAACCGACATTGACAGTTTTATACATTTTATACAACACCAAACACATGCCTCTGCTTCTCAAAAAACGATATTGTAAATAGATGGTAAGTTTATGAGGTAGCGGGCGTACCTAAGAGTAAAAATCAGTTAGCAGATTAGATCAACTCGTCAGTTCCGAATCGTCTTTGACAATTTACGATATTTTCTAGCACTAAATAAATTTTCCTTCACCTATGTTTTGTACATGTAACACCATTTTGGATCCACGACTACTTAAAGAAAAAAAACTTTCAAAATATATTTTCGCTGTTTGCAAATACATAATAATCTTTATGATAAGTGGTCAATAATTTCAATACTAACATAAACATTGCATTCAGATAGAACTACATGTACACTGCTAAACTTTTATAATCGGTCTCCTTGACTTTTACAAATGCATGGCACCATTACTTATTTATTCTATAATTTGCGTCTAAAATGTAAAATGCTATATTATTCGACAAGATGTGAATGAAGTAACAATACACGTGTTACCTGCAAAGCAAATCAAAAAGGAAGAGATCGTCCTATTCCAAAAACATTCAGAATACAGACAAAACTGACCGATTGTAAAAGTTGTGCAGGGTATATACGAGACTGAACGCCTCGTCATTTTTGCGAAAATCGCCGAAAACAAAAGTCTTTTAATGTGACAGTACTTCACAGTGTTGGTATATCTTACGAGTATCCGTCTCTTATCATCACTAGGTTATGTTTATGGTACACATAGTAACATTAAGGAGATTATAGTAGATAATGTAAGCAATAAAACGAGATATAAGCTAGAACTAGGTAAGATAACTGAGTTTGTAGAATTGCGTAGCATTGAAAATGTCATTAGAATAATCTTCCACTACATACCGAAAAATATTAATGTACGTTTGCACTTCGTTTCATAATGTTTCAGAGCTCGGTTACGTAGACAGCTCGCAGGCATTGTTCGTTAGGATTGAATGAAATAACGCACGCCCTTAACAGCTCTTTGATTTTAGCACCGTCAAGTGAGCATGAACGTGATTACATACAATTTTTATATTAAAAATGCACGGTACGAGTTCTTGAGACTATGTCTTTAAGCAACACATTTTGGCGTGGATTAGATAATTATTTTGTTTATTCTTACAATGTATTACACAAAGCATTTACGACGTGTTGTGCTGGTTAATTACATTCACGGGGGGAATTAAAACATTTAATTACTTAGACGGTACTGGTCTAACCCGTGACGTAGATATTCGTGCGTACGTTGAACACAATGCCATGCACGTATGTTTATCTAATGCATTAATAAATCATAGGCTTATAAGTTCTACTCAAATTGTCGTTTAAGTCAAGTTAAAGAAGAAAAATTGCAAGTCAACTTTGAAATGTAAATCTTTAATCTCCGACAATTAGGATATGGTTGCAAAGACCAAGCATTTTAAATATAAGCTAGTTTGGCATATTCAACCCAAAATAGCTTAAATTAATCCACAAAGGAATGGATAGAAGCTTTAATCTGTCGATTGGAATTTGCTTATAGTTCTAAAATTCCATAATACGTTAATATCGTCAAAAATTAATCTCCTACAATAATTTGAGCCTTAAATCTGGATAAATAATGGTATTAATCGAAGTTAATTTCCCATAAAGAGGCGTGTACTGAATACTTAGAATTTTTGGGTAGTTTCCAAGAACTGCTAAATGATCGCTTTGGTCCGTCAAACACTCTTTTGAAATGTTTTACGATACCTTCAGTCTAGAATAATGAAAAGCTGGGTAATTTAAGATTTCAGAAAATTAATTAGATTAATAAAATAACGATAAAAGAATATTAAGATGCGGCTTTACTTATATGCACTGAGACCTGTGTTACATCTTATCTCTTCCGTACTCTGAACATGCAGCCAAACCTTTTTTCGCGGCCACCGCCGAGTAAAGACCATTTTTCTAAAAAAATAGATTATTTAGAACGAAATGACCCATCCGAATAAAGGCAATCTGAAAATAAAGGCCATATCTTGTCTTTCCCACGTGTGGCCAATGTTTACAGGTTTGACATCTCACAGTCGGTTACCTCGGCACACGTATTTATTCATAAAAGTGTTTAATGACATTATTTACCAGAATATTGAATGCGAAACCAATATTATTTACTAGTTACTATTAACTCAGTTTTGTTTGCTGATGATCACGTGATTTGGTTCTTTAACTTTTCTGCAATTACCGAATTGAGAATATCATGTAAGCAGTTAATGTAAATTTCAAATTTAAAGTGTTCTGATCCAAATATGTTGTTTTACATACATAGTGTAAATCTGCATTTATATATCAGTTTTCATTCAAATGTCAAAAACTGTAACAACATTTCTTTCTTTATTTCTTTCAGTGCGCAACAGGATTTGTAAACTTCCGCCGGATACTGGAAGATGTCTTGCGCGCTATATTCGATGGTACTATAACATACATTCGCAGGAGTGCACACATTTCCAATATGGTGGATGTGAAGGGAACCAGAATAACTTTATGTCCAAAACTGAATGTGAACGAACTTGCATTTCGACGCCTTCAATACGTCTGTACGAAGGTCAGTCAGCTTTGGTACAGCCATCAATTATGACGGCTCCGGTTTACGAACCACTTAAAGTTGACGCTCGAGTTGAAGGTCTGAACTCAGCCAGAGAGGAGCCAGTCTCAAGTGGAAACTTCGACAGATACGAAGTGAGGCGTCGACCAAATAAAAGTAGAAACGATGAAGCATCCATTACAAGAACGCGACGACGATTAGACAAGGAAAGAGAAAAAGAACGTAAAAGACGTGAAAAGAAAAAGGAGAAAAAGAGGCTGAAGAAACTAAGAAGAGAGCAAAAGAAATTGCGGTGCAAGAAACGTAGAGAACGAGGAAAGAAATGCAAAAGAGACAGGAAGGGGAGTAAAAAGAGGAAAAGTAATAAGAAGAAAACATCTGAAAAAAGTACCGAAGTGGAAAACGAAACCGCAAAGGAAAACAACGAAGTGATTAAAGTAGAGTCCGGAGATAAGGTAGATGAAACTAAAAACATTATCAATAATGAAATCGATGAAGTTGAAGAAGCGGATGATACTGATGATAAAGAAAAGGATAAAAAACGAGATAAACGTAGAAAGAAGCGAAAACTTCGAGATAAAAGACGACACGAAACTGACAGAAGTAGGCGTAATTTAAACAGCCGAAAAAGTCGGAAATATTCCGAATATTCAAAGAGACCAGAAACTTATTCTAAGAAGTTGTTTTCAATATTAGATAGGGACAGACAATATGTGAAGCAAGAAAATAGTTTGATACATACTCTATCATGAACATTGTGATGTGAAACATAAAGTTGAATGAGTGATGTGATTGACGGCAGTGATGCTGTTCCATAATACATGTATTAGACTGATTAAAATGTTGTGGCTTAAAATTAGTTGCGAGCCATTGAACTTGATATGGAACGAAATGAAATATAGCTGAATGTATTGAAGAGTAAATGGAAAACAATTGAAGAATTTAATTTTGGATTTAAAAATGTTAACATTAGTTAGGAGTACTGGGAAATTTAAAAATGAACACAACGAATGATTCTGAATCACCCGTCAATCCAACACCTCAGCACATTGTCATGGGACGGTTAATTACTATATGTGATAAAAATGGATCATTTAAAAATAATTCTCTCTGGAGCAAGCCGTGGACTTTATGAATAAATGTTTCACCATGTGGTATAACTGTGTCATTTATAAAAAAAAATGGTTGCTATGGCAATGGCCATCAAGTTTGGGTGGTTGTTTTAGCAACACACGTTCGCGACGAAGACAGGATGAGACTCTACTTATTTCGACAAGTGAACTTTAAACTGTCTGTGAGAAGAGATTTGCTTCGAGTGAACTAGAACTGTGTATGGTGTGAACGTGTTATGAATCATACATGTCTGAACTGCATTTGTTTGTTCGCGAAATCAACATGAATGCAAGCTCACATTGAGACCAATGAGGTCATTAATGCGTGTAGAGACATCTTTTAGATGAACTTTTTTCTTAGTAGCTCATTTATTTTATTTTGTTTTATAATCCTGTACGTAATTGGTCAGTAATATTTGGTGTGTCGTGTTTTTGGAAGAATTCTGTCAAATGTGGGGGTCAGAATACATGCATGTTAAAAAAACATGCGTACTACTATAGTGTTTCATCCGAAATTAGCTTGTAAATAACATGTTTTTACATATTATGGTTATTTATACAGTAAGTAGATTTAATTACAAAAATATATTTAAAATCCACAATTGTACGTGTGACTTGTAAACAACACAAGACATTTCTTTCATTCTTATAGGTAGTTTTGTGATACGGTGACAAATTGTCACATTCAACATATTAATTAGATATGTAGGAAAATAGTAAAACAAGTTACAGATGTTTGTCTTGTATAGTATATGAACAAGAACTTACTATCGTGTATATTTGCTAGTTTTTGGACTTCCAAGCTGCAAACTGGAAGACATCATACATAACATGTGTACACAATTCGTTGCCACATACTGATAATGTTCTTTAATATACATGTACATTGTATTTCGAATCGAAAATGACAGATCTGATCGGTCCCAAAGCTTGCACAGTAATATATATTTTACAGTCGTTCTGGTGTACAATTCGTATGTGCACTTATTTATGTAAATAATAATTAACTACGGTATATCAAAAATGGGATTCGCATTTTTCTCAACAAACTGTTTATTCAGCTGTTTAGTTTATTCTTTTGTCAGTAATATTATTTTGTATCATTATATGTACAGGGTTCATTATGTAAACATTATTCACGTTTATGTTAGTTTTATAATAAACATAACAATCTGAAAATTTGCAGATAAAACTCAATTAGGTGAACTATATATGATGTTGTTTGCAACAGGCTAAATGCTACACGTAGGTCTAGTAATATAAGTCGAACCTCCGCTCTGTGGGAAGACCAGTGATATACATGTATACTAACAATTATGTACTAAAGTGGTCTATATGCCCTTGTTTATCTAAAATGATTCAATGTTTCAAAACAGCTTTATTTACACACAACGTGGATTATGGGTGAACTGGACTAAGGAAAATGTCACAATAGCCATAGTACTGTTTGAACTATCCGCTTACGTTAACTAATTCTACCGAAGTTTTGTTACAGAACACCTTCGTATATAACCTGTTTAACAGAAGGACCTCCTGTTGATGTCGTGTGGTCATCAAGTTTGTTTAGCTTTATTGTGTGGATAGACTTGAATGACCAAAACAATAACCGCACATTTAATACCACTGTCATATTTACTGTTAAAGATATAACAAAAAAGTATTGCCAAATTCATAAGTCTATCTTTTCGTTATGTAATACAGGGTAATTGTGAGGTGAACAGTTGATATTAATCATTTTGGTTTGTAAATATTCAATGAAGTCCTGAAAATAATTTATTACTGTTTAAAAAACGGTAGACACAATGTATTCTCCCGAAACCTATGTGTTGATTATAGTTATTTTGACATGTAAATGAAGTCGAGATATATAGTAAGTTTAACCGATGTTGTAACCCTTTTGCCTTCAGTTATAATGCGACTGCATGTTGTTGCATGTATATTGTGTTGTTATGATTTATCAAAAGGTTGTGTACGGTACAAAGAAGCCTCACTATTTCACAGATTTAACCGTTTTTCTCTGTGGAATGGTCAAACCTGCTAAGAAGTCCATTATACGGTAAGACAAAACTACAGTCCTCATGAGTGCACCATCGGAGTTGATTAACACGTTGCTTATTTCTATCATATCCAGTAAAGGTATACAAGAGACACTGATCATGTGCATGATGGCTCTTTGTTGGCGAGAGGTCGCTAAATCTGGTTTGACTGTACATAAAACTCATTTACATGTTTTTCGTTTTACCTCCTTTCTAAATAGTTAAGATAAAGATTGTTTTACTACGTTAGATATTCATATTTTGTCATTATTTGCTGTAAATTATCAATAAAATCATTGTTACTATGGTAATATATGCGTTCTATTTTATTTTATACGTTTGTTTGCCGCGGTGTGGATATTAAAAGTAATGATATAAAAATGAATTAGTTTTAAGTGAAGCTTTCACTATTTATCGAACTATGATCTTTTTTATGACAGTGACTATTTTCATTATATTCTCAATGGATTTAATGTCTACCATGGCAGTTATTAGTAATAATGATCAAAGTGAAGATAATGCTAATGGTTTCAATGATGAGGAAGATGATGATATCGACAAGGATTATGCTGATCTTGTTTTTTTTATATATTTTGTACTTGCTACTATATATAGTGATGATGATGATGACGACGACGATGACGACGATGATGATGTTGAGAATGAATATGACGATATGATGGTAATGATGATGATAATGATGTTAATGATGACGACAACGATAATTGCAATGTAATGAAACTTACTAACATAGCGATTACGTTACAATTATTGGTAATTAATTTGTTGTTACGTATTAATTATATTACTGTCATAACATTTGTTATTATGCAATGACGACATAACTGATGCATATTCAAATGTATACGGCTGCTGATAATGACAGGAATTGTATTGAATCTTATGTAATTAACAACAATGTGAATCAGACTCCAGATATGACTGATATAATAGTAAATGGGATAATAAGAATATAAAAATAACAAAGGATGCGCTCGTGGCAAGGATGAACAAACCATTTAAACAGAACCTCGCACGAATAAAACAATAGTGTAAAAATAACAAGATGAATTACCGCAAACTGAATGATATTCACAGCGTTATGCTTTCTTAACGCTTAGCAATTGCAGCAAGGGCATTATCAAAACATATCCGAATATCAAGTCGGGAGGTTTTGTAACACCTCAGTTAATTTCGAAGGACGATAGAGCAGGGGTACACAGTGCGTAATGTGACGTCTTATGCTAATCGAGTTCACACTTGCCTTCCCAGTCTTTAATTGATGTTTTGTTTATTGTATACACCTAAAACTTATAACATATTATACAACAAAGATACACTGCTATGATGGTTTAAACGTCTAAATGCTATTTAAGACGAAAGCACTACCATAAAATATCTTTATCGATTAATTAAAAGCCTCACTGTTTATAAGTACACTAATCCAGAAGTTTATATATTTCACTTAAGGGGGTCAATGGACGAGTTACGGACCCCTTGAGGAGAAATAACACAAATACATGGATAAAATTAAGATGGATGTTTTTGCACAAGTACCACGCCACAAAAACTGAGGGATTTCCGAAAACTTAGACTAATCAAATTTACCATTTCTTTAATTCAATCCGACAGACGCCTGGACTCCATAAAATGTTATGTTCGAAGCGTCTCTGCTAATTAGCTGATATGCCAAATTCATTGTAGGTACATTGCCCTCGTGCAACAATTTCTGGAAGATCTAACATTATTCATTTTTTTGGAAATGTACAGATAAACATTCATGAATTAGTTGTTCGTCAGCATTACGTCGTGCAAATGTACATTAAATCACATTGGTTGAACGAATGGGCTTTTATATTCCTGAATATCTCTTAATTTACAGGCTTTAAATCAAAGCTCCTATGTCTAGATATCTTGATAAAGTTTCTTAATTACCCTGAGCAGAGTGACGTATTCAAATCTTTCATAGGTAAAAAATGGTTTGTAACTCAAATTAGTTCCGTGAAAGTTAGACACTTCCTACTGTAAACCAGTTGGCTTTTGCTAGAGTTTTATCTTTTTATACCGTTCGCACGTAAATGAATATACATGTTCGCTAATTCAATGTTCGCGTCACATTTCTCAAAACCAAAACCTAATACATGTATCAAGAAAAAACCTTTCACAACAAAAAAAATTCTTGAACTTAAGTTCTATAAAAGAACATGCTACACAAACATTGTACTTAACTTTGCAACGACATGCGCTAGTTCATCACAAGAATCTGGGTTCGAATCTCGGTGCGGCAGATCATACCCTTCTATAAAAGTTTGACAAAAATGTCGATTTTCTCCGTAAATGGAGCAGTGTCAGCTCCTTGTAGAAGGGCAAGACAACAATCTAAATTAACTTGTTAGGTCAACCAGCCGCTGTATATATATAGGATACTGTAACTGCTGCAGAACCGCGTTAAACCCTCTAAAACAATATCAAATGATCAAGACAGATGTTTGAGTTACTTTTATTCTATTCCGTTGGCTAACTACACGTAGTTCATCATAAATTCAAATCTCAAATACATGTGCACGTAGTATACAGAATTGGATAATTTTAATCTCCAGTATGTGGTGTAAATAATGCTTTTGTAAAAGTATAATGATTATCTTAAAACAATGGATAAGATATCAGATTTTTTTTATTATAATTACCATCATCTAGAACCGCTTGTTTGCTGTTTTCATGTGTTCTTACTAAATTTCTTGCTATATTCAAACTTCAACAAAACTTACCTGGAATTGTAGAGTCTATCAATGGAATATAATGAGTTGTTACGTATACCCTCTATCTCTTTGAGAAATACTAGAAATGATATACAAAATGAACTTGTATCTGACTTGAGAACCCTTAGGTAAGACTGGGACTAGTTATAATGCGAGTCATTCACCTCAAACAACCGCAGAATGTCGACAACGTAAACTAAGGTAGACAGATAAGACAATGTTTAGTCAATAAATGTTTTATATGACTCGAGAAGCGGCACCATAGATCTTTGAAGCGAGAAAATAAAAGTCTAACCTTTAAATAAATGGATCACGTGATGAATGTTTAAAGTTATGACTCTCAGACTCGCTATCAGATTAAGGTACATTAACACGATGAGCATTTCCCGGCTGTTCATTAAAAACATCTTTCGTTTCACGTAATAACAAATAGCTGTTCAGCACGTTTAATAAAATTTTAATTCTTATCATTTAGATAAATTTATGTGTATATGGGTCCCAGGGCAAATGGCTCATCCAGAAGAATGTAGTCTGTAACTTGATAAGAACCAGGCTTGTTATAATATGCCATCCTAAACCAAGACGACATAACTCGAGGCAACGGTCGCTCGAGAGCTCTTTTAGCTTAACTCTTCCGTTTTGCGTGACGTCATATTCTAATTCCGTGATATCATTATCAAGAAACAGACTTACAGGTCACTACTTAGACTTAGAGGTCAATACTCAATACTTAGAATTTGAGGTCATTACTTAGACTTTAAGGTCATTACTTAGATTAAGAGGTCACTCTTTAGACTTAGAGGTCAATACTCAATACTCAGAATTTGAGGTCATTACTTAGACGTACAGGTCAATACTTTGACTTAGAGGTCTTTATTTAGACTTAGAGATCATTTTTTGTGTTTAAAGGTCACTCCTTAGACTAGAAGTCACCATTTAGACTTAAAGGTCACTCCTTATACTAAGAGGTCACTCCTTAGACATAGAGGTCATTACATAGACTAGAGGTCATCGCATTGACAATTCTTTGCATTGAAATCGTATACTAGTAGTCAAACCTGTGAACAAAGGTCACCCATTGGAAAGACAAAATGTGGCCTTCACTGACATAATGCATAGCATGTTCTTAATGCATAGCATGTTCTATGTTCGCAGATTAAATTATGAAAAATATTTCTTAAGCTCGTAATTACATGTTCATGTATTTTATGTTTAAGTAAATCGTCAGACGTCATAAAGTAAGCTTACCTTTATACTGTCGTATATGATATAACAACATAAGTACATGTGTTGCTTTTATTAATCAAAGTACTGATAGTACTCATGGAAACTGAACTTACAGAGACTTTCACTGAAACATGAAAAGAGAACTAGTTTAAAAATTGCATGGCGGATGTAGAAAAACGTTGTACATTGTACTTTGGTCCGCATCAAAATTCATGCGCGCCGTGTTAGTGGCGGCTACGGAAAGCTGACTTATCGTTCAGTTTCCAAAAACGAAGAATTCATGTTATTCGAGTGTCTTTATGAATAAATGAGTAATGTTTATTTCAATAATGGATCAAATTCAGACGAAATGGATTTTTGACATCTATTGTAATAAGAACACGATTTTAATTTTTAATATCCCACGTTAATCTATAGAGCACTTTGGAAGCTAGAGAAATAAGATTACTATTAAACAAACAATCCAAGGGACTGACCAACCATACCTAGCATTCCTAAAATATGCTAACATCATTTTATCAACAAGAGTTACGCGGCATTTTTTTCCATGCCGTAATTAACCCCCGTTTTATAAGGAATGTCGGGTCATTTTACTCTACAACAGAAATTTAACACTTTTTCATACGATGTTTACAGCGTTGTCATGTTTAATTTTATATAATCAATTTACAAACGTGTCGGAATTCAGGAGAGACAGACGAAAATGAAATAGTTTTAACTAGTCATCGCAAAACTACGAGTGATTTAATTTACAAATATACATCGAACGACTTTTAAATCGCGAAATCCGTGTATAAATAGAACAATATTCGTAAATACCCACTTAATTAGATTGAGGAAAACAAAATGTTAGCATTAACCAAATGTGTGCTTAAACATTTTAAGAAATTAAGGCCGAGTGACATTCAAAAGTTTCAAACTGGCAACATAAACCAAAATCATCAATTAAGCCGTAATCAGCGGAAGAAAGATTCAACAAGAAAATGTTCATCTCTCTGAAAGAACATTGTATATACCATGTTTCTGAAAAAGTTTTTCCCGTAAAGATTAAGAACTCAGTTGTTTGATACTTCCAAGACAAGAGTTTCTGCGTGACTTTCAAGATCCTTATTTTGTCATGAATAAACACGCTGTAAATCAATGACATATACATGTATAGGTCTTTGTACAGGTGAAATAAAAGGATTTTGAATGCACGATTTGAAACAAGCACTGCAAAAGTCGCAAATTGACATGAACAACTTTTCATTTATATATTTTACATTTTTTTAGTTTGAATTTTGCTGAATACTCAAGATAAATGTATGACTAGTTTAATGTATCTCAGTGTACATTCTGTGTAATTACTTGTATACCTAAGTGTAAGGTTGCGTTTCGCTTATGTGGAAATTTGTCAGGCCGTAAATTATCATTTAAATACTATGTCCCATATATTATCATAGGGAATTTGCGTAAATCTTTGACAAATAAATTCATTTTAAAAATTATCTAGCGAGATAATCTGTATAGTACAAAATAGATTGGGTGTCGGTACCCCATATATTATTCGTACAACTGGATGTTGGCTGACTTGTTCGGTGATAAATAAATGTATTTATGAGACAATCTCAGCGTGAAGTCAGTACATGCTTTGAATAAAAAATTTCTGACTACATAAAAAATGAAAGATATTTTAATAAACTGCTAATAAACAATTATTTAATCACTTGACTATTTGAAAAAGGTGGATTATTCATAGTGGGTTTAGGGAAGCCTGTTTCCTTAACAACTTGGTGGGTAAAGATGCCATGTACGCAATATACGAATAACCTCGAAATTTCGTGTACACTTTTTGAACATATTTTACATGTATTCAAATAGTTACAAACCTTATTGAGTCGAATTTCCAAACGTCCATCTCACAAAACTCAATTCTTGGAAGAACCAAAATAAATATATTATCTCTTAAACCTTTAACAATACTTAACAAGCGCTTAGAATTGTTGGAACTAATATACAACAAATGCATTGAACGTTCTTAGTTAATCGACCAATTGTGTTTACTGATTTTCGACCAGTGCTATTACATACAAGCCATGATGGGCATTTAGATGTTTGGTTCAGGGTATGTAGCCGGTGTTCAAAAGATAAAATGTGATAAAAAGATGGGAACACGCGAAATTCGGAATGCAAGAACACCAGACAAAATATCAAAATGAAAACCTTGCATCCTCCGAGTATCAAACTACGACCTCTCTACTCACAGACTGACATTCTTCCTTCCCACTAAGACTGATCTCACAATACTAAGTCATGTAAGTGTAAAAAATATTATTTAGTAAGGTAATATAATAATCAATATAAAGACTGACCGAAATGCGTTGTGTTCACACAAATTCAGCACCAGTACGTTTTATTTTCGTGTGTTACAACATACCTAATTCAAATGGTTCTTGAAGAAATGGTATTACCGAAAACTGCAACCAAAAACATAATAAATTTAAAAGAAAATTTGCATATTTGCCATCTCCGACAAAAATGGTTAATTTCCTTAAATACAAACAGATGGTGAAACGTCTATTTAGCAAACATAAATAAATTGTAAAAAAAGCATGCAAGCTTGACTTCACTTTAATTAATGAATATTGTAAAGTTTTCATCGGAACACAAAATTTTATGTTTTTCAAGATTTTTACTTGTGTTACAATAAGATTAACTATGACAGATAGCTATTTGAATGATTTATACAACGCATAAAACTGTAAATGGATTTTACAAATTATTTTACAAATCCATTCACATTCCATCGCTTTATAAAAGTGAAGAATCACCGTTCAAGTCATGGTTGAAAATCTATTATGTTTTCTTTGTAAATTGCTTATTTCAGTTTATTTTGCTAAATACATATTTTTTCAAGACACATTTGAATACCGTCAATACGAAATGTACACACTCGCCATATTTCATTAAATACATAAAAAAGAACTTCGGCAGCACATTTAGCTTTAACTTCAGGAACTCTCGGTTTATTTCATTTGTTTGTCTAGATCTATATATTTATAAATCTCCAATTATCTCTGTACCAGTTTCTTTTTTATCATTAGCTAGGTAAAGCATAAACAAGAGTTTAATGAATGGAGTCTTCATGCTAGAGAAAAATCTTATTAATTGACAAACGCCAAAACTATATAAATTGTAAAAGATATTAAACCAGCTTCATCTTTTATAATGCGTGATTTATAATTAAAATTGTTCGTGGAATGTTTTTTAAATAAAACTATACAGCCGTGACATGTTAGTAATCCCCTTAGATCAAGATAATGCTAAAATGCGGGATCAAGGGCGCATTTTGTAAATGACTACATGTTAGCTATTCGTGGTACGTGTCATGCGAGATTTTGTGGTAAGTTTTCTAGGCGACATTGACAGTTAATTAGGGAGCGGGCCTTCAGTTAGCAAAACAGGAAACAGCCGTATTACGTACAGTATTAAGTGTCGATGTCGTTCATTGCTATTAACATGCAATTGGTGTTGTTTCATTACCAGTTCGTGTAGAACATGTTTGTTAATAAGTCATAATTACAATTCAACCTCACCTTTGCCTCATTAGATAATTGGAAATCTGGACCGAAGAGAAGCATCTCTCTTCCATTAAACCTCTTAATCCACCCTTCGACCAACTAGCATGACACAAATATTTCATTGACGGCTGGTAGCATAAAGTATGTCAACGAATGAGAACTTGTGTAATTTTCTTCATTACCAGCGGCTGAACAACTTTGTAGTGTTGGTAATTGTTGGTCAAGACCCCATGTGAAAGCCGACAGTCATACAGTACATTCATACTGTATAAGATAGCCCAGTGTTGTTCATTTATACAGATACGAGTCTGATACAAATTATATTTTATTTCAGTAATGATATGTTTAGCAAGCGTATCCCTTAACAATCACAGAATCATTACATTATAAAGCGACACACGATAGTGTGCACAACTGTCTTATACCACCTTGTCACGCAAACGTTTCACGAAAAGGCACACAAGATTGCATCAATTCACAAGCCTGATAAATTTGTGATTTATTAACACCCGAAATGTGACACCCTTTGATGTCGCATGCTGGATAGTCCAAAGTCTTTGTTGGGCATGAAATATTCCAGTTAAATTACCGTGAAATATTTGTTTCTGTGTTATTAACTCTAAACCTAATAGCAATGTTGTATGCAATCCTATCTAATAAACTATGGGAAATAAGGCAAAGGCCTTTGCTCGTTTTCTGTCTTAATATCAACTTATACGTTTTGAAACTACAGGTTTCTTACAACTTTAATTTATTAAAAGGAAATTTCTCGTCAAAACAAGCACAAGGGAGACAACTCCTGAATAGGAAAATATAGTGTACAACAGGATGTTTAACTGGTTCCCGTTCTGGGTTGTACAGACAGAGTCAACAGGAAACAGTTTGCAGTTGTCGCAGATAATAATGGACAGTTTAACTGCCCAGTGCTTCCAGGTTAACTATCAGTGATAACTTGTTCTCCCACAAACAGCATGACTATTTGTTTATTTCTTCGGATTTTACGCCATTTTCAACATTATTTCAGTCATATTGTCCTAGCTTCCTTGGATTTCATAGGTATAATCACATTCTATCTGCAAGCTACATGTACTACCAAGCTACCCCACATAATTCAGAGGTGGGTGACAATCTTGACATAGGATGTACAATATCTTCAGCCAAATGTGTTACGGACAGTGTAAGCCTCGCCCAGGGTTCGATCTCACAATCTCTTGATCAGTTGACCAACACTCTATCCACTGGCCTAACTGGACGGGCTTCACATAACTAGCATCTTATATTCACCTGCTTTATGTATCAGAGCTTTAAGTAGGGGCATGAACACTTTTTAGACCTTGCACGGCCCTTGATGTTCAAATCATAAACCTAAAATTATTCAATGGAAAAGCAAGTGATTCTGAACATCAAATCATATCTCTTTATAGTGTATATACATACTTCTACATTATATCAGAAAACATGCGTGCCAAAATGATCTCATTAAACAGAGAATTATATTAATGATACCCTTTTGACAAAAAACACTACCATTTATAAATGAATATCAAATCATAAGTATATAAGCAATTAATGCCATGACCTAGCTATTCAACAAAATCAGAGACGTATATTACAATTGTATTAATATACGTCTCTGTCAAAATATAATAAATCAAATTAAACTACATATATACCGGTAACAACTTGGGTAGCAAGGAGGAAGCCAAAAAAAATTTTTAATCATTAAAGTGTAATAGATCTTAATTGCAATGACATCTGGGGTGTAATGATTATATCTTATAATTTGTTTATAGATATATTCCATTAAATGAAACAAATCAATCCAATTAAATGTATTACGAATAAAAAGGAATCATTTTGTAAACACCAAGAATTCAACATATTTAAAATGCTGAAAGCAAACTGGGGCGAGACCTAAGATGGTTTACATTAATGTGTACCGTAGGCTAAATTGTAAAGGGATTTAGGGGCATTCCCCCTAGAATCTTTTTTGCTCTGGATTTTCACCTTCCTGGAAAAAGTGCAAGTTTCAGTCTACACAGCCTTATGGAAGTGAACTTACATCCCTGTCAGGAACTTGAAATTGATTAGATTTAAGCAGTGGATATATTAGCGACAGTCACACTTAATTATAACCTTAATGATATGATTATAGGAAAGCAAAGGAACTTGACACAAACTCAAATTTTGCTACCTGGGCTACTTATACCTACGAATAATATTATTAGGTATACACATGTAAGTAGCTGCCTACGTAGCCAAAATTTGATTTTGTATCAAGTACCCATGAGACCTACAAGCATATATATATAATTAGTAATAATTACAATGTTATAAGGCTATTTCATGTACATTCGAATACTGGGTTAGTAATTTCATTTCTTTAGCGAACAGTCTGTTACCCATAATAAGAACTACAAAAAATGTCACGAACAACCATTATGTTCCATGTAAGCAATACCACACAAAATGGACTATTCTAAGCAATCAGTTCCTGAAATACACAAAATGGACTATTCTAAGCAATCAGTTCCTGAAATACACAAAATGGACTATTCTAAGCAATCAGTTCCTGAAATACACAAAATGGACTATTCTAAGCAATCAGTTCCTGAAATACACAAAATGGACTATTCTAAGCAATCAGTTCCTGAAATACACAAAATGGACTATTCTAAGCAATCAGTTCCTGAAATACACAAAATGGACTATTCTAAGCAATCAGTTCCTGAAATACACAAAATGGACTATTCTAATCAATCAGTTAATGAAATACACAAAATGGACTATTCTAAGCAATGACAGTTCATGAAATACACAAAATGGACTATTCTAAGCAATCAGTTCCAGAAATACACAAAATGGACTATTTTAAGCAATCAGCTCATGAAATACACAAAATGGACTATTCTAAGCAATCAGTTCATGAAATACACAAAATGGACTATTCTAAGCAATCAGTTCATGAAATACACAAAATGGACCATTCTTAGTTAAGTCAGCTCATGAATCTCAAAAAATGACTATTCTAAGCAATTAGTAGATAAAATGCACAAAAATGACTGCTCCAAGCAATTAGTTCATAAAGTACACAAATGGACTGTTCTAAGGAGTCAGTGAAATGGACTGTTTCAAGCAACTAGTAGTAATTAAACATTGACTATTCAAGGCATTCAGTTGAAGAAACAGGCTATTCAAGAGGGAATATAATTAATAAAAAATAAGAAAATAAAGTTTTAAACCATATACAAGGGTTATTTAAGATTAATATGTAACTAAATAACATCATTAGAAGATTTGTACACTTTGATTAACAGCATAAAAATAATGAATTAAATTACTGTAATATCCAAAGGATCGCATCATATGCAATTTGTGTGGATCAAATTTAAAGTAGCAGTTAGTATGAAAAAAAAACAGGCGCTTGTTTCATCCTATTTAAATCAGGCATAAATAATTGTCTGTTTCTGGTTCACGCAACCTTTTCTATATTTTCCCTGACACCCTGAACTTTTTTTATAGACCTGATCGAGGAACAGTACATTCAATGTATCTGCACTTTTTGTACCTTTCCGGTTTCCATACGATTCCAAGAGTAATAAAAAAAAAAATAAAAAAAACCCATAACCTACCTATGCTTTTATGATAAACATATAACCAGAAACAAACATTTTTTTACAACTCAGTTACACAACAACATGCACCAGGTACACTATAATAGACTCCAATAAAGAGAATTTTGTTTTATTATGTAAAAGAACAATTAATACATTTTACTGAAATTAGGTTCACTAAAAATCTAAAGGGGCTTGATTCAAAATTGGTGTAATCATTCTTATTAATTAATTATCATTGCGTCTTTCAAAAATCTAGTAATCCCCCCCCCCAAATGATTATACAATAATTTTTATCATAAATAATTCTTGAAATGTATATGAACTGATCTTCATATTCAAAAGATAAAAATAAATATTTAGATTTAATTGACATGAAACTATTGATGTTTTGCTGGATTTAATAGTTAATCATGGATTTTAATTCTTATGGATTTGGTGTATAATAAATCAAACCCAGATTGTGTTAGTACTGACATATAAAAAATTCTATATTTGTAAATATTAAAATATTAACCGTCTTATTAAGATATGGAATTACTCTACCAATAATTAACAGCAGATTAGTTGAATAATAATATTATCCACATTATTTTGTTTTTATTTTGTTAAGGGTAAATTATATCTTAACTTTTATAAACTTGAAGACAGTAATACTTCATGTTCTGGTTTTATCCACAAATCTCTAAAGCGTTTAAAGGTAATACTCAGAATGCTGTAATTAATATTATGTCTTTATAGAATATAATGATTTTATTTATTGGCAGTGAAGTTAACTAATTAGAAAATCTCACAAATCTTTATTTGATTTTCAAGAAACACTAACAAAAAGTGAGTACAATATTTGAGAGTAATCTCAGACAGAAACTAGACAAATATCGGCAAAAAAATATCACAGACTCAGTTTGATTATTAAACAGTTCATACAATATATATGTCTGTCTCAACCAAATCAAAAGCCAACATTTAACACTTAAACTGAAACGTGCCAAATTTGTCAGATTTGAATTCTATCAGGCATAAGACATTATTCACGCTATAATTATTATTTACAAGTGTGTAAATTCATTTTACAACAATTATCATTGACACAGACATCAAAATGTATGTAGAAGTAAAATTTCTCTCATATTAAATATGGAGCTGAGACATTATAATGTAGTAAATACATTTATCAAACAACAGGTCTATACTGCTTCAACATATTTCAATTCATAAAACAACAGTGACACTTTACAGCTAAGCCATAAAATCGCAGTGAATTTAAATTAAAATCTGCATGGAATGTAAATTACATACAAATTGCAGATTTTTAAGTGCATATTTGTAATAAAAAACTTTTTTTTCACTCATGTAAATCAACTATTGTAACATATAAGGTTTGCAATATGCCCTCCTGCTCAGGAGTACAAAACAGGACAATTATATCTTTAAAATGTTAAATGTGGTAAATAACCAAATTATACCTGTAAGTATGACGAAATACAATGAAAAAGTAAATCTTCAATATGGAGGTAAAGAAATAGAATTGCACTCTTCAATATGATGTATACAAAAGATCTAATAAGAGTTGCCACTAGATTAACCTTTTTCTTAATTGAAAATAACCCCGCAAGTGATCATTAATATTTCATTATCAGGAATACAATAAAAATATGAAAGGAAATACTTACGTGAGAAATTTCTATACAATGTGTGTGTATCTAAGATTCACTACCAGGCAAATAAGTGAAATTAAATTTGATTTATGATAAAAAAATCATAAATAGTTTTAATAGAATGAAAAGTGCTGTATTATTGAAACTATATACTAATCAGTCATCATAATGATTGAAATTGAAAAGACTGTATTGTAATCAGAGAAATTAATAATTCAGCTATTTCATAATCATAAAAAAAGGATTTAAAGCATAATGCATTCTCAAACTTCAATTAAAATCACCATGAGAATATTAAATCCTGAGTTTAGAGAAAATTTAACCATTTGTCAGAGACGTATAATACAATACGTCTCTGCATTTGTCGATTTCAGGACTGTATACAGGAGTTTTAAGCAGTGACATATTACTGGGTCAAGGCCCTAGCTGCTCTTTAGGGGAAGGGACCGGGACCTCAGATTGGGGAAATTCGCATCATTTAGAGGAAAAAGGGGAATTTAAGGGGATTTTTAAAAAATTGCCTTATAACCCTGCAATAAACATCTAAAGCTTAAAATAGCTGTATTTAAATTAATATAATGTACACAAATATTATTATTTGTGATTAATCAAAGGTTGATAACTTAATATCAACCATTTAAGAAAAAAAATCTTTTATTGATAAATCAGCGAAAAAAACTTTTCCGGAACAAAACGAAGGGATTTTTTTTCTAAAATGGGGAGAAAAGTACATTAATTACAGGAAAATGTGTCAACAATTTTAAGTACGAAAGTCAACTAATCAGAGACTTGAACAAAGAGACAGGTCACAAAGCAGTCTGAAGTCAATGTAAACAAACAATGCTTTGTGCTTTGAAAATGGAACATCAAAAGATTTACTTTTGGTGTTTTTAAAATACCTCATAGACATTCACACGGCTTCACATAACAAATATATAATACTTGAATAAAGGTTATTGGGACACATATAAAATGCCTTTTAAATAATAGTGTGTCAATTATTAAAGTGATACTGACTGTTATTTACCATTAAAAAAGAAGATATTGTAAACAATCAACACATATACATAAACATTGGTACTGTAAACATAAACATTGCATCACATAAAACAATATTCCCATGACAAATAAGATGTTGACTGAAGTTCCATCATATACCATGTTATATCATGATGGTCTAGATTTAAAAACCCACATGTTTTTTTTATCAAATTCTTCAAAAATCAATTGTCATCATGGCTGCATTCCTCTCCCAAGTAAACATTCAACAAGGATCTCATAGGTATTAACTTTATACTGTGAACACTGTGCAAATTGCCAATCATACAAAGATAAATAGGAATACTATGTGTATTTTAAAAGATATATGTACAAAAATAGATCAATACAATGAGGACTAAACATTCTTTTATTTGAATGTTATTATTTTTACATTACTGCCTGCAGGGGAACAGAACACTTGCTCAATTCCCATCATGGCTGCCCGGCTACTATCACAATCGACAAGAAGACTGCCTGGCTACTGCCGGTCTACAACAATTTTTTGGATAACAGCAGCCCTGTTTATTGACAGGTCTAGAAATAGTTTTCCTGGTTAGGTTAACCTTCGAGCATTTCATTGCGACTGTTGGATTTAATAAACTCTGACACAGAAATGGGTATATAAATCACAAAAACAAATGAAACGGCAGGACTTACGTATACTGAATGGATATATCTATAAATGACCTTATTATATTGATGACACATTTACCTGTAAACAGTTACATCGCTCTGGCATTGATGACACATTTATACCTGTAAACAGTTAGGTACACCTACCTGGTATTAATTAATGACAATTTACTTGTAAACAGATACACTGGCCTTATATTGATGACACATTTACTTGTAAACAGTTAGGTACACCAACCTGGTATTAATTAATGACACATTTACTTGTAAACAGATACACAGGCCTTATATTGATGACACATTTACCTGTAAACAGTTAGGTACATCAACCTGGTATTGATGACACATTTACTTGTAAACAGATACACTGACTTTATATTGATGACACACTTACCTGTGAACAGTTAGGTACACCAACCTGGTATTGATGACACATTTACCTGTAAACAGTTAGGTACACCAACCTGGTATTGATGACACATTTACCTGTAAACAGAAGCCATCAAAGGGAGAGAATTAAGCATACTTTTATGCAGAGAAAAACATCATTCAGAGGTTTATTTATCCTCCTGTATCAATAATAACCAAGTGTGCCAAACTATCTAAAAATATGCCTATCATAATGACTTAGTGAAAATGGATAGAAACTTTGAGTATGATCAATGTCTATTACATCATTATTTGTTGAACCAAGGGCAATAAGTCAAGGGTGCCAGGAACAATTTGCTGGTTATCAAACTTGGCCAAGACATTATGCCCATAAACCTTTTGATAAAGTTTGGTTAATTGCCACACATGTTCATACAATATATCTCCCATAAAACGGGCATATAAAAATGCCAAAATGGGATGGTCACATTTATTCACAGGTGACTGGCACCTTGGGTTTGACATATAATCATCAGGAATCTTTCTATATGTTTCAGCTTCATTACTGTAACTTTTGCAACAAAACACAAACATAATAACTCAATCATTTTTTATGATTTACAATTTATTAACATAAAATATTTCTAAGCCCCAGTCTGACGACTCAATATAACAAAATATGAACATCATTTATGTACATTCATGCCAGAAATTGTTTTCTTTCATTTCTCAGTTTTCTCTAGCCAGACCCAGGAAGCATTGGAAATAAAATGTCATTTCAGGAATGAAAAAAATTGAAATGAAATTAAGCAACAATATACAAGTGAATGGGTTTCGTTTATTTGTACGTGTATAAATATTCAGTGGACTTAATTCACACATGAATGAAAAAATACAGCCAATTTACAAGAAAAGATAGAAAACATTTCGAGGGCTCAGCGCAACACTGTCGTAACTTGTTCTTATTTCGATATGAGTTACGACAGTGTTGCGTTGAACCCTCAAATTTTGTTTGTTAAGTACAGTGAAACCTGCGTTAGTGGCCAACTTCGAATAAATGTCGCCCTGTTAATAAAGGCCATTTTTGTACAATCTGTCATTGTTCATTTAAAACAAACTGACCTCCGAATAAATGCCACCTTTTGTCTTTCCCACAGGTGGCCTTTGTTCACAGGATTGACAGAATACTATTCCACTGAACTAATAAACAAAGAGTTTTCTGAAGTTCCAGTGCACATATCAATCTGCGTAAAAAATGAAATAAAACAATATCACTTCGATCTTAATAGTGACATTATCAAACCTCAAGAGTGACTGTGGGGAAGCTAAGAAACAAAAGATTAATCATTCAGCCGTACAACAATGACAAAATAGTGATACAAGTCAACAATAAACATATTACAATTTTTATAAAACTATAAAACACATTCTGCAGATCCTAATGCAAGATTTTGATTGCTCACCACCAGAAAACAAAATAATCAAATAGTAATAGATACATGAATAACAATAGTAATAAATAGAAACAAATCTGTAATTGTAAAAGTTAAGGAATTTCAGGGAGAAAAATCTCACGGTGGGGATCTCGTCTGCGGCAATAACCTTAAGAATATGCTGACTGACCTTGACTTTGAAGGTATATCTTATGTATGAAGTTTGATTAGAATAATAAATCAGATCAAATTTGTGACCTTGAGGAAAAGCACAATGACCTTGATGGTATGAAATTAATTAATATTGTGCATAACAATTGGGTAAAAATCGCATGAGATCCAGGAAGTCATATAAAACTATGATGCATGATGCGTGAGTCAGCAAGTGTTCCCTCATTTTGTCATGAAGGTGATATGAGTGTAATAAAAGAATTTTGACTTTGAAAGCAAGCATTCAGTCAGAGGGAGTGGCAAATAAATAGACAATACATTTATTCTTCACCTCCCTTCTGGGGTTTCCTAAACAAGTGGTAAATACCAGTAAGATGCAATAATATCAAATCAGATAAAGACAATTTCATTTCACTCTAAGATAAAATAACAAAAAAAGATTTATTGAACTAGCATAGCGTTCGCAAACATCCAGTCATCTTGAACAAAACAAACAAGCAAAAATGTCTACCATTGGCACCATGTCTGCAATAACTTATCCAAACATGTATGCCCACAAATTATACAAGTAATCAGCTTAATTGAAATAAATCATCCAGTCAGCAAATAAAATCCAATTATCGTAAACTTTACACATTTAGTGAGAAATTAATTTCATTACTCTCAACAGTGTAAAGTTTTCATGGTATTTTAATGAAGCAACATACCTGAACGACAAAAAAAAAATTCATACACAAATGATACAAATGTGTTTGATGATATGTCTATTTTAAAATAGAAATGTGAAAAAAATAAATGCATGCTAAACAGATCTGTAACTATAGAAGTTTTGATATTTTTTGAACACTAAACATTAGAGGTGAATTTCAGTCTGTCTCAACTGATCAACCCAGACAAGACAGTGCTGTCTGGTTAATTGATGAAAACAATCTTTTAGGATACACTCACTGTGTGGTGGAGCACCACATAGGTCTGGCACCAGTAAATAATCAGATACAAGCAAATCAAGGGTAAACAGCCATAAAATGATACCAAAGAAGTTGGTTTTGCATTTTTTTATGATTTTCTGATAATTTACAGATAACACTGCATAATCAAGATAAGACAGAAAACACGAGGATGATGGTTTAATCCATGTGTCTTGTAGACCACATACAGTTCTCAGTAATTCAATATAATAACATACATACTAAAGTTATGAACAGTTTCATATAAAATGTTGAGATTGTATTTTCACAAATGAAGAATTTTTTATTCATCCTTAATTAAGTATGGTATTTATACAAATGTTCAAGTCTTGTAAAAAGCATAACTCAATGAAAATGTTTGCTACAAATTAACAAAAATGGTCCATGTTGAACGCAAAAAATCTCTTAGAAAATGTCCAAAGCTTCAGGAACTGCACTGTTTGACCTAAATATCAATCAATTAAATCTTATCTCTAGATACAAGAAATAAAAAGTTTTGACATTGAAGTCAAAACAGTATAAAAACAAACAATTAACTCATCAATAAAGATCTGTGTTATCAGTATAGTTTATGTTTGGCCTAAAGAGATTGTGTATACCTATTTCAAAAATGATACTTTGATTGCCTAACTATATTTTTGGTGTACCTAGATTGTGTAAACCTATTTTGAAATGATAATTTGTTTGTCTAAATCTATTTTCATATCAGAATATAAAAAATAATAATAAACACATATACTAGGTCCTTGTATATAAAGTGGATAGGGACTAGCAGAATTTTTTTTTTCATATTTTATCAAATTGATAACCAATAACTTTAAATGAAACAATATACTATAGATTTATAGCAGACAGTTACTTTAAAATTAATCCAACTGCCAAGTGTACATTAGATTCTGTGTAACATTTTCTAACATGGACACAATACTGGTAGTATTAATCTGAACTTTAAACAATGAATTGATCAAATGAATGACTAAATCATTGAATAATAGACTTTTAACTTCACTTATATACTAAGATTTAACTTTGAAGTTTGTGATAGTAAGAAAAAATATAATAAGCAAAAATGACACAAATTGATGTAGAATAATGTTGACAGTTGACATTAAATATTAATATGTAATTATGTATATTCCATATAGCACAAATGGACCGACATGCTAATCAATCTTGTTAAAATACACTATCAAAAATTGTTGAAAATGACACAAAAGTATGAATAATGATCTTTCAGGCCATCCTTAAAAAATGTTTGTTTGCTGTAACCCTATCCAAAAAAATGTTCAGAGGGTAGGTAGGAAATATTGTTTTTTACTGAGGGTAGGTAGGAAATATTGTTTTTTTACTGAGGGTAGGTAGGAAATATTGTTTTTTACTGAGGGTAGGTAGGAAAGAAAAAAATACTGTTTTTTACTATTTTTTTGGAAAATGGTATTATTTATCAAAACAAAAAAATTCACCCAAGAGGTCCAAAAAAGTTGAGTGGAGGCCTTTTTTTGGTGAGTACCGGTAGGAAGCGTTACCGCAAACAAAAAATTTGCGAGGATGACCTCAATATAACAACAAATAAAAGCTTAATTACAACA
Source organism: Lutraria lutraria (assembly GCA_964023205.1). Taxonomy (NCBI): domain Eukaryota; kingdom Metazoa; phylum Mollusca; class Bivalvia; order Venerida; family Mactridae; genus Lutraria; species Lutraria lutraria. The sequence continues at coordinate 8,759,795 of OZ026843.1, forward strand.
TAATACATGTACACTGAAACTGCATCTACATCTATAAACAAAATGACTAGAAATTATTTACTAGGGCAAAATTACTCTCCATACCACGCAAACAAAAAATACACAAATATCTGACAGCCAAGTAATAAATCTGATAAAAATAACATAATATTATAATAAAATGTACCCAATGTTATTATGTTACACATTCTATACTTGAGGAAACAAATATCATCTAACTGAATATCATGATTTCTGCATAAAACTTAAATGCAACTAGAATTAAGAGACTATATTGCGCAAGAAAAACATGACTATTTTTACAATATAAAGCATAAAATTTAATGGTCTCAAAATGTCAACTTAATTTGTCCCCAAAAGGGAACTGAATTTAAGCAATTTAATCTTAACAGTTACAATGTTTGTACCAACCCACTGATACAATACAATTAGCAGTACAAATACAATATTATTGTAATCCAATCACAAAATACCTATTTCTGATTGGTCAGCACATCTCCATATTGACCAATGGTAACACTGCATTCTTAGACCGATCTAGTTATACTGATATGCTTATTTAAATATTTGAGTCCAGCAATACACTGATAATATCTTAAATCTGAGAAAAAAATTGTAATATTTGATTTTATAGCTATATCCTTAAAGTATAGACAATGACGAATTCTACAGGTCAGCAAATTAAAAAAGAAAACTCATGTACAACCTGAACAAAATAAAACACAGTACAATAAAAAAATTTAGCAAATTTTAATACATAATTACAGCTGGAATTCAAATAAGCCTTTCAAAATTTTCAGCCTGACAAGTGAGGATACAGATTACTGTGCTAGAGGTCAGAACTTTTCTGAGCTTGTTTATCAAAGTGAACAATAAAATAAACATTTAAATAACAGTCAACTGTGTATTGAAGTGGAGTTTATTCCATCCCTACAGTGACTTATTTGTGCGTCTGTTAGTAAATTAATCCTAGACCGAGACAGATACCAGACAGGGACTAATAGTGAACCCTTTTTTCTATCGTTTTCAGATGGTAAAAACAGGTGATGAAAACGAGTTAGTCACCCTGCATTTTAGGAGATAAATAATAACATTTATCAAACATGATATATAATTAAATACACATTTGAAACAAATAAACCATTGGTTATATCTTTTTTGTATTATAATCACAGATTATCCTTTGCCTTCAATGCTTTTTCTACAACATAAATATCACATAAAAAGTAATAATAATTATATAGACATTATAACAAACCAAGTACTTAAGATAAATGAGAGATATAAACATGTTTATTTAATATATTTATAATGACAACACAATACAATATCCATGTGGACATAAGGAATGTTTAAAAAAAGACCATATTTTATTATCAAATTCTACAAAAATTCTAAAACATCAATACAACACAACTCATAATTTACTGACATTCCATATTTGTGGTTTTATCTAAAACCCTTAATTGCTATGGTAACCACAGACATATTCAATCAAATATTTAAACACATTATAAGTAAGGGAAATAGAAATCTATACAGCAACATAGATCCTTTAGTTAAAGAAATCAAAATTACTAAATTCATAAAAAGAAAAGTTTTGAACTCTCAACTATTTTTTTTAAAACAAAGGTTCCACCAATCTCCAACCCCTATTTTTCTTTGGAATGTTAATGGAAACATGTTATTTATTTCATCTGCCTACTAATAAAAGCACCAACAAGGATTGCACAATTATTTTTTTGTAATTTTTTTTTGACTAAACCAGTTAATGTAGGATATCATTTAATGGTGACTACATTCATATTAAGACAACCTCACTATGATTACCGGTACCAACTACATGTACTAGTATATCTGGACCACATTTTCAACTAAATAACAAGAACACCTCAATACTATTTCTGTCCCAAAGTGTGCCTTTATATAATTACATAATTGCCTTTAATCTCACTTAAGTATTCATCTGCAATAAAATAAAACTACATTGAAAACAAAAGAAGACTTCCTATTGGTTGATTTTAAGTCTGAACTTGCAACCGACCAATCAGAGCTTTTTTTCCAGAAACAGGTCTAAAAAAATCAAGCTAAAATCTATTTTTTTTTCACGCAATCTCATTAATAGCTACATCCATAAAAATCTAATTTCTGGTTTATGAAGTTATGCTCCCCTATCTTCAAGGATAGTTTGTTTCACAAACTTAATCTATGTCTTTTTCGGAAATATATCATAAAAAATTAAACGCAAGAAAAAATGCACCCAAGTCATTTTTCTACACAAATAGAATTATTTGCTTCAACATAAAGCATGCAACAAAATGATATTTCAAACAAATCATACCACCATATATAAATATACATACATATAAATATATATTACACAATGTAAGTACAAAGTGTACATTTATGCCCCAAATTGGATTTATAAACCTAATAGAATGAACGAGTTCAAGTTTCCAAAACTGAAAGGCCTAAACCCTGAGCTAGAAAAGGCAAAGGCCAAGGGGAGACAAAGCTCCTGAAGATTAGCATTTTTTCAGACAACAACAGCACAATTTTTGGGTGCCAAGACTTGAACCTCATCATAGTTCCTGTCTCATGAAGACAAAATAAAACTGATGATGTACTATTGTAGATAATAAAACACAAGTTATATATTCATGCCATAAATAGCTCATAGACTTTAAACCAAAAATAATAATTTAGATATATATATATATATTTAAAAAATACTTTTACTATTTTACAGTTGACTGTCGTCCGAATGTTAAGAAGAGAAGTAAAAGAAGGCAGCTGATAATTATACTGAAGACATTCTTTCACTTAATGTAAGAACCAAAAACATACAAGGAATGAGCAAGTTCTAAGTTTACATCCACACGATGCTATGACTCCTCATCCTCTGCTTCCAGTGTACCACCAACTGTTTCAGTAATATCTTTATGTACATCAGTACTGTCAGTATCAGAGTCCACTTTAACATTATCACTTGCTGTAAGTTTATTTTGTCCCCAAACAAAACTGTAATTTTCTTCCTGTTGATCATGTTTCCTTTGTTCTTTTTCCACCTCTGACTGCCCACCCTGTCATAGAAAGTGGTAAATGTACATATGTTAAAGTCCCATATGCATATAAATCTATTGGTCATAATAATTTCTCTTTGTTCTATAACAGAGGAATCAGTGTGTTTTCCTACCCGTGCATATTTTATAGCAAGAAATTTTTTTTTGAACCCACTATCGTATTTTTTTCAATATCATTGAAAGAAATACTATTTATAGAACAGCTGTGTTTTCCCGCAGTCATATCATGCAAGTGACATCACACGCTCTATATATTTCAAGTTAACAAAAGCAAAATTCACAGCTAAATGAGTGATTTTAGAAGTAAAATAGCTTGTTTTATTGGTAATTATTAGCTTCGGATAATATCAGCAATTGTTTGTTTTTTGCATATATGTTTCTATAGCAAAAAGCTAATGGGACTTTAAGTATATATATATAAGGTACATGTCACTACATAACCATAGTTACTGAAACTCATTCATTCAAAACTTGATAATAACTTAAATTTGGCCAATATGCACCTATGTATGACTTCTTTAGCACAGACATGAAGATGCCACCAAAATATTACATGATTAAAATTAGCAAATAATAATTGGCAAGTTAATGACAAGAATACTAACAATCATGTCAACTATCATGTTACGGAATGTTTCCGACTCCTGCTCAGACAGCACATGCATTGTGTCATCATCACTGTCGACATATCCAGTTGTAATTATCTTCACTTGAATTTTATCTGAAAAACATTATTAGATAATGACAAATCAACATAAATCTTTAAAATACATATGTAATATCATTTTTTTCTTCGACACCTCACAGCCATAGTAATGGGACAATGAATGGGTGTTGTACCCTTAATTAAAATTGTTAAGCAGTTTCAGCTGTGCATGCTCAATGAGGCATATATCAGTAAAATCACCACTTCATACAAACATTGAACAATATTCCCAACACAAAATAACTGAATATAGTGAAAATAATATACACAAAAGTACACTAAACATTTAGTACATAAATTCTAAAATTGCTGATATAAAATACTAAAAGCATAATTGAACTTGACTCTGATATGAAACAGCAAAATATAGGATAACAAAAAATTATACCAATAGCAAAGTGTACACATGATGAACAAGTCATGAAATACTATCCTTTGTAATGCATACCGGTACATTCACTATCTTATACAAACATACACTGTTTCGAAAACACATACACCATCATACACACATACACCACCTCACACATATTACATTCACTAACTCATACACACATATTCTTACCTCACACATATTACATTCACTATCTCATACACACATACACTACCTCACACATATTACATTCACTATCTCATACATACATACACTTACCTCACACATATTACATTCACTATCTCATACACACATACACTACCTCACACACATTACATTCACTATCTCATACACACATACACTTACCTCACACATATTACATTCACTATCTCATACACACATACACTTACCTCACACATATTACATTCACTATCTCAAACACACATACACTACCACACACATATATTCACTATCTCATACACACATACACTACCTCACACATATTACATTCACTATCTCATACACACATACACTTACCTCACACATATTACATTCACTATCTCATACATAAAGTACAAACCAATTAGCAAACTCACTTCAAATTTAACTGTTGGTAAGTGTTATAAATCAGATATTTTTCACAGAAATATTTGATAAAAGCAAGAAAGATGGTATAATAATCATACAAAACAGACAAAATCTGAGATTTAAAGACAAGTAAAGCTTTAAATTAAGCTGGAACACATGTTATTGCAACTGACTGTATTTACAACAGCTGTGTAAAAATGACGTCAAACCCTAACTTCAAAATGAATAGTAACGTTCAGTTTTATAACATCTTAATAGGATCATTAATACTGATGTTATGTAATTATAAGAAATACATCAAGCTGCAAATATTCCTAAAAGCATTAAGATATTGCTTTACTGTATTTATTCAAAGAATTGTCATTCTACTAATGTGTGAAGTGCTGCATTATTAAAATATTAACTTTTATGTATTATTTATTACACCAAATGACATATCCCACCCACTTTGTAAAAGTAACACTTTCTACAAAGAGTTCATCAGATGATATATACTGTCAAATATATATATATGATGGCATTGAACTTGTGTCGAATTTCAAATAATGCCAATATAATTATTTTAATACCAGTTGTAACAAATAATGTTTACTAATAAAACTTCCTAAACAACATAAAACATGTTTATTATTTTCAATTTTCATATAGATATGTACTTAAATAAATTTTGTACACAGTTTGACTGAATAGTTGAAATATTTCAGCTCTATCAATAAATTACTGCTCCATATGAGTCATCCATGTTACCAGTTTATTACCAGGTGTGTGAGATTATTGGTAATTTACTGATTAATAATACACATAAATACATAGAATGAAACATCAATGATGCCTAAATCCATTTTTTTAACATCAATCATTTTGACACTAAAAAAAATCATACAACATGCTTTATTAAAAATCTTAAAATAACAAATAACCAAAAGCACAAAAGTGTCAAAATATTAAATACCAAACTTTGCCTTTAATATGAAAATACAGTACAACCTCTCCAGAGCGATGCTGCATTGGAGAGGTTTCATGTCTGTAGTCTTAAATAATGCCTATAATATAATAGACAGTTAAAACAACTTCAATTTTTTTGGGGATTACCAACCAACGCTTGATAATAATCAGGATGTTATAATCATTAATGGTTTTAAATCTTTAATGGGGCATTCCCTGGAACTGCTCACATCAGTGTTTAGTTTACACAAAAAAAAATCCCGTTTTTTGCATCATTTGTGGACCAAACACTGATACTGCCACCTGTGTCTTGGTTTTTATACACAAAAAATGCGTCTATTACTCGTAAGACCAATTATTACCGAAAAGCTAAAGAAGAAATTCAAAAATTACCCTATAATGCGCAAGTCAGTATTTATATGTCAGTTTGAATAAAAGGCTGTCAGACTTTTATTGACGACAACGATATTTCCGATTCGTCTGAGGATTTAACTGAGCGTGCACGCCTTTCAAGCAGCAAAACATATGATATTTACCTATAATTGATCAATAGATAAGCTTTATGTCACAAAAATGAACATAATATGAGCAATACTTACCATTTCACAGGGGTCGAGTTGTGAAAATGACGAATACTTTCTGAGGCCGAAATCGGAAGGTTTGGTAAATCTTGACATGTGTATTTTAAGTTAACTAGCTGGATATATCGTAAATATTTTACAGGGCTTTAATTAATTGATTAAGGCATTAAATTGATACCAATTTGATTGCTATTGGAGACGCTTCAGTTCCAGGGTATGCCTCTTTAAACACTTTTCTTATATATTAATAAAACAGTAGTCATTTTGGCATTCTGCCAGTGAATATCACATGATATTCAATGGCTTACTAGTCAATAAATATTTAATAAAAGCAGTCAAGGAATGTTTCATCAAAGATTTCATGTAAGAGAAAAAAAGAGATCACAAACCTCCATCACCGAGACCAGCTTTCTCAAGTTCTTTCTGAACACTTCTTTCCAATTCTTCTGTTTGCTTCGTAACTTTGAGATTATTGACAGCATTGCTATGTTTCTCCCCTTGTTTTAATCTACTGACTCTAACCTTGACACGGTTGTCTGCATCAACACTCTTCGCAGGTCCTGAAACCATAAGCACAATAATCAATTATCATTTAAAATCATTAAGATTTTTTTCATATTTTCCTACATTTTTTAAGCAGTTAATGCCACGAATTGCAGCCAAAGTGAAAAGATGCCATTTCACAAAGATGGTTACATTTCTAAACATTTATGTACAAATCACACAGGCACCAAGAACAAGATAAGAGGGACTTTGCTTTTTTCAAAAACACAAATCCAACTGAGATATTGTATGATAGCTGCCCTGTCAATTCATTAACAATTTTCGAACGATTCATGAACAGTTCAAGAAAAATTAATATTTCATGACTTTCATTCAAAGGGGATTCTGAGGTAGCATCAGTCTGTGAATCAAAGATAATAGGTTAAAATGTGGTGACATAACCTAGCTTGACTTAATTCCTGCTGGTCAGACACCACTAAAGAACTGGGTCAGACATGACTAAATTCTTTGAAAGTATAACCATGGTAAGGATTACATATGACGAAAAGCTACATTCTCAAAACAAGGTCCAACTTCATATTGATCTGTTCATACAAAACAAATTACGGGGGAGGGGGTTTGAACACCACATAGAATAACAGAAACATTCAGAAGTAACCTTAAAGTCAACAAGAAGACATCTCTTTTCACAATTGAAGTAAATGTTCACCCAGCTTAAACTTGATCAAATAAAAAAAAATTGGTTGAAAACTTTAATCATACCATAGTTGTGGTAATATTTTCAGTTTGTTTAATTAACTTCATAAAATGTTGCAGGTAACTGTCATCCACATCGTAAGTAAGCTTGCAGATCATCAATTATTTGATCAATAGAATATTCAAAAATTTTTGCTATACTTAAAAATATTTTGCATAAAAGGTGGTAATAAAAAACCTGCTTGACAGTAGTAATTAGTTTAGAAAGATAATTATGATGCGTTAATTTGTGCGAAAATTAAATTCTCAAAATTAGGCCAGTCCCTCTTTGATCTAATTCAGCTAAAACACATTTATACATTTCTGGTCGCATTTGAGTAATTATAATTTATTGACACAACAGATCTAACAGTACGTAAGGGACAGAAAATTGCATGTTGGGTGATAATTATTCATATTTCGATACATGTCAATATGTTAGAAAGGTCCAATAGAAAAACAACATAATGATAAGGTGTATAACTAAACTATTACACCGCTCAGATTGTCACAAATACTTTCAAAAATACATTATTTATGGGAAAAGTTATTTAAGTACAATTATATGGGATCTTTTGTACGAGAGTTTAAGTTCGCCCACATATTGATAGACTAAAACGACATATCAGATGCACTGATTAAATTGAACATAAGACGGTTTGACCTCAAAGAGTGCACAAAAAAGCATTAAAACTTCCTATCTTAATTGCAATCAGTACTTATAAATATTTAAATTTACATTTTTACGTAAGTTGTAATTTAAACTAAAGCTCTATTCATTGTTGAAGGCAATCAGAAACAGATATAAGCATGAGAAAAATGCCCTAATTTGTCACCTGTCATTAAAGTTAATGTCATACTAACTTAAATCCCACCCAAAATTTGAATATTCATTTCATGCTTTTTTCCATCAGCAGTTGAGGTGGATGGATGATCAGGCAGCCAAGCTCTCATGGATTTTGTACCAGCACTATAACCCAGTACTCCGTAAGTTACTGCCTTAACTTCCCTACATGATCAGAATTGGAGGATGAATACCTTAGAGTCTTTGACACAATGTTGTCAACCCAAGTTTCGCAGATAACATGTAAAGCCCCTAAGATTCAAACTCACAACCTTAAGTTCATTATAAGACCAACACTTCACCAATCAAGTTTATTGGTGGACTCATACAATGTTCATTTAGTGTTCATAATGATAACTATATGTATCTATATCGATCTGATAATATGTGCGACTTACTCTAGACAATCAGAAAACACTTTGTAGAAGTACTCAATGAGAGATACACATATTTCATAGCAGTAAAATTAAAAGTTATGTATCAAACTACTTCACATAAATGGCATTTTATGACAAGTTGTAAAGATTATGTTAGTCAATGGTGCATAGGATATTAACTGTTCAGTACATCCCCATTGTAACATAAAATAAATGGAAATTGAATCATTTAAGTTATTAGTATACATCACCCAAAGTATCACTTCAAAACTTCTAGCTTTATATATATATGAACACTTTAACATAATGTATACTACATTGTATTATGAAAATCAGTCCATGAACTACTTTGATAGAAAGCATTAAAATACAACATTAAAACACACTTTATGTTAAATGTTGAATACAAACAGATTCAAACTTTCAATGCAAACGCAGTAAAATCATTATTATTACCACAGAATATGAAATCTAAATCAGTTTGCAGTGAAAATTAATAGCATTTTATTGCATTTAAAATATTGCTGTAAGTTTTAAGTATATGCCAGAAAAGCTGATTTAATTGACAGAAACATGTGCCATCTATTGCAACAAAGAAAATGGGTTAATGGGGTTATTTAAAGATTAATCTTTGGATAAGAAATTATATAACCAAGCAATGAGACCAATCTTAAATGTCCAATAACAGTTCACCAGATGGACCAAAGTTCATAATTTTGTTCACATTTTCACCCAGTCAATTATTTGATATCTTGTTCAACAAACTATATCCCACCATACACTTTCCATTGATAGATATAGGAGCAGAGCTTGCAGACAAGAGTTGTCCAGAGCAGAGCATAGGAAAGCACAACAGAGCAGTCACAGGGTGTCAACATTTCTGAATAAATCATAGATTGCCATTTGGAGAAAGTATGTATGGCTGGATGTATGCACAGACTGTAGGGTGTCTGAAAGCTGGGTTTTACTATATGCATATTTTAAAATGGTTTAAAATATAGCTCTAATCCACTCACAACTATACATCAGTCATATAAGTTACATCCATTTAATTAGAATGGGAAAAAAATGTGATACGAGTAAAAAACAAGGAGCAGAAAAAATGCTAAGAGACAAGAGAATATCTAAACACACAAATAGACAGATTATGATCAAAATTCTCAGGGTTAATTACACCTTTAGTTGTTATGACAAATTTCATGCAACACAACGGAAATTGACGGTTTCAAATTCAAGACATATCTGTTTAACATCCATTCTTTTTTGGCCCATCAAAGACATTTATTAGTAATTATATCCTTGCAATGTTGTAATGCACTGCACAAAATGGCAGATCTGGGTCCCGATAAACTTATCTGAAAAAATAGAGGGGTTCGAAGTTTTTAATTTTAAACCACAGACCAGTAAATAATACTTTTCACAATGACAATACTCATTAAGGAAAGTGGGTAGATTTTTAACTATGATACGTGACGATTTATGGAATAATATTTGGCAGTACATTAAACTATTATGATAAATTATTGCAGTTTGAACAACATTAATACTGGTACATAATTCATTTTGCTTTTCTAAAAAATATTTCTATTTCAACATGCAAATATATCTCACTACACAAAAATAATATATTTTATTATTACAATTTTTGAGGGCCGTATAATATAATCCATCTGACAAACATCTCCAATCCTTGGAAAATACAAAATACAACCTTTATTGACAGGTGGCCTCTATAAGGAAGTCTTTTTTGTTTTAAATAATCAATTCTTTTAATAGAATGGCTTTAATCACAAGTGTCCTTTATTCACAGGTGGCCACTAACATAGGTTTGACTATACAAATTATTACTAATTTCATCCAAACTTGACTGAAATCGAACCAATACGTTCAGAAGCTTTTTCAATTTAACCATTTTCATAGACAGTAGATTATAATGCGACAACAATAATAATATGTCTATGCTTATCATTAAATGGAGACATTACAGCAATTGAACAAACTAATCAACATTTACTTAAATCAAGAGAATTTTCACGTTCTTACACAAATAGAAATTTTAAATTGCTCATGAATTTTCAACCAGATGATAATGAACAAGTTACAAATGTATTTATGTAAAAACATGAAAATATTAAATCATATTTTGTCATATTTCAGCGGGTGAGAGATGATCATTATTGAAGATCTATAAACCAGAGTGTTGTTCTCATAAAATTTCAATAGTTCACTTGTGGAAATCAGCATGATCATTGCTTATCATTTAATACACTTCTCAACACCTCTCCAAATCTCGTAACTACTTAATAATGAGATAGATCAACAGATTCATTGTAACATCAGGTCACTCGTATCTGATACTGTATTTTCATTTATTTTCGTTGGGCTCAATTTTCGTGTTTTTTACTAAAATGGCTATTTTGTGGGGACATAAATTAGTGGATTTTGATTTTTGAAAAGAAATGCCTTATCTCTGGATTTTAATTTGTGGGGTTTTGATTTCGTTGATGAGCCGACCCACGAAATCCACGAAATTAAAACCCCAACGAAAATTAATGAATCCACAGTATTTATTCCTAACAACTTAAGCTCAGCATTCATTTTTTTAATACAAACAATTACTATGAGAAGGGACCCTGGTACAGTGTATTTATTGAGAAATTAAAATTCTAATTAGCGTCATAATCCAAAGTGTATGATAAGCAATGTGTGAAAATATTCAAAAAAATCGTTTTTTAAGTTTGAATGTGAACGCACTGGCTTCACACCTATCTTCTTGAAAAAAATGGTAATGATTAATTTATTATTGCTGTTTAATTACCAATTAAATGGATAATAAAAAAACTATTTCAAGTACTGTTCTGCTTATTGTTTACTTTATTATATACCCAAAATAAAAGCTAATAATTATAATAATAAATATTTCTTGTAGATTTTTTACTATAATGCTATAATTCTGTCAGATTTATTATATGCATTGTTGTTATTTATTAAAGGCTAGAATGGAAGAAAAAACACCCATTTCAATTTCTACTCCCATGTTTTGTGTTACAGAATGAGGTAATGATTTCATTATAACATTGATAAAACTATTCTGAAAGGATCCGAAAAATATTGAATTAAAGCCTTGATGGACACAAAATTTCAAAAGTGAATACGCTGTCATAAGCTGACATATACGTATTATGGAAGGTTAGCAGTGACATCAGCTAAGTTCAGATTAATTGTTGCAAATTATTCAAGAGTCACTCCTAAATAAACACCCCAATACTGCCATGCCTAAAGAATGTTTTTAACTTTCAAAGTAAGAAAAAACATTAGCATTATTTGGTATAAAAACATTTTTTATCATCGCAAATCTAGCTAGGATTGTTAACAAGACAATACTGATTTAAGTTCAACAAAAGAGTCCATACAGAACTTCAGCTTGTATTTTTTAATTTCATGAATATTGATTTAAATTTAGAATGACATCCATTGAAAAGCCCTAAATACACTGACCTTGTTACAGCAAATCGAATCTTTAAGAGGAAAGTATTGACAATTTTGACATTTGAAAACAACAAATAAATTACTTCAACAAAACAGGTCATTTATTTATTCATGTTTATACAAAGTAGAACTTATCAAGTTCAGTCACCTCAATAGAGGGACAAACAGGATCACTGTAAATAAAACAACACACCCACTAAATGTACTAGATTTCTACATATCTACATAGTTCATTCAATACTGTCTCAATTAAGGTATATCAGGTATGGCACTATTGGAATGGTATCAGGAATTTACTTCTTTTATATGCAACTTTAGACTTGTACAGTCAGTCTTAAATCAAGCCTCCCAATGTATACATGTAGTAGACCAAAAGTGATACGGTCGTGGATGTGGTTAGTGCATTAGACATGTTGCCCAGAGATTCAGGTTCGAATCCATATGAGTCATGGCAGGTCATACAATGTACCCGTCTATGAAAATTTTTAAAAAATGTAGATTTTTTCATCATAATTATGTGGAAAAGTTACTGTCTCCTGGTAGAAGGGTAAGTAAGTATTGGTTATAATACAGTCTAGGAAAACTGATTAGGGGAACCAGCCATTGTGTATGACTTAAATATCATTGAAAAACAGCCTTGAATATTGAAAACGTTGAAACATTAAATTGATACAAGAAACAGTGCTTAACTTTAAAGACAAAGCTGATCCTGGTAAACTTGTACTTCTAGACAAATACACAATAACACAAAATGTCATTGTCACGGATTTTGTAATCTAACAAATGCACAGACAGTTATTTTATGATAAACAATTTTTTAAAATTTAACAAAAAAATTGAAATTGCGTTTGTGATTTAATCAAAAGTTATATAATAGAAATCATATAATGGTTGTTTTATTATTTTTTTCCATTATACTGACTTTAATAGAGATAACAGTATACTACAAGTCTTATTATCTCAACTAAATATAATCATTTTTAAGTGATTTACATGTATTACGTGTTAGACATGTCTTAACACCATATTTTTTCACTATGATTTTGTAGCAGATAAAATATTTTCCCGTAGTTCAATGAGACTAAGTGGGAGTTTAGGTTGAAGCTACCGCAAAACCAAACTAGTCAATAAATCAATAATACAATGCATACAGTATACAGTACTTTCCGCATGATTGAATGTAAAACCAAAATTGAAAAAAAATGAGAATAGTTTTGAACTAAACAGATGCTTTGAATGTCTGTGCGTGAAGGAGCAACATTTTACAAAACAATCCATTGATCAAATGATTAAATCCGTCAAAAAAATGCATGACTAATTATAAAAGTGATACAGCTCCTGTTACCTTAAAGGGTTAATAAGGAATTCACTACAAACATGGGAAGGGAAAATATGCCATTTAGTGATACATCAGTAGGCTGGGCGAAATATAGAAGTTTATAAAATATGTTACTTGTAATCGTTTGATTGTTAACAATTATCCACTAACCATTAAACAAACTGAGGTTTTTAACTGAACCTTGATTTAATGATTTTAACATGAAATTTGTGTGTCCATATTTGGGCTCAATTTCACAAATACTAATGTCATGTCATTGAAGTTGATATTAACATGTAAGCCTGATTTTGAATACAGTACAACTTCTCCAGAGCGGCCCTCTCTTGAACAACAACCTCCATTCGACAATACATGATTTTTTTCCGCGGCATGATTTAACTACTAATTTAACCTCTCTAGAGCAACAACCTCTCAACAACATAATTTTGCTACTCCCAAAGGGTGTTACTTTGGAGAGGTTGCACTGTACCTAACAATGACTAGTCAAAGGTTGCATAGATGATCCTTTGAGTTGATTTCAGTGTGTCTCAGCCCAGATCTGACAAGTACAAAAATCTGTTATTTCTCTAAAATAGATCAAACTGATCCATATTAATACTTGGAAGCCTGCAAAATGCTTGTGACCATTTCGAGGGCTCAGCGCAACACTGTCGTAACTTGTTCTTGTTTCAGTATGAGTTACGACAGTGTTGCGTTGAACCCTCGATTTAGCAATTAAGCTTTAGTTCATTTTGTTGTCATAATCAACCACAAAACAAGACCAATGTTTAAGAAAAACCTGAAGTCATAGCGTTACATTCATGTTGAAGGCTTTATTCTTTGCTGATGATATTCATGTCACAAGAGTGATTAATGCTCTATAGTAGACAGTAGACAAGAATTAAATACCGTCAAACCTGTAAAATAGGCCAATCTTTGGAAAAACAAAATGTTGCCTATATTGACAGGTGACCTTTATTTGGAGGTCATTTTGTTCTAAATAATTATTGCCATTATCTAAAACATGCCTTTATTCACTGGGTGACCTTTATTCAGAGTTAGTCACTAACACAGATTTGACTGTACTAAAAATTAGATATCATTTCTGAAGTCCTCTAATTAAGGTCTACAAGTCTTACTGTCTATAACAAACTTATAAAATATCACCTAAAGGCATTAAAAGCAAACAAAATATATACCGTAAACTATAAACATGCAAAAAAGACACATCATAGCCATTGAGGTTAAGTGCCATTTGATGTTGTACAATAATAATCTTTTTGATGTGTTCTCAGTAACAGATAAAATAAATCTTCACATCATTATAGATAAACATACCCCCCTTCTCTGTATCTTGTTTTCACTTGACAACAATAGCTAATTATTTACCTCCAGATATAGAGAGCCGATTACATGATGTAGATAATTTCAATATTGCCTGGTTATAAGCATTTAACTACTCAAAATGCATTTTGCGTAACACGAAACTACATAAAAATGCAGAACGGCTTATCTTATAACAGAACATTACCAGATTACCTGTCTACTTGTAGTCTATTAAATTGTGGTAATCATGCGGGGTTAGATCATCAAAAAGTACATACTCGTATTTTGTTAAAAGCCAATTACGAACAATCACAAAAAAATGGAAAATCAAATGGATTTTAATACCATGCGTAGTATTAATGCAACAGAGATAATTACACTTAAAAGACTTTGTAAGAAACAGATATCGTATAAATTTGATTCATAATTATAATGATATGAAGAGTATATTTATAGCACTCAAAGGATTAATTGGGTTTAATTTATGTCTGTAAAGATTACAAATACAGAAGCATATGTAAGACCAAAATCACAAAAATCAACTTTTCATACTTTTTCATCTGAAAACTATAATTTGTAAGATCAAGCATATTAGAATAAAAAAATCAGTTAATCATTGCTTAAACACATGATGGAATAAAAAATGCACCATTTCATGTGGCTAATAACCTGTTATATTTAAATATGATTATCAAACGAGCTCAGAATAATTATCTTTAATGAGTTTTAATGTTTTTCTTTGACTTAAAGAAGCTGAAATTTGGCTATAATCCCAGATAAAAGAATGATCACATTATTTGATATGAAGAAGATATCACTAATGTCATAGGTATGCTTTATGTTTCCAAACACAGTCAAACCTGTGAACAAAGACCACCCTTAGGAAAGACAACATATGGCCATTATTGACAGGTGGCCCCCTAACTCAGAGGTAATGTTCATACTGATCAATGTCAGTCTTTAAAAGATTGGCCTTAACTCACAGGGTGGTCTTTATTGGAGGTGGCCACTAACACAGGTTTGACTGTTTACTGTAGTGTTTAATTTCACTATAATCAGCTCACTGAACAACTATGCTAGTCAACCATTCATCAATCTTCATGTGTAACAAAATGGGACGAAATGACAGTCTAATCAGTTACAATGTGCTTGCATTAAAAATAACTAAATAATAAGATATCCACCATGGTCCATCAGGGCATAAGTAACAAGATGGTCCTTTCTGACAAGTAGTCTCCAAACATTGGCTAGTATATTACAATAATTATATGAAAGATCAAATCGCTACGTAACAGTTTTTCACATTAATTGCCAAAAATCATTTTGAATAGAAAATAAAAATGGATTCCCACAAAAACTCACATATAAACTCTTTCACCTTTTTGAGCTTACAACAAAAAACATATATCATCCTCACAGAAAAGAATACTAATGCAGGGCCCTAGCTGCACTTTAGGGGAAGGGGCTCGGGCCCTAAGCTAGGGGAATTTACATTATTTTGAGGAATAAGGGAATTTTAGGGGATTTTCGACCCTGCAATAAACATTTTAAGCTTAAAATAGCTGTATTTTAATATAATGTTTTTTTGGAGGGGAATTTTTGTCTAAAATAGGGGAAAAGTATATCATTTTGGGAGGGGAATGGGGCCGAATTTCGGCCCCCAAAAATGTCAAATGAAGGCCCTGTAATGAGTTGTATCCTTGAAAAAAAAAAAAAATATTGAAAAGAGGAACCAGCTGAACTTTTACTTGTAACACTTTGCTTCCCTTTATACATATCAAGTCAATCTGTACAGTAATATATATACTGCAAAACCATGCCACATTTCTGGCAGATTTATTGTTGAAGTTTTTTTCTCCGATGTTTTGTGTGAATTAAAGTAGATATATACACATGCTTGACATGCATTAATCAATAATAAGAAACAGGATAAAATCAACATTCTAACAAAACAATAAACAATAAGAGAAGTATTCAGGTAAAAGGGAGACAATTCATTAATGTAAACAGGGACATTAATTCATGAAAACTAACTGGGGCATTAATTCAAGTACACTAAAAAGGGTGTTTGATTGACCAAATCTGTCAAGGAAATCTGTAAAAGAACACAAGAATGTCGAGGGCTCAGTGCAACACTGTTGCGCAGAACCCTCGATATGTCTTCCTGAAGATGTTACAATACTGTATGATTCCATCAGTTGCATTTTGAAGCATGTTCCAAAACTATGATTACATGAAAATGCTTTGATAAAAGTTTGATGCCAACTTAAATATATCTGTTACAAACTACCCAATTCATTAATATTATAGATTGTACATTAATACAACATTGAATAAACTACCTGAGACTGATATTCAAACTAATCAGGGGAGATGACTAGTACTCAAATATAAATTTAAATCTAATACAGATTAATTCCCTTTAAATGATTGAAAAGCAATGCGAATGAAGCACAATTTCAGATTGGGAAGGGGGAGGTATTTTAAATTTTGTCAGATAATGAGAAAGAGGGAAGAGAAGAATCAAATGAAGCCTTTGTCAATTACCATTAAACATACAAATCATTTGTGGGAGGGGAGCTTACCCCCCCCCCCCCCCCTAAGTTCTGTAAGTACACATTCACACAGAAATGTGAAAATCTACAAACAGATTTAATACATCAGAGAACTGTTATAAATTCAAATGAAAACTACAGGCTACAAACATACAGACATACATGTATGGAGGGCCACAATTTGAAAACAACCACATAATAACCTGATTCTGAGGTCAATCTAATCACAACCAATCAAATCATAGAATTATATGGCTTTATTTTTTTCCGAACATGTCATTTTTCAATCAATCGAGAGTAAGCATGAAAAAGATCCCTATAATTATGGCCATGGATAGACATTATTCTAATAGGAGTTTGAAACAGCTTGTTCAATAATTACATGTATGTTAATACTTTTTACAACATTATACACCATACCTACAGCACTGTGCTCAGAACCTTTCACCGGAGGTACTGATTTTACTTTCTCATTCATATCATATTCAGCGAACTGTTCCAATTCTTTATCGACTGATTCTATTTCTGAAACAAAAGTAAGTACTGGTTTACATATTTTACCATACATTAGGAGTAAATCAGTAGTCTAGTGGTAACACACATGGCCCCAAGGTTATAAAACTTGAGATTGGTCTTCAAGCTCAAATCTCATATTTTGTCTTTTAATGGTTCTAAGTTAATTTCGATCATACAATAATGGTATTAATGATACATTAGTCTAGCAGTATAATTGATCGGAAGATGTATTTAAACATTAATCAGCTCTATATTTTCAACCGTAATACTTTGAGAACCAAATTGAGCTTTGAGCTTAGAGACCATTCTCAAGTTTTATAACCTCGGGGCCTGGACTACTAATCAAAAGGTTGTTGGTTCAAATCACGGCTCCACCTTCGGATATTTCATGGACGCTATTTCAATGTCCCCATCCCCACAACCAAGCTAAGTACTGTGTTTTGAAAATCACAGGAAACATGTGAGGTGTGTATCAGTATTTATGCTTATCTTTTCTTACAAATCATAATGTCAAGATAAAGAATTCTATGATAACAAATATCACCTAATATTTACCTTGATATATAATAATGTACATGTACGTAGCAAGATAATGATGCTTTATTCTATTTTACTATGTAGAGAAAATATTTTTTCACCAAGTCATTAAAGCACTCATGAATCAGCTTACAAAATGGTATCATATCAATTATGAGAATAAAACAAACACTAACCTTTTTCTGTTTTATCTAGTTTGTTAATTAAGTCATCAATAGTTTGTGTAAGCTGTTTAATTGCTTGTCTATTCTGTTTCTCTTCTTCTGCAGTTTCCACTCCATCCATTCCTAATTCTTCTTTTGCCTGTAACATACAAATGTCAGTTACAGAATTGATAAAAATAGTGCATCTTAAAGTAAAAGCAAAAAATAAATGTGATCTCTAAACTCCGATTATCTCCTGATACAATTTGAATATTCTATTTAAACAAAAATGGGAAAAGCAGTCTCTTAATGCAAATAAATCCTTTAATATAATGTAGATGTGATCCATCAAGAAATTAAGTTCAAGTTTCTAGTTTACTAACAAGCTTTACTAATAAATATGACAGTGAACACAATGAACAAGTGTTGATATTACATACAGTAGGTGGGGAATGAAAAGTAAACAAGTGTTAATACCGCATACAAGCGGGGGTGCTGGGACCTGCAACGTTAACAATAAGACATAGACTGCTGTACCTCTTTAACTATCTGAGTGTACTGTTCATTCATTGAAGCTCTGACTTTCTTCTTGATGTCAGTCAGCCTATCTCGTCTGTTCTTGTAACGTTCCTTCAATGTCTTTATTTCTGTAAAAGACAACAAGCTATTTGTATTTGTTGAGTTTTTTAACCCATGGCCATGAAGTCAAAAAACTAGACTTCGGTCTCATCTCATCATTTAATGTTTCTACGTTAATTATGATCAGACAATATAGATATTATTGAAACATAATTCTGAGAATGGAATTGAGATTTGAGATCAGAGAGGGTTCTCAAGTTTTTTAACCTCAGGGCCATGGATGTTGATTCAGTATGAGGCATTTTTTCAATAATTAATCTGTTTAAGATTGATAGCAAAATTCAAAGGATTACAGTTTTCAACTTGACAAGTGAATATTGACTTGGACTGATCGAGACAAAGATTATTCATTGTATATTGAAACAACATTTGATTAATCATCTCAGAAATCCTGCAAACAATATTTCACATACTCCCTTTCATCTAAGGGAGTTTGGGAGGATCGTAATAACTTACCAGGTAATGTTAATGAAAGAACACTATGACTGGGTCAATGTTAAGTTTTGACTGAGAAAATACAATCAAAACCTTCAGTTTAGATCAGGTAACAAAACAAGAGTTATAACGGCATGTACAGTCATACATACAATGTATAGAAACTTTAAATTGATTCCTGGTTTCAGTGATATAAGAAATTTCTCTTGCATTATACAGCAAACCCCCTGAAAATAGAGCTCCCTTAAAACCAGAATTCTCAGAAAATCAGACAATTTTTTCGAGTCCCACTTTTTTCTGATTTATCAAAGTTCTCTGAAAAGTGGAATTCTCAGAAATCCGGACTTTCATCAAGACCGCAAGAGGGTCCAATTTTCAGGGATTTTACTGTATATGATAATGCATTTTAATAAATCAATATTATCTGGAGATATACCAGTATCTAATTCTTCAAGATCAGGATCATCTAAATCATCATCATTGTCATCATCTTGTAACTCGTCTTTATCTGTGGTTAATAAACTGAAAAAAAAAACATGGCTAATATACTATGTTTTTATATAGCTGAGAAGTATAGGTCCATGTTTTACCACATTTAACATAAACTATGATCAATTCTATATTAATTTCACAATGGAGTCTACATGTACTTAGACTGTCCAAAGTAATATCTATTTTTCTCCTTGCTTTTTTTCATAAGGTATCAGTCAGACAGGAAGACGTCAAACATAAGGTTTATGTTTACAATAAGTACAATTATCATATGGTCATAACCTAAGTTTTATAAATTGGACAATATGGACGTTTACCACAAGCCTCAATATTCTATTTTAAGAAAGTTCACTTGCTCGAATTGAAATTTACTAGCCACAGGCTTTCAGCTAGCAGTCTGCGAAATTAGCACTTGTCCGGTTGTCTAGGATAAGTAATTATTGATTCGGACAAGTAACTTTTGCGATACTTATGTATAGAGTATAAAGGAAAACTATTGACTTTTGGTGATTTGGACAAGTAGTTCCAAATCCTAAATTCACAGACTGAGCTAGTGGGTTAGAGCAAAGATTGGGTTATACCAAACATGTCAAATAACAACTCCATCATAAATACAGAAGTTCTAAGCTTACTGAATAAGATTATGATGTATGATAAAAAATCAATCTTGAACATAACAATCAAGGTATACATACTCCTGGATGTGTTTCATACTCTCATCAAGTTCGTCTCTCATTTTAACTTCCAAGTCTTCGTCAGTCTCCTCTTCAGTTTTATCACTCTTTAAAGTTTTTAAGTTAGCTTTCTGCATGTTTTTTACTGCTTCTATGGATTCTTTAAGGAAGGATTTGAGGTCATCAGAAGATTTGACAACTTTGAAGACAGTCTCTACTTCTGATGGATCTACAAAGTAAATAATCATGAAGTTCAATGTGCTGTAAATGATTAGTGTGAGCGTAGCGGGAACGACACTCTGGGTAGAGATTGATACAGAACATGAACTGGTATGGGTTAAATCTAAGAACATATTAACAAAACAGGACCACAGGTTATTTAATAAAAATTGAGATCCATCTCATATCCCTTCATTGTAAACTGATTTCTGATCAAATCAATTGTTTGTAATACATGTACAGTAAAACCTGTGTTAGCGGCCAATTTTGAAAAAAGGTCACCCAGTGAATAAAGGTCATTCTTTGAAAAACCATCATTGATTATTTAGAACAAAATGACCTCCAAATAAAGGTCATCTGACACTAAAGGCCACAGCATGTCTTCCAAAGGATGTTATTTGTTCACAAAGTTTACTGTACTTACAAATAAATATACATACATGCAAATAAGACATTATCTTCAAGTATTTTTATACTGATTACTGTATGAAAAGCTATTCAGAAATAAGCTTCATTGAAACAGCACTGCGAATTTCCTCAGGTTGACTAACTATAAAATCATAGCAAGCCATTCCTCATGTTATAAATCACACAAATTTCAGTAAATCATGTCTACCTTCACCATCTGGTGACTTTAGAATATTAGACCAATCCTCCTTATGTTTGGAATCTTGTCCAGTTTTACCAATGCCTTCATCTTCCTCTTCCACTAATACTTCACTGTCATCATCATCTTCGTCTGCAGACATATCTACAAAATTGTAAGAATCATATGAATATTCATTGGTCATCATTGAGATGGCATATAAACAAAGTTCTTCATAGTTGCTACAATGCTAAATCATTCTTAACAGCATTTAAACTAAAATGACAGAGGCAATCCTTTTAAAAAATTCTTTGTACTCACCAAAAACTGCCCTACCCAAATTTTTTTGGCTTCTTGGTTAAAACCTTTTTTCAATAAAAAATTGCATTCTGACATTTAAATTGGGTTGCTTACGTAAAAAGAATTGTATATAACCTATCCACTGAAGGTTACCTGAAATTCTTTTAAGGACAGCCTTATGTAAAACTGATTCAATCTAGTCTTTATTCTCTTAGATTCTAAGTTCCGGAAATCAACTTATTTTATTTCACAAAACCAAATATTCTAGAAATTGGTAAATATAATTTATACTTAATGACACTAATTATGCAACACTGACCTGGAGAAGATGATATAACTAGTGAAACTGATGCAGTGTTCACTATATCATATTCTGCTAACGTCTTGTCATTCTTCAGAAATCGTCCTTCATACATCAGGACTTGTTGATGCACTGGGAATTTTTTCTTCTTTGCCAGTTTAAATTTTACACTCAGAACTGTATCTGCAGGATTTACCTCAAGGGCGATAACTTCATCAGCATAATGAACAAAAACGTGGATATCTGAAATTATCCATCATTAAAATGATAACTGAAAGATTTCCTGACATTATACAAATGTAGTTTACATAACAGATCTTTACTAGAGCCTTGTCACAGAAATGATTAATACCTCTGCCGTCACTTTGACACTTAGAATGGAATTGCATACTATATGGCTAAGTTCAAGGGAACATAACTCTGGAATGTGTGGATCACTGTGTCTTTCACATATACATTTCATGGTGATAAAATATTTCATGTTTCATTACAATCGCTTCAGGAATGTGGAAAAATTCGCTCCACAAACTTGTGATATTGTATGTGGACTGAACGACCGACGGACTGCCTGACCGATTGACAGAGTGACTCTGATGTGACCCCCTCTCAAACTTTGTTTGTGGGGGTACAAAAAGTTGAATAATTACAACATTTGAATAAGAAAGTTTCAATAATCTGCAGCTTAACTTCTCCTATAGATGTCATGGATACAAAAATATCCATAAGCTTTATAAAAAAACTTGGTCATTTCTTCCTGATTCAGGTAAAAATGAAATCCTAGTATTGGTACAAAAAACATCATTGTAGACTTTTATGTTTTGAGTAAAGAAATAAATGAGTAACAGTAACAATTTTGTACAAAACAGAACTTTATCTTCCCAAATAACGTCACCTGGTAGCAAAGAAAATACCTGATTTTAATTGATTTTCTTGATAATATTTTGACTTTTCTTCTCGGATACGTTTTTGTTCTTCTTCCTTCAGTCTTTTCTCTTCCTCCAGTTTTTCTTTCTTTTCAGCTTCCAATCTTTGCTTCTCTTCTCGAGCTACACAGAAAATGCAAGAAGTACAAAATATCAAACTTCAATTCTTTCAAAGGTCACTAAATAATGTCTATAAGAAATTTGACAACATTTCTAAACCAGAAATGATACTGACATGCAGTGAAACCTGAATTCTTCTTCATCCGTGAATGAAGGTCATTCATTTATCTATCTGTTATTAAAGGCCCATTCGACAGCTATGGTAATTTCAGACCACCCAAGAGAGGGGAGATATGATACAGAAGAACCAAGCATTTATATCCCTACTCTTTTCGAAAGTTTTTTCCCGGGTCTTATCTTGCCTAGTGTAAAGGACCAATACAGGCTTCACCCTTTTTTCCTGTGATTTCCTAGACACAGTACTTTGCCTGGTAGTTGGGATGGGGACACTGGAATAAGCGTCCCTGAGAAATTTGGAAAGTGGAGCCAAGATTTGAACCCACAACCTTTCGTTCAGCATGTTACCACTAGACCACTGATCATCCCTGAATAAATGCAATCACATGAACAAGAGTCTATCTCCAGGACACAGTTAATAATATAACCCTTCAAATTAACCTCTAAGCAAAAGTGACATTTTTCCTCTTTTCAGTGACTTTTGTTCACAAGTTTAAAAGTAGTCAGTCCATAATAAACATAATTGTCTATGCTTCAAACATTTTGTATACCGGTAATACTGAAAGCATATGACACAACAAATGCAACATCAGCAGAAGTTATGAAGAATGTTCAAGAGTCAGAAAGTATGTCACCTTGACCTTCAACCGTCCACAGCACAAGCCAATGTGGATCAAGAGCTAAAGTCAAATACACGTACATTCAAATGTATTAGATCCAACAAATATCCTTACTGATGTGATCAGATCTCTTTGAAATACAAGAGTGCCACAGGCGGTGCCATATCTTGTCTGTTTATTGCCTCAGTGAGATCAATCCACCTGTTAAGTTTCATGTGACTACTTCTTACAGTTTCTGAGTTATGAACTACTTTAAAGTTCTTGCACTGACACAGATAATGCAGTGATCACAATAATTCCACTTTTTCTTTGAAAACAGACAAGCTAATGAAATAGGACGATGAATTAAGATCATGATGATATTGATATATTGACATGTACTCACCTTCAAGTTCATCAAGGTATTCCTGGTACTGCACCACAGTGAGTAAAGGGTTACATGTGATTGTGACAGTTTTTGTTGGTGTTGGTGACTTTAAGAATGGATGGTGACATATCTTCATACTGTGTATTGTCATTATATACATACAAGTCTCTGGTTCATCTAACCTTGATATATAATCAGCTGATCCTTCCTCACAAACAAACTGAAAATATCACAAATAGTCAAACCTCATTATAATAACATCATTAAAGTCAACCGTTTGCTTAAAACCACATAATGTACCAGGCATGATCATGACTTTTCCATGTTTCATAAAAATAGTTTTACAACAAAATATTTTTCATAAAACAGCACATTGTTTTGTAAAACAGCTTATTTTGTATAAAACAGCATAATTATTTTGTGTGAAACAATATATTTTTTGTCTCTAAGTCACCTTCCAATGTATTTCTCTTTACTTGGATCTTGACAAAAAATCTATTCTCGTGTAACATCACACTTATCGAGCAACTTTGTTTGCCTAGGTCAAATAAGATCATTAAAGTTGATGTACATTTGGTAAGTTTAATAAGTACAACAGCCAATTAGATTGCAGATTTCTGAGACTGATCCCCTGTTTTATCCAATAAGTGTTTGATGTAAATATTTGACTTAAGTGTTTGATGTAAGTGTTTGATGTAAATATTTGACTTAAGTGTTTGACGTAAGTGTTTGATGTAAGTGTTTGATGTAAATATTTGACTTAAGTGTTTGACATAAGTGTTTGATGTAAGTGTTTGATGTAAATATTTGACTTAAGTGTTTGACGTAAGTGTTTGATATAAGTGTTTGACTTAAGTGTTTGATGTAAATATTTGACTTAAGTGTTTGACGTAAGTGTTTGATGTAAGTGTTTGACTTAAGTGTTTGACGTAAGTGTTTGATGTAAGTGTTTGATGTAAGTGTTTGACTTAAGTGTTTGATGTAAGTGTTTGATGTAAATATTTGACTTAAGTGTTTGACGTAAGTGTTTGATGTAAGTGTTTGATGTAAATATTTGACTTAAGTGTTTGATGTAAGTGTTTGATGTAAATATTTGACTTAAGTGTTTGACGTAAGTGTTTGATGTAAGTGTTTGATGTAAATATTTGACTTAAGTGTTTGACATAAGTGTTTGATGTAAGTGTTTGATGTAAATATTTGACTTAAGTGTTTGACGTAAGTGTTTGATATAAGTGTTTGACTTAAGTGTTTGATGTAAATATTTGACTTAAGTGCTTGACTTAAGTGTTTGATGTAAGTGTTTGACTTAAGTGTTTGATGTAAATATTTGACTTAAGTGTTTGATGTAAGTGTTTGATGTAAGTGTTTGATGTAAGTGTTTGATGTAAGTGTTTGACTTAAGTGTTTGACTTAAGTGTTTGACATAAGTGTTTGACTTAAGTGTTTGACATAAGCCTTTGACTTAAGTATTTGACTTAAGTGTTTGACATAAGTGTTTGACTTAAGTGTTTGACATAAGCGTTTGACTTAAGTGTTTGACATAAGTGTTTGACTTAAGTGTTTGACATAAGCGTTTGACTTAAGTGTTTGACTTAAGTGTTTGACATAAGTGTTTGACTTAAGTGTTTGACATAAGCGTTTGACTTAAGTGTATGACTTAAGTGTTTGACGTAAGTGTTTGATATAAGTGTTTGACTTAAGTGTTTGATGTAAGTGTTTGATGTAAGTGTTTGATGTAAGTGTTTGAGTTAAGTGTTTGATGTAAGTGTTTGATGTAAGTGTTTGACTTAAGTGTTTGACTTAAGTGTTTGACTTAAGTGTTTGACATAAGTGTTTGACTTAAGTGTTTGACATAAGCGTTTGACTTAAGCGTTTGACATAAGTGTTTGACTTAAGTGTTTGACATAAGCGTTTGACTTAAGTGTTTGACTTAAGTGTTTGACTTAAGTGTTTGACATAAGCGTTTGACTTAAGTGTATGACTTAAGTGTTTGACATAAGTGTTTGATATAAGTGTTTGACTTAAGTGTTTGATGTAAGTGTTTGATGTAAGTGTTTGATGTAAGTGTTTGAGTTAAGTGTTTGATGTAAGTGTTTGATGTAAGTGTTTGACTTAAGTGTTTGACTTAAGTGTTTGACATAAGTGTTTGACTTAAGTGCTTGACATAAGCGTTTGACTTAAGTGTTTGACATAAGTGTTTGACTTAAGTGTTTGACATAAGCGTTTGACTTTAGTGTTTGACATAAGTGTTTGACTTAAGTGTTTGACTTAAGTGTTTGACATAAGTGTTTGACTTAAGTGTTTGACTTAAGCGTTTGACTTAAGTATTTGACTTAAGTGTTTGACATAAGTGTTTGACTTAAGTGACTGCACTTACCCGGACTTCAGTTCTTCTTAGTTTACCATTCAAGTCACAACCTGTACCGTTAACATACTGGTGTGTGTGATATCTTCGTACCTGAGACTGTTTGATCTCACCCTCTGACTGAAAACATACAATTTAAAAGTTGATTGTAACTTTCTAACATCAGGATATAACACTTCAGTCTTCAAATTTGGCTACCAAGTCGACCTAAATCACTGCTGGTTGGTGCGGTGAAGCTTTAAGCTGATATAATGTCTAAAATATGTAATGGCTTACATGTACCAAAAACTAAATATTCTTTGATAAATGTAAAAACAGAATTTGATCATGCAAAGACAGGTTAACGTTCAGTCTGCACCCCTACTAAACGGTTGCTCTTTCACATTTTTGTGATCTGTTAAATATGAGCCATCGACACATCTGTTATAGAGCCATCGATCAATTTCAAGTTTAAACAGGTAAAAACATTTTATAAAATTATCCAATTTAAAAGCATGCACATGCTTGTTTTTCAAAAATTGAGGAATGCTATGCCACCCAGAACATTTTCTCACATTTTTGCATGCATTTTCGACAAGAAATACTCTAAAATGACGTTGCTAGAACTTTTAGAAATTATCAACTTGTGTGTTTTCTTTCACGTGGAGACACATCATTCTGGAGTGATTTCTCTTCCATGAAGTGGATGCTGGACCATTTAATCGTGCATGCTACATTGTCCCAACATCCCTTTTGCCTCAACACAAAAAAATAGCTCACAGAGCTCACTTTAAAACGAAATAATCAACATTTTTGCAAATGTGACCGAGCCATCAACAACGTGCTGGAGCCATCGGCAATGTGTAAGAGCCCTCGCAAATGTGATGGAGCCAACACCATCAATCATTGAGTGTTAATATATCATTGTGAAATTATCTGACTTGCAAGCAAGAGGTTGCGTGTTCTATATATAGCCCCACATCGGGAACATTATTTTCCGCCTCCTATTACAATATGTTTACTAAATTATGGTTGAAAATTTATCTAATAAATTAACTCTAACAATATTCATTAACTCTAGATTTCACATCTTTATTGGATTTTCTTAATCCCTGAATTTTACACGTTTGATTTTCGACTTAAAATATTTCCTTTTCCCTATTTTTCCATTTCAATTTTTTTATGACAACAATAATAAAACTCAATCTTTCATGAAGACAACACAACAACAAAAATATTTGGTCCATATTTTAAAAAATGCCATTAATACTAAGTAAACACAAGACGAGTCAGTTTCAGAAACAACCATTTGATGCATCATGAATATTTAGTAGTTAATACAATGTATCAATGAGATAATTAGAAATTGTTGTTGTGATTTTGAGACTGAAAATTACCAAGTTGACAAAATATGATCAACCAGTTGTCTCCCCTCTTACATTCGTCAAAGCAAAATCCTCTTTATAATTCTAAATTTTACTTTTTTGCCCTACAAATAATTTCAAAATCATGATTACCTCCCTCTAAATAAAATATACTGTCTGGCCTCAGCTTTCATAGAAGCAATGTTTTTTTCAATTATAAATCAGACATCCAAATTCTTTGAGATGGTATTACTTCTATTTTCACCATGGTTAGGTTGACAGTGAACGACTACATCTTTGACAGTGAAATATAACTCCCATAGCGACCAACAGAAAATCCTGTATTCATTTTACAAGCTGACTTCATGCATTATATATAAGTAATTATAGATGAACTTAAAAATCAATATCTGATAGCTTTACAATCATAATGACAGCCAGTTCATCAAATAGAGGACATCAAACCATACAATCGTCATCTCCTTCATGTACAAGCAGACACAAGTACCCTCATATATAATGCAAGACTATCAACTGATCATTTGTGTCATTGGCGGCACCCTGGGGACTGCCTAACACTACCCCAGGTGTAGTAACCCACTGTAATTACCCATCATTCTCTATTTCCCATTAATTTATTAAAATCCTCATTCATTCTAACAATACAAGCTATAAAACAATCAATAATTATCTGAATTGTATCTTTTGTTTTCATTATAAACACAGTGACTGAAAAACAGTGGCAATAACATGATATTTACCAAACAATATGAGCCATTCAAAAACTATTATACCTAATATTACTTCAAATTTTGACACAATACACATCAAGGGCTCAGCGCAACACGGTCGTAACTTGCTCTTATTTCAATATGAGTTACAACACTGTTGCATTGAACCCTCGACATGTATTGATACATTAAACAAGAGTGATAATATAACACCAATATTGTGATTTAACCTTTCAATGTGTTGATCAAATCATCCACTTTGGGGTAATGATTCAAAAAGTCACCAGGCAATAATAAGCCAATAAAAGCATTCAGTTTCAAACCTCAATATATGTACTAAACATTCAGGCAATTCACTCGATCAGCATGACAACACCATAATTGTGAACTATTTATATAAGGCCAGGCATTCTACCCACAAAATCCATTAACAAGAGTTATAAACTAAACACTCCAAAAGTTCAATTATTGAAAATAATATCCTGATAGTAATCATTTCAATGACCACTGCTTCATCCTCAGCAACAACAATATTTGCATACCTTATTATTGAGTTCATTATTTTAATACATTTCGTCTCGCTAAATGTAAACATAAAGAGTTGCTTCTATTTCCTGAGGTAGGAAATTATTTTCCTGTACAGATGATTCATATTAAAATGACTGCGGTGAAATTTTCTGCCTTTTTTTTGTAAATTCATTTGCCATTTCACTACAGCCATGATCATCTTGTTCGAGTTTTACGCCTTTTCAACAGTCAGAGTCATATGAGGCAGACAGTTCACATAGACAGTCCTGAGAAAAACCAGTACTATAGACTCCCATCCTCCGTAAGCAACTGCCTACTTCCACACATAAAGAGACATGGTCAGTAGCTGGGCTCGAACCCACGGCCCTCTATCAATGAGAGGTTACAGTGATTTGAAGTCAGTGACTTAATTACTCGACCATGAAGACTGCTCCTCTGCACTGTGAGTAATGAATACCACCCATGGCAAGCTATACAGCTACATGTAGCTTTAATAACAGAACTGGTTGGTCAGGGCTTTTTTTTCTTCTATAACAGAGGCCGAAATAGGTGACTTCCCAATTGCAAAAAGGCTGTCTTTCCCCAATTTTAGGCAGGAAATTCCCCAAAATGCAATGCTTTTCAAACTACGTAGTCTAACCTTCTCAAAATTTGGCCAAATATCGTGCTTGAAATTCCCAAAATGAAAGGCTAAGGCCCCTTCCCAATTTTTGGAAAAAAGGCCCTGTTGGTGGTTCTACCCTGGTGTCTTCCTCGATACCAAAAAAGCGTAAAGTCTCCAAATGACCCCATTGGTGCCACACTGAACTACAAAGAAAACAAGATGTGTTTTTGAAACACAATGCCCCCTCCGGATGACCTTGACCTTTGACCTACTGACCTGAAAATGCACAGGTCCTGTAGAGGTTGTCATGAGGAACCTACATAATTATGAAGTTTGATGAATGTAGGTGCAAGCATTGTGATTTTACAGGCAAGGTTAAAGTTAATTGGTACAAACAGACAGAGAGACCAAAAACAATATGCCCCCGATCTATTAATATTGGGGCATAAAAAAGGAATAAAACATTGAATAAATTGTATACTGTCTGTATATAATGTCACATGCATCATTAGAAATTCCCTCATTATAAGCAGACTTCACAAGGTGTTAAAATTATTGCTATCGTAATACATATGGGAATAGAATATGATTCATGAACACACCCTTAGTTAAGTAGTGTTCCCATGGTAACAAGACCCATAAAAACACAGTAAATTAAAGGTTTAGTAAGGACTTAATTGTGAATTTGTTCATTTTTCTAATTATGTGAATATCTAGTCATTATGTTATGACATCAGTAGCATGTCTACATTCATATTTTGCAATCTGTGTAATTAGATAACATAAGATTTTTCTTTGATGGTTAATAGTTTGTGAGGAGGAACAGTGGTGTAGGGGTAGAGCGTCGGACTCCTAACTGGAGGTTGTGAGTTTGAATCCCGTCAGTGGCTGAATTTTACCGTAACCTTCACAATCCCTTCTTTCGGCACGAGTACTGGTCAGAATCCAGGAAGCAGTCATCGAGAGTAGTTAATATAAGTTGTAAGAACTTGCTCTACAATCGATGTAAAATAAATAAGTTTAAACTAAACTAAGAGTTTGTTTATCTGTTGTTTAGCAGCCCATATTCAACAGCTATGGTCATTACAGGGCTATACCCCAGTGAGACCAGGGCAGAGGAGATACAGGAGAACATGGCATTAATATCCCTAATCTCTTACTTCAAATACTTCTTCCTTGTTCTTTATCTTCCCTGGTGTAAAGCATGGATACACGCCTCACCTGCTTCCTCACAGTGATTTTCTAAACACAGTTACTATTCTTAATGCAGTCAATGTTCATGTGCTGCAATTATTCACAATGTGGCCATTATTCACAGGTTGGCTATTATTCAAAATGTGGCCATTATTCACAGGTTGGCAATTATTCACAATATGGCCATTATTCACAGGTTGGCATTTATTCACAATGTGGCCATTATTCACAGGTTGGCAATTATTCACAATGTGGCCATTATTCACAGGTTGGCATTTATTCATAATGTGGCCATTATTCACATGTTGGCAATTATTCACAATGTGGCCATTATTCACAGGTTGACAATTATTCACAATATGGCCATTATTCACAGGTTGGCTATTTAACTGAAAATGTGGCAATTATTCACAGGATGGCTATTATTCACAAATGGCTATTACTCACAGGTTGGCTATTATTCAAAATATGGCCATTATTCACAGGTTGGCTATTATTCAGTTTAACTGAACATATATCCATTACTGGACCATTATGCAAACATGGAGAGATTTTACCACCTTGTTGGTCTAAAGGGACTGACTTCTTAAATTACCAGTAAATGTACCACATACAGTCAAACCTGTGAACAAAGGTCACCCATAGGAATTACAAATGTGACCTTTATTGACAGGTAGCCTTTATTTGAAGGTCATTTTTTTCTAAATAATCAATGCCTTTAATCACGGTACCATCTTAAACTTTATTTTACAGCCAGCATATCATGTACCTAACACTAAGTCTTGCCTTCCTAGCATAATAACTTGTATACAGTGAAACTCACTTGTCAACCACTTCAGTAAGACATTCTCTTCATAATAACGATTCATTTATAATCAGACCAATTTCCTCTATATATCTAATAGAAAATGAAGCCAACTTTAGAGGTCTTGAGAGATTGAGGTTTCGATATATACCTTCACTAATTAACATGTCCTATTATATAAATATACAAGAATGTAATCACATTGCAATTATAGGTGGGTTTATTTATATAACAGTTCTGTCATGTTCTATCATATTATACCCCAGTATGTACACTCTTATACCTAAGTGCTGATCACATTCCACAAGTAGCATTGCAGACTGGCATTCTATCTTCATAAATCTAAGACAATTATCTTTGATGATCATCGATGGACCAAGTCCACTGTATTTATTTATCTAGCAACATTTGGCAATTATAACAAAATGGACATATCATGTCATACAAACACTATTCACAACATTACCATACAGTCTTCACATGCTGAAGACCATTATTTGAAAATAAAAGCACAGTGTGCTTGACTCATGCCGGAAAATATTAACTGATAAAAACATACTGTGTTAATATGGGATTTTTTCTGAATTAAGTGATAGCGTGGCATTAATCTATTTATAATTTGCTAAAACTGACTGGTAAATCAATTGAACCTTTTACGCTTTTAATCCCGTTAAAATGTTAACAACTAATGGTTGCGCTAATTGAGTGATTTTTTGACTGATGGAAATGTTGGAATAATTCGCGAAGCATCAAAATACTAAATTATGAATATCGCTAGTATTTTCACTATGACAGTGTTGATCCCCATGAGAAATGTGACACGAGTCATGGATTATTAAAACCTATTGATGACTGAATATGAAATGCCATTTGACTCATTTTCTACCTGACATATTGAGGGTTCAATGCAAGAGTGTCGTAACTCATATTGAAATAAGAACAAGTTACGATAGTATTGCACTGAGCCCTCGATATAAATAATTAAATGTTTTCAACATTGTATTGCTTCATACGTAACTAAAATAATAGAACTATTAGTTTCAGAAATACTCGTGCCAATCGTGCTCAGCCAACTTAATACAAAACAGTCCCGTAAAAAGTAGACAAAATTAAAGAATTTCAATAAACTGGATCATGGATTTGAACATAACAATGGCAGTTCTTGAATACCCTGGAAATTCAGGTAAGTGACAACTTTTTACTTCAAATAAGCATAACAAAAAATCTATATAAGTCTGAATGTTGTTATTGTTGTTGACAACACTAATTCTTCCTGTTTGAGTTTTCAACAGTCAGAGTCATATGAGACAGACAGTTCATCTATATGAACCATCATTCCGGGGAAGACCCAGTACTTAAGACTCCCATCCTCCATAAGCAACTGTCTTCATTCTCACATAAAGTCTGAGTATAAAACTGGACAGCCCAGGAAGGATAACAAATATCGGAAATGTTTGGATATATATGTATATATTGTACACATTCGTTTTATTTCCAACTTTGGAACTCATAATTTCATTGCTGGTACATTTATCTCTTGCAAATCTGTAACCTTTGAAACCTTTCAACAGAGGAGATAAGTTTTTTACAAATAAAACATGAATTACTATTGATTTTATAGGCAAAAGGAACGTAAAGTCATTTTTACAAGTATTGGATGCCATTGTAAGTTACATACCTGTAAACATTCAGGGGAAGCTATTAAAGGACTAAAGCTTAGATTAAAATGTTATAATTAATTACCTTGTAATTTTCACAACAAAGTATAAAGTCTAAAATATACAAATGTATGGCAATCTTACATTTCATTTACAAATAATACAGCAATTATTTAGGATTAACTTAAATTCATGAAAACACACCACATCCAAAATTCTTAAGTCAAAGAGGCCTTGAGGCACTGAATAATATTTTGGCACACTGAAGTATAAACAAAGTAGCTTTTGAAATAAGTAATTAAACTTATTTTGATGCATTCATAATCACTGAACACAATTTCATGTACACCTTTATTTTTTTCAATTACTATAAACATGCATCCTATAACAATGCATCTATACCCCCACAAACAAAGTTTGAGAGGGAGTATAATTGGAGTCACCCTGTCAGTCGGTTGTTGGTCGGTCTGTCCATCCGCAAACAATATCATAAGTTTGTGGAGCGTCAAATTACTTCCACATTGCTTAAGCGATTGCAATGAAATTTTAAATATGTCATTACCATAAGTGGAAATGTGCAAGGTACAATTTCCATGCCCAGTGATCCACACATTCTAGAGTTATGTGCCTTTGAACATAGCCATATAGTGTACTATCGCATTCTTAGTGTCAAAGCAGCAGCAGGGGTATTAGTCACATCTGTGACAAAGCTCTAGTTTAATTTTAATTTTGGATCTCCTCTTTCTTCCAAATTTTGTACAATTAATCCCAGTCTGAGGCATCTTTGTATAGTTAATGATCAAATGTTGATTTACTTGAGCATTATAAAATGGAATCACCAAATTACTGAACCCTACACGATGACCAAAATGTGGATGAAAGACCAACTAAGGTATCATATAGTGTAAATTAATTGTTACAAATATCTGTCTTTCAATCAATTCACAAAATGATATCATATCGGAGCTTTATCTTCATATAAATCTGGGACACATTGAACAATAGAAAACATTGATGTTAACTTTGTTAAACATCATTTTTACAAAATTACAATTTAATTCATATTTATTGATCAATTGATCAAATAAAAGATTAAGCAAATAAAGAATGTCAATAGCTTATTGTAAAACAAGGAATTATTGCTGTATAGTTAATTTCAACATAAATTCAAAACATTTTTCATAGTCTCAAACTAATAATTACATTGCGGAGGAATAAAAACGGTAGTACTTAAAAGCATTAAAATTCAGTCTATTGCTGCCAGCTCAGTTGTCATATTTTTTCTTAAAACACTGGTGAGGGTAAAATTAATCCAACATGAAGCAACTTGAATTGAAATCTATAATTACACAGGATAAGAATACTTTCATAAACAAATAAATGCCTTGAATTTCTACCATGTGAAAAATTCTATAGCACATTGTTTTGTATTCATAAATGAATCAAAGACATAATTATATAATTCATAAATAAATGTCCAACAAAATATGCATGGTTTACAACAAAGAAAAACAATGACAAGTTAAATGGTAAACATACACTGTTTTAACTATAAAAGTAGTAGGAAAATTAATTAATGGAAGACAAGAGCTTGACATCTCATATTTCCTCAGCACGGACAAAACTGTGTCATTTTAACACACACTTGAATATCATATTATTCTAATGTGAGGCCAATCTAGGCAGCATATAAATGGTTAGTGTCACAGATAGATTTATTACATGCAGCACACAGGGGCTTGTGATTCTGAGAGTCTGATATAATAATTAACATAAGGATGAGCACACACACTTGTTTACAGGCTCCTGGGGACTTGGTATAATTTCATTGTAGGATAATAATTGTAATGTATAGACATCAGCAGGTATATTATTATACAGAGTTGTGGTTATATTCCTGGATGTGAATTTGTTTTGTTTACAGTGTCTGGATTTTATTTTGTAAATTGTGATTACTTTCAATAAACAGGTAAATAAGTTTATAATTTGAAATTTATCCATTTTTTAACAAATATTATGAGCTCTAAAGATTGTTAGTAATATCATAAATATCTTAAGAACAACGGTTACTAATATGCTATAACTCAATCAGTTCACTTTATAATGTTCAGTTATTGAGATCTAGTCATAAGTTTAATAATCAAATTGTTTTATCCTAAATAATTATATAAAACTTCGAAATTAACCTCTTCAAATTTTTAGCCTGACAAATAGTTCAGTCATAATTAAGTATATAAATTAATTTACGTTTGTCAAAATCTTGTGCTTAAGTTATTTCCGATGTTGTCAACAAATGATAGAGATTTCATATTTTAATTCGTTATAAAACATGATAAATATATCAAACTAAACAACAGATGAATTTAAAACATACACATGAGATTTGATATGATTAGAGTATATCATTACAGGGTTCTCAATAACAACCAGCCACAAGCTGATTTAGCCACTAAGAAACAAGTTTGGGCGGGTTAGAAATCTCGATGCTTTAGAAATATAGCTGGAAAAATGTCTGACCCCTAGCAGGCCCGTTAGTCTAGCTTTTCGGCCTATTGGCTAACAAACTTGTTGAGAACCCGGTATTAAGTAAAAAGTTATTCTTTGAGACTATTTTACTTAAGAAAAATACATAAATAGGAAAGCACAATTTTCTAAGTAAGTGTTTAACTATGATCATTAATATGATGCCAGCAGAATATTGTCTGATGTTCAGACCATTCAATCAATGAGCATTAATTAGCAAGAACCCCCCCCCCCCAAAAAAAAAGTACAGTATATTTTACCCTTCTCAAAAATTTGTACTATACAGCAGAAAAAAATTCTAACTACAATTTCGAGGGCTCAGCGCAACACTGTCATAACTTATTCTTATTTCAATATGAGTTACGACCATGTTGCGTTGAACCCTCGATTTGTTAACAGACAACCAAATGCACTTGTAATTGTCAGGGGGGATATTGTTAGGGCCACTCTTTACAATCAGAAATCTGAATAAATGAATCTCAACATTCCATAATTATAATGAAAGCAAAGTCTTATCACGAACATAACTTACATCATGAAGTACACAACAAAACAAATACACAGATCATTGTCATACAATGTGTGCTACAAATGATATTGTCATCACACCATACTCTGGATGTATCAATCTTGCAAATACAATACCGTCATTATTTTAAAAGGCAAAGCGACTTCAAACAGAGCATGTGCTGGGAAACTGGAGATTGCTAGTGGGCTTATCTCTAGCTTTCCTAACATTTTTTATGTTCAACATAATTAGACAGCAATATATACAATCTGTATTATTGTACCCCAAGCAGTTTCGGTCAGTATAAAAAAACAGAACAAAGCCATCGAAAATGACAATTTTAAGTCCCACAGTTGGGTAATGAAACCAAATACTATCAATGATAGTAAACAACCATATGTTTGTAAAGGCTACTTCTTAAAAAAGAGCTTCTAAAACACTCAAATTAAAGCCAATTGTTCAGACCATATTTTTACTTCACTTGGGGCTTTTGTTCATTATAAGGAATGACCAAGTATGAACATATACAGTTAGTTAATATGATATTTTTGCAAACACAATGAACCAAAGTCAAAATTTTGAATATCTAAGAAAAAAGAATTGAAATTGTATCATATCATATCATTCTAGCCAAGTGTTAAAGGGGCATGCCCTAAAACTGAAGTGTCTCAAACAGCCATCAAATTGGTATCATTTTAATACCTAAATCAATTAATGAAAGCCCTGTAAAATGTCTACGAAATATCCCACTAGTTTACTCAAGTAAGTATTGCGCATGTTGTGTTATTTATGCGACATAAAGTTTATCTTTCGATCAATTATAGGTAAATATCATTGTTTTGCTGCTTTGAAAGGCAGGGCGCATGCTAAGTTAAATTCTCAGATGAAACATCATTGTCTTCGATAATATTCAAATCGACATACAAATACCGACGCACACATTATAGAGTCATATTGGAACGCACATTCTTCTTAAACTTTTCGGTAATAATTGGTTTTAAAAGTGATAAACGCATTTTTGGTGTATAAAACCCAAGACACAGCAGTTCCAAGGCATGCCCCATTAATGTATCATATGGGTCAGCCCCATAATAACAATTCAACCTACTAAGCTAATGTATGGCTACAGGTATATCTGATCAATATTTTGATGCAGATATATCTTAATGACATCCCTCGCATAATTTTCATTGAATATTTTGATCAATATCCAAGTTTTTGTAACAGAATAAATATTTGGATAAAGATGAGTCATTCCAGGTAGTCTTGTTGATATTTAATGGGTCGACTTAATTCAGGAAGGATACTAACATACAATCTGCAGAACTCGATACAATACTACTAATATCTTATACACATAAAATATTTTTGTAATTCGAATTATTGCTATTTATTTAATTGTGCAAAAGTTAACCCACTTAAATCTAAAGAACTCTTGCTTGAATTGTTGTCTAGAGTCAGGCAAGTTGTTTTCCATTTGAAAACTAAAACATACAAATACCAGATGTGTAAATTTTGCAAAATTTGATCAATTTGGGAGATTCAATGGGAACCACAGTGAATCAATAACAATTGAAGAACTGACTTATGTAATACCAGTGCATCACTATTTCAGAGTTCCAACAAAGAAAGACTTATGGATACCATTGAGGAAGAGATAGATAACATTCCATACATTGATGAAACAGATGATGAGGTAATTGAATCTGTTCACGAAACAAACCCAAAAAAGAAAAGGTTAGTAGAAAATTTGGACAAAAACTATAAAGAGTTCAAAATTCAGGAGCAGAGGCAGAAACAACATAAAACAACACATCCTTCTCGAGGGCAAAAGCTGACAAATTTAGATGAACAAACAGAACATGACCTTTCAATTCTAGAAAGCCTGATTCAAAGTAACAAGCAGAGAAGCGACTTACAAGAATTAAGAGAAGATAGAATACTCCCTCTTAATGTTAGTGATGTAAATGTGATTAAACACAAACCTGTTAGTGTTAGACCAGTTCAAAGCAAGATGATCAGAGAACAAGACAACACTAATCTAAAAGGTGAAAGTCTGGAAGGCAAGAAATATGACACTGCTGAAAATGAACGAAACATTGAAGATGGAAAAGCAGATAACCCAGATGGTGTAAAGCTAAAGCTGGAGGAAGATTCTCATGATAAAATGCATTTAATAGACAATGATTGGAACTCTGGAACCAAGACCCCAACAAGACAACAACACATTCATGA
Source organism: Lutraria lutraria (assembly GCA_964023205.1). Lineage (NCBI taxonomy): Eukaryota > Metazoa > Mollusca > Bivalvia > Venerida > Mactridae > Lutraria > Lutraria lutraria. The sequence continues at coordinate 8,798,702 of OZ026843.1, forward strand.
TCAATCAGAAAAAGAGAACATTGAATCATTTTCAAGACCATCAAATAATGCAATGAATGCAGTACACAGCACTGAAAATGACAACAGTAGTACACAGCATGGAGGAATGAATAAAGGATTTATGGAGATGCAGGAACCAGAATTTGACAATTATAATGGTGCAAAACCGAAAATGTATACCAAAAGGGTCAATGGGCATGATATGCAACTTAAAGAATTAAAACTTCAGCATTATGATTACCATGCTGACACTGAAAATCTTATACAAAAAGAAAAGGGTAAGGGAAAATCACATAAAAGAAAAAACAAATCAAAGCATGATTTAAATGAACAGTGCCTTAAAAGTTCAGGATCCGACATTAAGATATTTGTCACTGACGAAGAAGGGACTGAGACAGAAGCTCTTGTTAGTGAAAGCACAACAGAAACTTCAATGAACACACTGAACAGACATCATACTTTAAGTACAGTAACAAGTCCTTCTTTTGAAACTATTTCTCCAGATGATAGTTCAAAGTCAAGTGGTGCTATAAACTACCTAAGAAAGATGTCAGAAGACAATGAAAAGAAAGGAAACAGTCTGCTGAAGCAACAAGAGTTGTACAATCTGCAAAAAGCCAAACCATTCCAGAAATTTTCAAAAGAAAAAACAGGAATGTTTGAAGTTGGCATAGAGGGGGATGAGAAACGAAGCCACATTAAGTCTATAATCATTACACCTGCTACTCAACTGCTGATGTTTGACCGAAACAACAAAAGTATTAAGATGTTCGACAGAAATCTCAACCCACTGGATGTGATACCAATTGGGACTAAGTACTGCAGACTGACCCCAATCTCAGAAGACACATTTGCCGCTTCTTTACCAGAAAAGAAGAAAATCAGTACATTTAAGATTTCTAATATGAATAAACTCAGTGTGGACAAGACCTTGTCAAATGACCAGGAATATTTTGGTATCACATATTTTGAAGGCAAAATGTATGTTACTCAGAGGAGGAGAGCTACAAACCTGACCGAATCCGACAAATGGGAAATACAAATGATTGATTTGAATAAAAATGAAAATGAAGTTAAGACAATACGTACCTTTTCTCCAGGGCACAAAGACTGCACACTACATGCCAATGAACAAGGGATATATTTAACAAATAAAGTAGAAAATGAGGTACTGATGTTAGGCCATGATGGATCGTTTCTCTACAGACATAAGGTTAGTATATATCATACAAATCCTTAATAAGTCTTGGCACTAAGCAGTACCATAAGCAAGGATTGGTGTCTTTGTAAATCGTACTATTTAATCTTCCTTTGTAAAATCCAATTAAAGACAGTAACAAATTCTGCTATTTATCATCACTACACAAAACTTTTAGGAGGAGCATTCGGGTTTTCATAAATAACTTTAAAATCTATTTAGATTACATTTCTAAAATTGGTATGTATATTTTACAACATTCTATACAATTTTTTATGTGTAAATTTCATCAACTAAAGGTGAAATAACAAGTCAACACACTTCTTAGGAATTCTTATTCATGTTAATCTGACTAGTAAGCTTATAATCTCCATTTCTGTTTGATTTCATACAGCTTGTTTTAATTTGACATTTCTGGCCTGAATTAGAGAATGCTACATGATGGCACACTGGACACTTGTTGCTTTCAATATTCAAATAAGAAACGTTTGTTGATAGGAATATTATCAAGATTAAAACTAAGAAGGGAATGTAGCATTATAAAGATGTAGTTAAATTAAAGAGTGTCCAGAAGCCATTTCTTTCATCAGATAATTAATTCCTAACTGATTTCTTTCAAGTGCTGTTTTCGTATGATGAAGAAAAAACGCTTTCCAATCTATGTTTTCTGTGCAGTGCTTTGTTCCAAAGATTAAAAGAAACGCTCAAGTCTTTTGATAGTACATGTACAGTAGAAGTTGATACATGACATAAAGTATCCTCCTAATACATGAGTGCAATTACAGTAAAATCTGCAAACAAACCCAGGTGGAGAGTCGCCTGCTAATACAGGCTACCAATGGCAGTAAGTACCATGAAAACAATGGTAACTCTTCAAAGGGATTTGGTGGGAGGTAGTATTTTAGGGTTGGTGGGATGTTTTTTTTCCCCAAGGAATCTTATTCTTATCTTTAAGCTTCAGAACCCATTTACAGATCTTTTCAACAACCCCAGTCCCCAAAAACATCTTAAGGTCAACACGGCGTTCTCTTCCATTGATGGCCTTCGACGGTACATCAAACAGAATCATGTGTCATCATTAATACTTGTATGGTACTTTTACAGGTGGAATTTTCACTACCAATAGGAATTACTTCAGACAAGTTTGGTAACATATACGTATGCGGAGGTTCTGTGACGTCCTTTATTGAGGTCATCAAGCCAGACCTTAAACGTTACCGTGTCATCTATAAAAAGACTTCAAGCAATCCAGTAGCATTAACCTTTGATCGAGAAGACAACATTTTGTACGTTTGCGATCAGATTATAGGTAGAATTATCCGGTACCAGATTGAAAACAATGGAACAGTTCATGGCCTAATGAGTACATCCTTGCTTCCGTCTAGTCCTGAATAACTGTACATTGTATATATAATAAATATATATGTCACTGAGATTTAGTGTACAGTGACAACTGAATAAAGTAACATTTAGTGTCCTGAATCTAAAGACTAAATTAACTAACAATTAAGAGGTAGTTTATACTAAGACATATCTTGGTATAGTGATGGAAGTTTATCTTGTGCAAGTGTGAAATTTTCTGAATAAAGGAAATATCAAGTAATGAAATAGGCCATTTCAAGTATGGAGTAATATCTCTCTTTAATTAAAAGCATTCTCATTTATTTTAATATGCTTGTACTTAGTTTTACCAGAACTAAGCCTAAAAGAGGGTACTCACAAAAGCTATGTACAACTCTAGATTTATATAATAGTAAAATTAATCGTGACAATTATGGGCTGGAAATATAATGAAATTTCAAAAAGTGATCCAATTGCAAAGCTTTTAGAACAAGTACCTTAGAGATAATAAAAGACACCATGTTAAGACAGATTTGATGTGTTCATATGAATTTTTAAACAAAATTGCAAAATCCATGATTTGTATAGAATAATTTGAAAATTGTTAAATAATATGATTAGATTCATGCAAGTACATGACAAACGGTACTTGACTGACACCTCCTATATGCTCAAACTTTGTACAATATGCAACAACGCTCACAGACATTTTATTGTAACATGATATCTTATTATTACATTGTTGTATTGTCTCGCCTTAATTTAAGTATCATTGTTTGTGTGTTTTCATGAGATATATTAATTTTGTCTAATTGTATGAAAATATTACACCCCAGGCAACGTCTGTTTCACCTTTGAGAGTACATATGGTTTCATTTATACAGTCTTAAACAATATATTTATATAATTGCTTCATACTGTACAGGTTTATTTTTGATCACATGTAATTTAACCTACTCTAATTAAAGTGTCATACACTCGAATCATTTGCACTTAAGTTAAGCACAGTTGAACCTATATTAATAACTAACTGTATGTAACAGCCACCATATGAATACTTAAAAACATTTTTATGGACTGTTTGCTTGTTTGTTTATATCGAGTTTTACGCCTCGTTTCAACAGTCAGAGTCATATGAGGCAGACAGTTCTCCTAAATATCGCTCCTGGGAAGAACCAGCACTAAACTCCCATCCTCCGTAAGCAACTGCCTACTTTCTCACTTAAAGAGCCATGGTCGGTAGCGGGGCTCGAACCCACGGCCCTCCATTAGTGAGAGGTTACAGTGATTTGACATTATGTCTTTCCCAATGATGACCTTTGTTCACAGGGTTAACTGTACTTTGAAAACAAAAACTCACAGAAAGAATGTTTTTTCCATGTTAAACGTATTGTATTCATATACTAAATGATGAATGAAAATACATATTTGTTTGTCCTTGATAAATGATTTCTCATTGAAAAGACAGCAAGACAACAGAAAGAACAATGTAATAATGATAGACTGTGATTTACTTTTTTTTTTATTTGCTACTATTGCTAATTATCATATTTGAGGTTACTGGTATTTTGTGTATCATGTCCAAGTACGGTATGTATTTTGTTTAGTGGCATTTTGATATATCATATATTATGATTAATATTCACATTATTTTATAACTTATTTTATATACATACAAATTAAGTGCTGAGATATTTATGCATCATTTATGTCTTAATGGTGAAACATCTGGTGAAGTGTGTTATTGTGTTATAACAACATTACATGGTATAAAGTTGATGCAGTTTATTGTGGATAAAATCAGGGTTTTGGCACACACTGTGATCATATCAAACAAAGGAATGATTTCTGAATGTTATTTTTTAAAAACCTCTTACTTAAGTAATCAAACTGATAAAGAAAGCATATTTATGCCATATTTTCTTAGAACATGTTGTAATATATATAAAGTGCAGCCTCTCCAAAGCAACAACCTTTGGAAGTAGCAAAATTATGTTGTTCCTGAGAGGTTGTAGTCTGGAGTTCCTTCCCCTTACACTATGTTATCGGGTCAGGAAAAGCACAATAATGGCGGCGTCCTCTGTACATTCTAATGTTAAGGTATTTTCTTATATCAAGTGATCAAGTGCTTGTGAGGGTTGGTAATGAATCCTATTTATATAATATAGATGTCCATTTTTTAGATGATTACAAAAGATTTTTTGGAAACTATAAAGACTAACGTCCAAATTATAGCTACTTCATGAAATTATATATTATCAACAAATAAGAATGATCATTAAAATATCTCGCTGCTGTTACAATATTAGTACATAAACAATTAAAATTAGGCATAAAATCACAAATAATCAGTAAAAATAAGAATATTCTATTGCCTGTGCATTACCACTGAAGGCCGCCATTACTGAGCTTTGTCTGACATGTCCTGGAACCAGAATAGAGGTTGTTGCTCTAGAGAGGTTAAATTAATAGTTAAATCATATAGTAGGGAAAGTACTATCATGCTGCTGTTGAAGGGGGGTTGTTGCTCAAGAGATGGCTGCTCTGGAGAGATTGTACTGTATGACTTATGTATATGAATCACTAGGTGTGTATCACTTAATTAGCCTGGTATTTTGTCATGATTATCTCATGCTAAGTACAAATATACCGCGGCCGAGTGGTTAGGGTGTCCGCCTTCGGAGCGGGAGATCGAAGGTTCGAACCCCAGTGGTGACTAGGTTAGAACTGATGCGGTCGGTTGGTGAGCCACCAGCTAATTAAATGGTTACCGTAGGCCCATCTCAGCCAGGCACCCGACAAAAAGGAGAAGGGATTCGGGAGGTACTGCGTGAACATAAGATAGGTGTCTCATAAGCCAACTTGGCTGGCCCTTTCAATAGGGGTGACACTATAATAAACAAAACCTTTACCTTTTATACAAGTAATGACCAATCTACAACAACAAAAAATATTCTTTGAAATCACCCAACTTCAAATTGAAAATTTTGATAGTTTGATAATAATGCAGTAATATATGACAGTCACTGAATAAAAACCATTCTTTAACTTAAAAGAAAAGAATTTAAGGAGACAGAAATAAATATTTTTCGACCCATAAAAGCATAATTTCCATCTGATGCAGTAAAACTAAATGTTTACATTACTTAAGTATTTTTATCATATTTAAGATGTTGTGATTCTTTTTTAAATTGATTGATTTGTTCAGAATAATTGTAACCACACATTATGAAATCAGATTTACAATATTTTTACACCAATCTATAGATGCTGAATTGTATGACTTTTTTCTGTCACAAGATTCCATATTTCTATACTGTATTTGTACTTACTTTTTTGTATTTTTTATTATTCAGTCAATTTAACAATACCATGTCTAATAAATATTCACAACAAACGATTTTGTTTTAGTCATTATCATTTTATCAATATTATTTGGGTATTGGTGGTCCAGTTGTAATGCGCTGGACTACTAAATGAAATGCTGTGAGTTCGAATCTCGATTATACCACCTATCCTTCCTAAAATCTTTGAACCAGGAACAACAGATCTAGGACTAATAAAACACGAGGGTCATGATGGCCCTATATTGCTCACCAGATAAAGACTCATAGAGAAAATTATCATGAGCCTATGTAAAATTAAGTGACCCAGGGGCAGGGCCAATTTTGATCCCAGGGTAATAATTTGAACAAACTTGTTAGAGGTCCACTAGATAATGCTACATACAAAATATCTAGGCTCCAGGCATTGTAGTTTCTGACAAGAAGATTTTTAAAATTTCCCTTTTTAAGTCTATGTAAAATCAAGTGACCCCTGGGGCGGGGCCAATTTTGACCCTAGGGCAATAATTTGAACAAACTTGGTAGAGGTCCACTAGACAATGCTACACACCAAATATCTAAGCTCTAGGCCCAGTGGTTTTGGACAAGAAGATTTTTAAAGTTTTTCCTATTGGTTGCCATGGCAACCAGTTTTCAATGAAATTAATTTTTTTTAACAAATTTGGTAGAGCTTCATGCAAGGAACATCCATGTAAAGTTTCGTTGAAATTGGCCGACTGGTTAAGAAGGAGATGTTGTTTAAAGCAATTGTTGACGCACGCACGCACACACACACGGATGACGGACATCACGCGATCACAAAGTGCTCATGGTGAGCTAAAAAGTGCTATCTGCATCTAACATGTGCATGTGTCTGAAGCACTGATCACTGTCAGCATTTTAATGTTTTACATTGTTATACTGCTGATAACCAGCTAGTGAGCTATCATTTGTACTACAATTCATACCAGGACATTAACATATTCACAAAATACCAAAATTAATATTTATGACACTTAATCTATCAAATGACTCTTTATACGAGTTTTCATTACTATGATTTTCAGACAACAGCTTTGAGTTTTAACCCTTATTTAGATCCTTGCAGAAATATCATCACATAAAAGCTATAAAGTACATGAAAATAATACAAATTAATCAATACAAAAAATAATACCAACATTATTAATGTATTGTTAGCATTTCAAACTTTGAACACTTCAAATAACATGAATTCAATTATAAAGTACCCTGATAGAGCTAGAGTATTAGCATTTAGTCATTCAATACAAAAACCATTTAATGCCTTCCTCTGGGAATATGAAATATCAGCTCATTCACTGATGCCATTTTAACATGAATTCTGACATTATGCAAACATAAAATAATCTCAGTCAACATCTGCTATTGATTTACATAAATTGTAAATTTGAATTATATTGATTTTTAGTCACAAACAAAATAAGTAACATTTAATACATCTCTGTTAGTCAAATAAGTATATCAACAGTTATATTGATTTTTGTAGGTTACTTGAATTTATTGTTTAACATCTAAATGAAATTTAAACTTCAATGTAATATACCTAGATCTTTGAACACCAGATCAATTACAAAACTCTTTAAAGTTAGAGTACTGAAGTTTACTACAAGATAGATTGATAGATAAATATTTCTATTTCAAATTCATTAGGCCATAGACCTATGTAATCTTATGCACAATAATACTTCATAATACTGACATACATTACAGAAGATGTAATACATAAATAAAGGCAACTGGTCTTAACTAGAGATCATTGTTGAAGTCTTTAAGCAACAATATTACAGTTTGTTTGTTTATATCAAGTTTTACACCCCTTTTCAACAGTCATATGAGGCAGACAGTTCACCTAACCCGGGTTCTCAATAAGTTTGTGGCAAACAGACACACAGATGGACAGACAAATGATTATCCATAGACAGATTAATGACATGTCAACATACATAAGTACACAAACCATTAATCACTTCAGTCATACAGATTCAAATGTCATCACTCCCGCATTAATATAAGAATCTAAACATCTGTAACCAGACAGGTAAAGTTAACTTGAAATAAAGGGAGACAACTTCAAAACATACCTTGTCAGTATCTTCATCCCAATTGTACTCGGATTCAAAATATCCCAGAAGGATTACTTCCCCTTCAATCTTCCCATCTGCAAAAAAATGACTGTGTAAAAAGCAATAAAGCACAACATATTGAATGATACAGTTAACTATTGAATTTCAGTATAATCACAGTATTGATTTTATAACACTTTTTTTAAAGTTGTTATGCTATGTGCTACTGAACCGTGGTTAAATATGCATGACAGATTGGATGATAAGTTGCTGGGAAAATGGAATTGACAGGAAGTCAAAAATATGATTAATTTCAATACAAAGGCAGTCCATTTCACAGTACATAATTTATTTTTAAAAAAACACAACAGAAATGCATTGAAAGTCAAATGTCCTTTAAACAATAGTCATGTTTTCATGGCTTATCCAAAGTAAAACTCATACATTAAAATTAAGCAACAGAAATGCATGTATATGCAAGTAAGGCTTTCACTAAAGAAAAAGAATTGAATTTGGTTTAATATAAGACAATTTAAACCTGAGCTCATGTCTGAGGTATAAGAATGTGGAAGGGTCACAATATGAAATAACAAGAGTGCCAGGTCACAAAATAAAATATGCCCGTCAAAATTCATTATCCAATGCATCAAGGGGCATAAATAAGAAGTGTCTGAGTAGATTGGGCTGGTTATCGGACTTGGTCGAGATCTCATTCCCCTTAATATTTTCATCAAGTTTGGTGAAGATCCGAATAAAACTGTTTGAATTAGACAGCGGACACTGCTGTGGATGCCACAAGCTGACCGGCCATGAATGTTCTCATAATACAAACCGTTTTTCAAATGGGCATATAAAAATTAAACTACTGATACAGAATATGTAGAGTCAATAAGTTAGTTAAAGAAATCCAAAATATTTATTTATTATTATTCATATTTTATCTATTTCTAAAACATGGTACATAGGAAATATATTACACAAAATGGGCATATAAAGTTACAGTGTTCAAACAAACAAAAAATATTACTGAATATACAAATTGAGACTGTAAAATTATTAAAGGTAAATAATATCAGTAAAAAATTGAAACCATGTCAAAAACGTTAAAATACAAGGATAGCACAAAAAAGAAAGTAAATCCTTATTTCCATTGTGGTCCTTTATAAAATTATATGTAAATAACCAAGAAAACAACAACAAATTACATTAATTTGAAAAAAAATACAAATTTATCTTAGATATAATTATTATCACAGAATAAAATTACTATCACAGAATTTACATCATTATCTAAGAATTATTGATATTTAACATGTGTATAAAAAACAACTTCAAACAATAGCAAGCAGATGGGCTTTGACGATGGACTTAAACTGAGGGAGACTCTTAACTTCTCTTATATGCTGTGGCATTTCATTCCAGAGGGAGCAACCTTGATAAGTAAATGATCGTTTACCAAAACCCGTAATCTTGGGTAGACAGAATCTTCCGGTGTCTGTAAATGAATCACTGGAAGCATCAACTGAACCTAGTGGAATAGTTATGAACTGAACTAAGTGGAATGAAATGCTCATTTAGGTAACCGGGTGCTCTACCACTGTATATTTTGAACACATGACACAACATGATTTGATCAACCCTTTTTGAGACAGGTAACCAGTTCAGCTTGACAAAATGACTTTGATCAATATGAGCTCTTGCTTCTAGATCTAACACAAATCTGATAATTTTGTTTTGGGTGACCTGTAGCTTGTTCCTAAGTTTCCGAGTCAAGCTGTTATACCAAACTGAACAACCATAGTCAAAATGACAAAATATATAATAATCAAAATATACCGTCAGAGAGATGAAACTGCTTGATGTGTTTTCCATAACAAAACTCATAACTCCACCAATCTTTTGTCTGAAATGAAATAAATACAAAAATGACAATGAATTAAAGAAAACTTCAGTTACCCAAAATTGACAGGTCCGAAGTAATATTTCCGATAGTGCATGGTTCCGATTAAACCATGGTATAAGAAATCAACATAATTCAAGTTCAACAATAGTAGAACGGAAATTATTTATGAAACAAAGGAGAACGTTTCCATAAGGTTAAACTGATTTGTTTCATTTTAGTGAGTTTAATACCATTTTTCAATGATATTTCAGTTATAAACAGAGACTGATTCACCAAACCAGTTTTCCTGGACTGTACTTACCAGTATTAACTTATCTTTCCACAACAAACTGGCAACTACTCTACCAATGGAGGAAAATAAACTTTTTTGTTAAATTTTCATTTAAGGGTACGACTTCCACAATGGGATTTTAACCCGGATTGTAGAGTTACAAGTCCATCACACTTAAACCACTGGACTACCGCTAGTCTTAAACAGATTCATTGAGACAAACTTTCATATATTTTGATAAAAGAGGTATCATGATTGTCAATTATTGATTTGAACTGTGATGTATGTGGAGACAGAAGTTCTATGTACCTTTCTCAAGCAGGGACTGCTCTCCATGGGTCTCAATAAATCAGGAATACCAGTTTCCAAGGCAACCTTTTCAGCTTCTTCTTTCTGTTTTTCATGTTCCACAGTATTTGGAAAACTGCACTGATAAGGTTGTCCATATTTTGATGTTAACTGTACTGTGTTCAGATCTTGTTGTTCTTCACCCTGTTATGTGTAACATGAACACGTTTGAAAATGATCACACAATATTTGAGTGAATTTGAACCAGTAAAGTAGTTAAACACCCATGTGCGACACTCTAATTTCAACTATAAAAACACATGTAATTTAATATGAATAAAGTACAATCAAACCTGTGTTAGCGGCCACCTCCAAATAAAGGTCATTCTTTTAAAAACTGCAATTGATTAATTAGAACAAAATAACCACTAAATAAAGGCCACCTGGCAATAAAGACCACATTTTCACAAGTTTGACTGTCGAATCATTCAATATCTAAGTGAATGTAAGGATATCTAATCATTTATATACATTTGGGTTTAAAACAAAGTTTAATCATTTTAACTTTTAGGCGAGTCCAATACGATTTTCAAAATTTTGCTTTAAAATTCAACATAAAAGGAAGTAATTGAACACATGAAAGGAAAAAGTATGTTCCGACCGTCAGCATCACACTAGTGACACTTCACGTCTGTGATATTAATTTATCATTGCATTTGAGTCAATACGAAGAGTAAGATAGATTACTTAACTGTCATAAGTTTGAAGTCAAAATTTTCCGTCATTTTGGCTAGCATATATATATTTATGCATAGCAAACATTAATTAATTGTAATAGGAGTGTGTACAGGAAAGGTCTGTTATTCATTATTTTGAAAACAACGTTACTGGTAAACCTTGTTAACTGCGATAATGCTGATTGCCTCATTTGTTTGATAACATTCGCTGTCTTTTCTATATATATTTATTTTAAGAATAGAATTTTCCATCTTGCAAAATTAATCAGACGTCCATGTCAACCAGGTCACGGGCATCATTGCTCCTTTCCGATTTCAGTCGGTCTTAGACCGACAGACTTGAGTATATTAGTGTCTAACCCAGGCTGGATAAGGGAAAGTTTCACTCTAGGAAAGTAGAGGAAAGAAGTCAGTAGCTCAAATAGCAGCGGCATTCTACCTATCGGTAACAACATCGATTTGACACCAATAACGTCATAAGTTGACGACCTCAAGCTGTCACTTAGTGTCAGTGACAATTATTCAATTATACTCGATTATCATTACATCACTTATTGAAATGACTATAAGTAAATTTATTTGTAAGAAATATATGCAAGTCCCGTATTTATTTGTGTTCGTTCCACAAAAGGCATGTTTAAATGCTTAAGGTATCAAATTGAGTCCTCATACATAACGTCTTGACAGTGACATCCGCAAATAATCATGCATACAGAACATAAAAGAATGCCATTTTGTAGTTTGTGATCTGGAACTACATAGTCAACTGTATGTGACAGAAAATGTGTAAAGATGCAGATAAATATTATGATGTTGCAGGGAACCAACTGTCCAACAGATGATTTGATCTGTCAGTATATACGAACCTCTGATGCCATAACAACAGGCTCGCTCCTGATGTCAATGCCATAATTGAAGCTTTTCAACTCATCTATATCAAATAGAGCCAGCACAAGGACGGCAGACGTTAAAATATTGAGAGTGACAATATATGTTTTCATTTTGTTAACCGTCCCAGTAAAGAAAGTCGAAGAATACAAAAGTGATCCGGATGAGAAAATCGTCAGCATTAGATTCGGTTTTCGTGAAAATTAGTCGATTTCACGCTGTACAAAGAAAACGCTAAAATGACTGAACAAAAATCAAAACCCGAATTAGGTTTACTAGAAGAAGATGATGAGTTTGAAGAATTTCCAGCTGAAGGTAAGAACACTTATACAACTAGTTAAATGTTGGATTGAATAATTTCTCTGTTAATGGTCTTTGTTTATCAATATTTGAAATTGTTAGTAGTGTACCAGTATTCGGATAGACAATGCATGCTTCGCTTATATATGATTTACTTTATCGGCGAAGTAATGCGAATTATTCTCTATATTTTTTTCTTATTCTTCTCTACTAAACTTGATTTCTATTTCAATCAAGCAAATGCTGTCAATCATGACAATTAATCATTATTAATGCCAGTGTCCAGTATGCGAAATTAACAGTTGTCCTGTTGTCCGAGACGGGTGCGACTTTTCTCTATAGTCCACACTGTGGCTGAAATCACTCTCAAACTAAAACAAATTTAATGGTGTAGGCCTGGACTATAGCCGCCAGAACTATAGAAGAGTGTTTTCCATGACCGAGACAACCAATTTTTCATTCGGACAAGTTCCACAACCAAAATTTTGGTTCGGACAACCAAATTTTCATTAATAAATCAAAGCAAAAGCAGCTAAAATTTATGTTTCGGGCAAGCACATTTCAAACCTTAATTTCACAGACTGAGTGTCAATCGCCTCTCCTCGAAAATTCGCTTCACAAATAATTTAGTATACAGGTGGCCCTGGATAACGGTGTAGAAAAATTTTGAATGGAAATTGAACAAAGAGAAAAAATCACTGCCATGAACCAAATATTGAAATTTATATGTACACTGTCACAACTCCTTTAACAGTGCCAATAGTCAAATGCTCAGTCTGTACTAATCTAGTGCCCACGATCAATTAATACAATGCAGTAGGCCGCCATCTTTCTTTTCTCGAATGATCTTAATAACAGTGTACAAGTAGAAACCTCCGAAGGTGACATGGCGTCATAATGTAGCAGTGATATTATTACGCTGGGTTAAACTCCAAACAATAATTTCAACACAGAACTATTTTATAACGGAAGTGGCATATAAACGAGCTTTTGCATTCAAAAATGCAGACAGCAGTGTAGCAAATCTAGTTTTTCAGAGAAAAGCTACATACTTTTATTGAATCATTAATATTTCATGTATTTTTTAATACAAAACTAATTTTAATGCATACTTATCCTCAAAATGACATTTTAACTCTGTTGACAATGGTAAGTATGCATGATGAGTATATTACGGATATTATAAGATGCACCGTTATTTGGATAACAGCGGTAAATGGGGTACTGACTATACAACTACAAGTTTAAATAAGCTGGCATGTCAACGAAACCTTGGCAAGTTAAACTTAAATTAATATTCATTAACCCTGGGTACCCATTATAAAGTCTTAAAGATCTATTTAGAATTGAGCTGTCTGACAATAGTTGTATACAGAGTGGAATTCGATGTGGCTAAAGTATGTTGATACCGTTAATTACACACAAAATTTTAAGTTTATTAAACATATAAAATTAGACATTTAACACATTTTTTTAAAAACACATTTATGCAGGTTATTGTTATTTCTATTGATTTAACTTTTAAGTAAGTTACAAATTTGACATAATTTGAATTCCCGCACGTAAATATTCAGATCTTTGTAAGGCTGAGAGGATGGCCCTTCCGAATTCATGAATTCGCGAAATCAGCCAACTGAAAAGCCAAATTAGTAGGGCTGTGAATAAAATTTAAAAAAATGCCACAATTCCTCATTTGAGATCTATTTAAATACAAGTTTTTTGGGTGGGAGGGAAGGAGTACTCTGGTACAGTTGAACAGTCCATACAATTGAGCATTATAGTGCTGGAAATAGTTAATGATTTACTGACTACTAATAATATTTCCATACAAACATGTCACAACACAATCTTTAATTGTCGGCAGTTGATATCATGAGCAGGTGCGAGCTTCTACCAAAGCTTGCAAGTCTTGAAGAGAAATCACTCTCTGTACTGAAAAACAACACAAGCACAAGAAGGACTTGTAGAACGGAGGGCTTATTTTCATGATTTTAGATGTGAGGCTATTAACATTGTTGTCTGAAAGAAATTATATGATTACTGTTCATGCTGAGCTTAAATGTTCTTTTTAGTTCATGTGCCTGAGCTCTTAAAACTTTGATTTAACTTTACAGAATGGGGAGGAGATGAAGAAGATAAACAAGATGTAAATGTTTGGGAAGATAACTGGGATGATGATAACATTGATGATGATTTTTCATTACAACTCAGGTATTGTATTTGATGCTTGAAATAATAAAAGTATTGATTTTGATAAAAATAATTTTACCATTGGCCTATTTTTTCAGATAATTTCAATTCTTCAGTTTAAAAAAAACAGTAATTTTTTACAAGTACTTAATCATAAGATAAAGGAAGTTTACGGAGGAATACTTAATCCTTAATTTAATTTCTTCTACATTTTTTTAGATTAGAAAATAATTATTTTCCCGTATTTGTTTTGGCACACAATTGTTTATCCTAAGCATATAATGACATAAAGTTACCTAATTCCAAATGTGCTGATGCTCTTATTCTTATTCTAAAACCATTTTAAAATAATAATTGAAGAATAGTCTAAAACTGCATGTACTTAAGGTATTTTTATGTTCAGAAAGTTCTGTTGTTTTGCCATCTCAAAGTAGCCTCATCATATTTTTTCTTTCAGAGCTGAACTGGAAAAACAGGGAAAATCCATGGATGGTCAAGAGCCTATGAAAACTTAACTTCTGCAGAATTTCATCATTCATTCACCATGTGACCAAATCATCTCATGTTTTATATTGTGCCGCACATACTTCTTAGTATCCACTTGCACTGACTGGTGTTTTGTACTACTAAATATTCTTACTTGATAAATACACATATTTGTATGACACAGTTTCGTGGACAAAATAATAATAAATTTGTGCTCAGCTGGATAAAATCTTGGATGGAAATTTCTGAAATATGCTATGACATAATTTTGGAGAGTGAAATGTTTGATATTAGCTGCTTTTGAAAATTATTTAATGAATGTGAACTAATTACTGGTTGATATTAACTATGGTTTTAATGATTGCTAATAATTTTATGATAACAATATTCAGCTCCATCAATTTATATTGTAAGTGTTCATTATTTGTACATTGTCTGATACAATAAAGATTTATGTTATCAAATTACTCTTTGCTTTTAAATGATTAATCTATGTCTATGAACAATAACATAGTATCATATAGTGTGACTTGTTTTCATGCAATGAAATTATATCAAAACAGTCACACTATGGATACACATCTCATTGTGATGCTTTGGAAACTTAGAACATGCATCCTTTATTACTTAGTTTCAAAACTTTATATTGAATGCTTGGTACACTTAAACACAGAAGTCACACACTAAGTCACATCAATCAATAGAATAAAGCTGCCTACAATTAAGGGATGACAACATTTCAAAGATAAAAGCTATCTAAGTCAAGATATTTTCAAGAAACAGTCTCCATGTGTTTTCAGTATACTTATTTGTTTCATACTCTACTTGTGGTCATTGGTTCTTGTACTCAGTACTTATAAAATGGCAGTGCAATCACTATCATCTTAGTGGTTATCTTTAAAGGTCCCTGTCAAAAATAATTCATATTTCATAAACTATACAACAGCAGTTCACGAGAACCTCATCTTTCGATGAATTACTTTCAGTTTCCAAATGAAGGAATTTCAATTAGGAATTTTTTAATCACCGTAGTAAAAGGAAAACAACTCTGTTAAGACTGAACGAAATATACAGTATCGATGATCTCCCTTTGTACCAATTACTGATTTGGATAATACACATAATAACCAGAGTATAAAAAGAAATAGAAACAAGCAATAAATCTTAATGAGACTGGTTCTTGTCACTTGTCTGCTTTCGTAGATGAATCCTGCCTTTCATTACTAACTTAGCACTTTTGTACTTAAGTCCAATCCGGTTTAAATAATATTGATATTAATTAATGAGAATAACATCGTGTCATCATTTATTCAAACAGTGCTTTTCAATAAATGGTGTAGTCTTACTGTCTACAGGTTACAACTTCAAATGATTCTGCAACATGTAAAATGATTCTGCAACATGTAAAATAAAGCAATGAAAGTATAGTTATTCAATAAATCTATAAAAAATATATGAAAATCATGAGTACATTTCTGCAAAACGACAATGAATATTAGAACTAATTCAAGAAGATTTCACAGTCTAACTTACAACGAAAACCTTCTATTTTTGCTAGTTGTCTCTTCTTGAAATGTACTAAAATAAGCCCAAAAAAGTCACAATCAAGGGCAGATAACTCAAAAACGAGCATCGTGACCCCCGTGTTCTGTTATCACACATTGCATACAAATAAGGAAATATGAAATACCTGCTAATGAAAAAGATATTGCATATAAATTAGAAAATATTGAATTTAAAAAATATGAAATACGAACATATTGAATATAAATTTCAATAGAGTTCTGTTGTGGACATAACGATATCTTTTTTGCCAAATAGTGATTTTCCTGATCCAGGCAGACCTTGGTCTCCTTAGAATACGAAAAAAATTCTATGATATTTTTCGAAGTATGGTGAATGCACAGAATGAAAATTAATCTTATGCATTTGTGTGTAAAAAATCGAACTTTCATTTATTTGTTTATTTTCAATTAAACACGTGAAAGGTTATGCCATTTTTTTCTTATAAAAAACATCAACATTTGCTGAAGTCCATACTTTTGGTAAAATAACTTGAAATTAAGGCTTTTCGACAGGGTATTGGTAAAAAAGGGGCACTTTGGTGCCTGCGTTCTTTTAAGCACTAAAGGTTGTTGTCAGGTCCTGCAGCTTTGTATGGCTTAATTTAGGTCTGACAGCAGCTTTAGAAGCCCATTGAGGTCAATGGAGATCTCTGGCATCACAGGTTAGTTAATTAATTCTTACTACATGTGTACGTATACATTGTAACGTAAGTTACTGCTTTATTTTTATCTATGAAGTAACTGTCACGAGGAAAAATCTTTTATTTTACTAAATAAAACTACGTGATGTAATAGCTAACAAAACACTGTATTTATGAAGGAAAACTGATAGAATTTTAGTCATAGTGAACCTAAGGATTTATCCTAGGTAGGACCTTGTCAGAGGTTTATATAAATCGCATATTAATTAGTACACGGAATCCCAAGCTTTCACAGCGAATTTCCCGCGCTATATACTCGTTGTGATACGGGCATTTGGGTGTTCTATATAATGACTCTGTGTTAGTTAGGACTGGTATTTAAAAAGAACATTGAACGTTTTACTTACGTGTGTGTATTTGAGTCTGTGGTGTGTAACACCTTAGTTGGAGTAAAATTTTCGAAACGGTAAGCATTTATTTACATTTAGCTTTAAAGTTTAGTGAATACTAGCCAGGAAAATGTTAACTTTAATATGATTGTCTGACAGTTCGTATGAGACAGTTATATATTATTATATACCAAGTTGCAAACAAATTTTATATAGTTAATAAAACTTTGACTAACGTTAACAGTTCACACTTTATAGTTATGCACTTCTTGCATGTTTAATATTATATTATGTCGTTTTCTTTATTGACCTAAATAATCCGTGATTCGTAACGTAGGTTCTAATTGATTAATACCTTAATTATTTGTGCAATACATTTAATATCGACATAGGAGTAATATGGTAAATACAATTTTATATGACACAAGAACGTAATAACTTATCTTATTTTTACATCCAGTATATATAAATAAGTGTGTTGATTAGTAGATCTAGAATGTGACATTGAAATTGTTCATACTATTTCATGACGTATTTTAAAATTTAGAAGTTGCATGATGATATATATGATGATATATATTGTGTATCAGCTTTTAAACACACGTATCTTAATACACGTTCGTACATTTTTAATGTGATGGTCCTTTAATTTGGACTTTAAACACAGTTCTCATGAGTACACATGTATCGTATATTGATTAAAATTAACAAATGGTAAACTTGTGTTTATGCTAACAGTAAGCATATTATTTGGACTTAATCTATTTAAGTTACAAAAAATGTATCTAATACATTGACAAGCTCTAGATCTTTACTTAACTGACTTTACTTATATAACATTACTATCTGTTGAAAAATCTAAACTTCAGTATCAAGGGTTATGTTGTGTTACATAATTAAAGGTACTTTATTAATGTAGATAGCAGATTGGTATAAATGTGGATCATTTGAAATAATTAACTTAAATAGAATGATTCAGGTATAATAATATGAAAGAAATAAGACTCAATGTTCGAAGTCTATTCCTTTTAAGAAAATTAGGCTGAAATTAAAAATAATAAAAACAACCCAGAATTTTAGCACTATGAAAATTAAGTAGGTAGGGATTTTATTTTTACTATACATGCCCGCCAAAAGTTTAACTTTATTTATTTGCTAGGATTTTCGTGAGTTAAGGTAGGATCACTCCAAACAAACTTATTTCTATTTCTTAGTCTTAATCAGTGCTGTACTTCAATTTTTGGAAACTGAGCAATAGTTCAGCTTTTAACTGATAGCCGTAACTTGCTCGGCACTCATTCATGAGTTTTAATGTGTGGACCATTGAGTACTACCTTTTTCTTCATCTGCCATCCAGTTGTTTAAAACTACATGTAGTTACAATTTCTTGTTGCAGTGCAAGTCTATGTGAGTTCAGTTTCCATGAGTACTTTCAGCACTTTGATTAAGTTTGAAATCAAGCTCAAGTCTAGTCCTTTTAAGTAAACATTGTTATACATCATTTTTTAAGTTGAAAATCAAGAACATTTAACATAATACATACTTCAAAGAGATAATACCACGGACCCTTGATTATATGATAATAATGAAGTTATCAGACAGTGATATTTTGATATTCACTATCAATTTACACTTGCCATAATTATTCAAAACCTTTTTTTTTTAAAACTTACTCAATTAGGCCAGAAACAAATTGTTAAGTTTATGAGGACACAACTGAGCTTATTTTTCGGTGCCTAATCTTTCTGACAGCCAAAAAAATGAAGTACAAAATCACTTGGTGATGAATGCCACTATGTGATTAGTCTATTTCAAGACCAAATCTCAGAATGACGCTTTTTGATTGGTCTATTTCAAGACCAAATCTCAGAATGCCACTTTGTGATTGGTCTATTTCAAGACCAAATCTCAGAATGCCACTATGTGATTAGTCTATTTCAAGACCAAATCTCAGAATGACGCTTTTTGATTGGTCTATTTCAAGACCAAATCTCAGAATGCCACTTTGTGATTGGTCTATTTCAAGACCAAATCTCAGAATGCCACTATGTGATTAGTCTATTTCAAGACCAAATCTCAGAATGACGCTTTTTGATTGGTCTATTTTAAGACCAAATCTCAGAATGCCACTATGTGATTAGTCTATTTCAAGACCAAATCTCAGAATGACGCTTTTTGATTGGTCTATTTTAAGACCAAATCTCAGAATGCCACTTTGTGATGGGTCTATTTTAAGACCAAATCTCAGAATGACAGTTTGTGATGTGTCTATAATTCCAACCACAAGCACACAGAAATAACCAATACGATTAGATGTAGTAGTGAGCCTTAATTGGTTTTCAGGCTCCTGTAGAACATCAACCATGGATTCGACCAAACTATTTTATGAAATCATATTTAAGATACACTGTACATCGATGGTCATGAAATGTGTGTCATGATTGTGTGTCATTAACCTCTTTATATAACAAACAATTTCCAGCTTGTTTGAGTGAAAAATTGAAGAAATAGGTCAGACATAGCTTGGTTGTGTATGTACCTTACAAAGTTTACATATAAAGTTAATAAGTTTAAATTTTACCCTGTTTGCTTATGTCTCCACATAAATCATACCTACCATTCATTGATACAAGTTTATGTATGTGTAAAATAGGGTATATAAGATATCTATTAAATTCATCTACACTGCCCATGTAGTATTCATTCATCTGTTCAATATAAATGAATAATTTAATTATCAATATGTGTAGTTCTGTGAAATTGTTACTAGATATGAAGGCAATACCCTTATTTGGTTGTAACGGGTCTGATATTATGTCCAAAAATTATCATTCCTGCATAAAAGACAGTGTAAAATTCTTTTTTTACAGACTTGCTATAATCTGAAATTGAGCTGTGTGTTATAAAGTGTATTGTATTGATTGATTGCCTAAGGATTTATAAAACGATCAATATTTCAGGGTTGTCCTAGATATTACGTTTATTCCTTTATATGCCACTTATCTATTCAAATATAGACTATGTATTACTATAATAGAAGAAGGAGTCATGTATAGATGTTCTAATAAATGATCTAGAACCATGACCCTCAGGCCATTCTTAAAAAACATGTTTAATTGATTGGTTGCGGTAACCCTACCCAGAGAATTTTCAGTGGTAGGTAGGAGGGAAATAAATATTATTTTGTACAGTTTATTATTATGCTGAACCCACAATACCTGTTAGAATGCTATTAAAAAATTACTAGAGAGACCAAAAAAAATGTTGGGTAGGAGCCCTTTTTAGTGAGTAGATAATGTTACTGCAAACAAAATGTTTTTTAAGGATAGCCTGATGTATATTTTTGTATAATATGCCCATAAGTGGACTAGTTTTCATTAGTTACCCTGGTTACAGAATTAAAAAGAAAATTTCAATATATTGGATAACTACTTGCAGTTTTAAAAATATTTGTTCAATGTTTGGATAGATAAATCATACAAATAAATAGTTTGTATTAAGTTTTTCTCAATCATATTGCTATGATGTGATATTTTATATGAAACTTACCAGTACAGTATGTGTGATTTATGTGGATTCTAATTTACTGTGAAAGAGTCAGAATTTGTAACATAAATTGAAGTAAATGGTCTTTTTCCTGACAGCATCTAGCTCTACTGTGTAACTAACTACAGTTTTGTTATGAATCATAAACATCTATGAAAGAAGTTCTCATTCTGTTTAAAATCATCTTACCATTGTGTATTCAAACAGGGTAATGCAAAGAAATGAAGTTTATAATAAATACATGTACATGTATTGGTTGAAGTTTGTTCATGTAATATGCTCGCTTTGGTTTCTTAATTATGCAAAATTTTCTCAATTAACTTTAAGGTGTTAGCCTTTCCACTGCTCTTTAACATGTCAGTCACATTACTTGTGGCTGGGTTTGCTGTAATGCTACCTCCTCACCAAAAAGCCACTAACCACCCTCTTATTTGTCTCTCAGGAATTTAAAAAAACAATTGTTAGTAAAAAATTGCATTCTTACATTTGGGTTCAATATGACAAATAAATAAATTATTGGTAAATCAATTTTTTTCCTGCCTTCATTGAAATTTTTCTGGGTATATAGGGTAGCCACAAACCAACATTTTTTAAGGATTGCCTTGTGAAGAAAATTGTTAATGAATAAGTTCTTTACAGATTAAAAATAAGAACAATTTAAAATTACAACATACAGTACAGTAGTGAATTGTCATTAATGTTATTACTTGTAACTTTTGACATTAAATCTTGATGTTGTTTAATGCAGTTGATGTCTTAACCTGGAACCACTCCTCAAAGTGAACTTTTGACAATATCATTGATATGGTGTTTTACCATTGCTGATAACTGACAAGATAATTAAAATATGTGAGTCTTTTAATGTACATAAATGCAGACACAATCCTGATGTTGTATTTGTAAGTGTTCCATTGAATGAAGAACTTTTTGAATGTAAGTGCTGCATGGTCAAAACTGTTAAAATTATTTGATTAAATCTTCATATTTTTTCTTCCAGAAGGTTGTATGTATACGGATGTCAATGATGACAATATAAAGTCAGGATTTTGATAACAACACATACATCATACTCATCAATCAATAGATTACGAGCTATACATTATCACAATGGTTGAGTCCTTTGATGAGTTTTGTGGCAATTCCCCAATTTGGGTAAGAGTGTACTTAGAAGATTTTTCATATTTTAAATGTAGTTGACATTCAGAATGATCGATGGGTCAGTGCCTGTTCTCCTAATTTTCCAATTTGTCAATAAACTTAGCCATAATGTTCTGTGTGATTGTTAATTGGTTATACACCAAACTTGAGAATTTTTTCATTATATGATCATTAAGTAATTGCACAGTTCTGTATTGTTCTTAATGTGATCTTGAGTAACTGATATCACAGAATCAAACTTGTGTTTTTTTCGTTTCAGGATGACAACTTGTTACTAAACAATACATATCCACAGTTCACAGACTGTTTTCAGAATACATTATTGATATGGATACCTTGTGGCCTCATATGGTTAACTAGTCCAATATATATACGTTATCTCATGTCAGATGACAGGTTGCCATTACCTTTTTCTGCATTAAACGTCTCTAAAACAGTAAGTGCTTCTTATGTTTCTTACAATTCATTGTTTTTATGCCCTTGTATCGATATTTGGCCTGTCTGTTTGTTGTTTGTACCAAACTTTCACTTTGCCTGTAAAAATCAAAACGTTTCAACCGAAAGTCATCAAACTTCATATGTTGGTTCCTCATGACAACCTCTACAGAATCTATGCATTTTCAGATCAGTAGGTCAAAGGTCAAGGTCACCCTGAGGGGCATTGTGTTTTAAAAACACATCTTGATTCTGTAAGATTTAATGGTATTTCAGACATTATATATCTCAATTATTTTTTATGGACTTTAGATCTTTCCAGTATTACTGGTTATATCTATTATTACTTATTATGTAAACATCTGCTGTAGAATATATGAAAAGTCTGTTTATACAATAAATAAGTTTTCATTTCCTTCTCTTATGAAGACCACATTATGTATACAATAGAAACCAGTTTCAATAGAAACTCTCCAACCACTCTGTTCTAGCTTGGACAAGATCATTAGGCTGGTTTAGAGGGGAAGGTATTTTGATTTCTATTCATGCTACTAACTTAATCTATTTCAGTTTGTGTCTCTGCTGCTTGTATTTGTCAGTGTGACAGAGTTACTGTATTCTAATGACAGTGATAAGGGAACGAAGTATGACACATCAGCGTTCTATACTGCTGGAAGTATTAAAGCAGCCACGTTTGTAAGTTACTCTCATCGTATTGTTATAAATATCTGACACAGCTATACAAAGTTGGCACATTTTGCTTCATGTGATCAGTTTTATCGCAAACTATTCTCTTGGTAAAATAATATATGCAAAAAACAAACAATTGCTGATATAATTCCACGATAATAATTACTGACGAAACAAGCCCCTTTCTTCTAAAAACACTCATTTCACTGTGATTTTTGCTTTTGTAAACTTGAAATATATATAGCGCGTGACATCACTTTATGCCGTGTGCATAATATGACTGCAGGAAAACACAGCTGTTCCACAAATAGTTTTTTTTTCAATGATATTGAAAAAAAATACGATAGTGGTTTCGGAAACATTTTTTCTTGCTATAAAGTATGCACAGGAGGAAAACACCCTGGAATCCTCTGTTATAGGACAAACAGAAACTGTTACGACCGATTTATAAGCTTATGGGACTTAGTCAGTTTGTGATAACTATCAATTACATGTTCAGTGCCAGCTCCAAGTGCTCCTAAGACTTCATCACTTCTTGTTTATACTTTGCTCCACATACAGTTGCCCATTTTTTATTGATTTCAAAATGTTTACTTTATATCATTGTAAAGGAATGAAGGTCATTTCTGACAACTTAGTTTAGACCCAGTCTGTCTTTACCTTATAGATATCTTATTGTTTCCTTTAACGTATCTGGCTTGGTTAAAATCGCTAAAATAACGTCAAATGATATTTTACATTATTTACAAAGAATAAAATTAATATCACACTTTAATACCAAGCAACAAAAAATTCTTACTGAACACTCAAAAATGGTGTTTTTTTGCGATAAATACTGCACCCCTTTATCGACTTTTCCTTATCAGTGTTAATTATCTCTAACGTAATGTGCATTGTATTGGTACGATATGATACTATTAATTCATTAATGACAAAAATTTGTTATAAAATCTCTTACTAGACATCAAACCTGGGCGTGGTTTCAATTATTGAACCGTAAACATAAGCGATTTTGATTGATCAAAATTGAATGGGGTGCGTCAAATTTGTTGATTTCATGAGACGATAATGATCCGACACTTTAATTGTTAATTGCTCAGCTTAAAAAACACAGTAGGTGTCATTTTTCGAATTAACATTGCCGTCTTATTTAATGTTCGGATTTCAAAGCGGTTTCGGTATTTTGTAGCGAAAATGTTTATCTAGGGAACCGTGCCATAGAATTATGATACTTGTTTTCATTTTTTATCTATGGAGTATTACGTAATAAACAGCGGGGTTCTGGGTACGGAATTTCTTTAAAGTCAAGTATCTAACGAATGGTGGACTTTATAAAAAAAATGAGGCACGGTTCCCTGCTTTATAGTCATTTTATTATTTCATGAAAATATACCTTTTATGCTGATTTTACATTTAGCATAGTGTGTTGCTGTTAGTGTGTCTCATAGATAATTATGGGAACATCTTGCTCTTGTCATAGATTTATGTTCATTTATCAGTCTAGCTACAATTATTTATATTTTTCAGCTTCTAATATCAATAATTATTCAACTAGAAAGAAAGAAAGGTGTCATAACATCTGGACTGTTGTTTATATTTTGGGCTATGATGTCTGTAGCTACCATCATACCGCTTTATACAAGCATAGAAGAGAAGGTCAGTCATTTAATTTCATTCATATTTAGATGATTTATTTATCTGTTCATGATTTAACGGCCCATTTGACGCTACAGTCATTTCAGGGTTGCCCCCACTAAGAGGCGAGAGTAGAAACAGAATAACAAAAATACCAGGCATTTTTATCCATACTTTTTTAATATTGTTTTTATGATATGCCTGGTGAAAAGCGCTGATGCATACCTCGACCTTTTTCCTGTGATTTTCTAGATGCAGTACTGAGATATTTGGAAGGTAGAGTTGAGAATCAAACCCACAACCTTTCGTTCAGTAGTCTTGCATGTTACCCATAGACCACCCATCATCACTTGTATTCAATTGAATACAATATAAAGTCATGTATTGACAATATATACAGTAAAACCTATTTTGTGTATGCCTTATTGCACAAAATTTTGCTGATCTGTACCTTTCCTAATTATTTATTTGAAATTTCACCTTCATCAACCTAAAACTATTGTATGAACTTTGAAATTTTTTATTCTAACCAATCAAAATGTTTGTTTTATTTCAGGAATATGAAGATAGTAGTTTCAGATTTCCTGTTTTCTGTTTCTACTTCGGTCTGATCCTTTTACAGCTGGTTCTCACAAGTATTGTGGAAACATGGCGCAGGGCTGGGTACCAGAATATAGGCGACAGGGTTTGTATGATATGTTTGCATGATATTGTGTCTTATTAATTGATTTTTGTTAATTTCAATTGAATATTAGTAATATGTTATTATATATCAGATCATGATATAACATGTTATTATGTGTTATGTTATATTATATCAAGTTGTTATGTGTCATGTTAGAATGTATCCTGTTAATATGTGCCATCTTATAATGCATCATTTTATTACTATTGTGTCATGCCATTTTATAATGTTTGATGTTATATTACATCATGTTATTGTGTGTCAAGCCATTATGTGTAATGTTATCATGTTATCTGTAATTAAGTATCATGTTATAGTGTGTAATGTTATTTTGTTTAATATTATTATACCCCCGCAAACGAAGTTTGTGAGGGGGTATATTGGAGACACTCTGTCGGTCGGTCGTTGGTCGGTCAGTTGGTCCATCCGCATTAAGTTCGTGGAGCGAACTACTTCAAATTCTTCAAGCGATTGCAATGTAACTTGAAATATGTTATCAAGATGAAGTGTAGATGTGCAAGACACAATTTTCATGCCCAGCGATTCACTCATTGCAGACTTATGTCCCCTTGAACTTATCCATATAGTGTACTGTTGCATTCTTAGCGTCAAAGCGGCAGCGGGGGTATTAGTCACCTCTGTGACAGCTCTAGGTTATATATCATGTTATAATGTGCCATGTTATTATGTGTTTATAATATATCATGTTATTATGTGTAATGTTATTAAGCTTTTTGTTTTAAATTTTCAGCCAGAGTGTCCAGAGGTTAAAGCTTCATTTCCATCTCAACTCTCGTTTGAGTGGATTACATCGTAAGTGTTCAAAACTAAAATATTACTTAATTACAAATCATTTATATACTATAAGTATTAAATCTATGTACATTCTAGTATTTAATGCCCCCATATCGATAGATTGGGGGTATATTGTTTTGGCCTGTCTGTCTGTTAGTCCATTTGTACTAAACTTTAACCTTGCCTATTAAATCAAAACGCTTCTTCCTACAGTCATCAAACTTCATATGTAGGTCCCTCATGACAACCTCTACAGGACCAATGCATTTTAAGGTCAGTAGATCAAAGGTTAAGGTCTCCCAGAGAGGGCATTGTGTTTCAAAAACACATCTTGTTAATTACATAAAATCAAGACAAATATTGTCATAAGTGTATTTATTATATCCAAGGTAAATTATCAGTTGACATATTTTGCTATTCAGTAGGTTACTGATTGTATTGATACAATGTAATTCTCTCATTTAGGTTAAAAGGAAGGGTATTTGAGTGTTATATTAATGCACTAATCAGTGCCCCGATATCATTAACATTGATATTAGCTTGCATGTTTTACTGTGTTTAATAAGTCCTGTGTTTAAAGATAAATCTATGGGTGAGAGAGCAAAAAGGATTCAGAAAGGTTATCATAAGTATCATAAGCTGTAATAAGGTGCACTTGTAATTATGTTACCTATCCCTGATTGTGTAAATAATGATTTGGCGTGTAGATTTGATATTTCATGTTTGTTAGTAGTAGCTCATTGTGATAACGTTTCATTGAATGATAACAGATAGTCCTATAATAAGATCAGAAATTGGCATAATTTATATTTAAGGAACTATGATGCAGATTTTTTCATACAGTCTGAAAAGAAAATTGCTAGTGTCTGGCTACCTCACCTACATTTTTTCCCATGATCCTAGACTTTCTATTAAGCCTGAGGAACAGTTCATTCACACACCAAACAAAAAAAGCCAGAGTCCCTGACCTACCTACCCAATTTTAATGAGCATGTAACCAGAAACAAACATAATTATTTTTGTATGCCTAATATCGAAACAATCTGGTTCATCTGTCCAAAAATTTTGTGTCGCGCATTTCTCCAAAAGTATTAGGGACAGAGTTATGAAATTATACAGAAATGTTTATCAGCATAATAAAGTTGTGCATAAAGGGTTTTAACTCCATCAAGGACTGAATGCTATGTAGTTATCTGCCCTTGAATTTGTATTTCGGTACAATATATAGGAAAATCTTGGGTCACACATTGCGTACCATATCCTATGGACACATGTCTAGTTATTTCTGATTCAGTTTGACATAATGTCATTCAAAACACAAATTAATTGATGAAAATTCATGAATGAGACTCAGATCTCTTAGTATTTGTCTACAGTCTGTGATTTATCTTATGATTAATCTCATAATTTGTCATTTTTCTTTTATCTTATATTCAAAGTTCCACATTGTTTACTTTTTTTTAAAGCAGTTAACCCATTTTGTTCTATTTTACCAATTTAGACTGGTTATCAAAATGTATCGCTCAGGACTTCAAGATAATGAATTATGGGATCTACATCCAAGAGACCAGTCTAAGACATTTATACCAAAGGTACAAAAACAATGGCAAGAGGAACTCACAAGGTTCAGGAAAGCAGAGTAAGTAAAAGTATATAGCTGTAAGTTAAAAAAAACAGACTAATTGATTAAATATATGGTGGCACTGAGTCACTATAAATGATCCCTGGCCTATGACAATAAAAGTCCCCATTTTAACAACATCTGCTCAATGGCATAATTTTTAAGGTCATATGATTTAATGCTTGTTTTCATTTAATTTAGTCTATAATTTTTTTATGTAGTTGATAATTGAAACAAAAACAAAAGAAGAAATAGTACCTTGATTTTATTTAATTGAATTATAAGATGAATTGACTAATGTTAAGTTGCACTTGTACATTTTTTAAAATCATTCATGACTGACTGGCAATGTGGTAAAGCATATTTTAAAAGATAATTTATGTACATGTTTTAATCTGGTATAAAGTCATATTTATTTATATAATTGCTGATGAAGTAGATTAGTATTTACAAACACAATTTTACATGTGTCATGCATACAATGACTTATCTTGCATGTCATTTGATCATGAAATCATGCACTGTCATGTAACAATAAAATCTGCTATGAAGAGAGTTTTTTAACATGCTGATCTAGAATTTTCTAGTAGCCAGGTCCGTATTCAGGCTAAATTGAAGTGGATTCAAGAATATGATATGTTCTGAAAGTTGCAAATTTTAACCCCATGTTCGTCAAGAATTTGATTTTTTTGGAAAATGACATTGACTCAGCTGCGTACTTGTGTATAGGCAGGTGTACATGCCTGGTAGCTGTACAGACAAAACTACAGTTATCAGCCAGCTACAGTTGAACTCCTTCATGTGAAAATTCACTTTAGCATACATTAACAGTATAACCTGTGAACAAAGGCCACCCTTGGGAAAGACAATGTGACCATTATTGACAGGTGGCCTTTATTTAGGGGTCATTTTGTTCTGAATAATCATTGATGATTTTCAATAGAATGGCCTTTATTCACAGGATAACCTTTATTTGGAGGTGACTGCTAACACAGGTTGACAACATTTTATTATTGATATACTTGTGAATAAATATCTGCACATAGGGTTTATCCCCTCTCTTTCTTTAATGTTGATGGCCTTTTATTGCAGGTTTGATTGTAATTGAAGTGAGTTTGTGAAGTTTTAATGCTTTTTCCTTACTTGACCTCAAAAATTTCTAACTTGAACAACCGTATCTACTGATATTATATTGAATTTCAGAAATGCCAATCAACCAAGGTTTGACATCAGCTTTACTTCCCATGTTAAACTCTCTCATAAACTAGTCATGTAAAATACAAGGTGGTTTACGATGCAATGTTTTAATTGTTCATGAACAATTAGTTCTAGTTTTGAGAGGGTTTAAATTGTACAAAGTATTCGCAGCTAGATTTTATTGAATATATCTTTATTATACAGGTGTACCTTCCCAGCAATTTACTGAATTTTCATGTTGACATTTTTTCAGTAGGCTATTCAAGATCTGCTTCAATTCCCGCAATTTTAATTACAGAAATGTTTTAAAATTCCTCTTGAGCTATGCCTTTTTTGCTCATTCTGTGTCGCAATTTCTAATTTTTCAGTTATTCATACCTGTACATGCATTATGAAGCGCTTTTTTCTATTTTCCCAGAAAGTCCTAACACAATAACACATCAAAATTATTCCTCATTGATTCGGTGATCACATCTACCTTCCCATCCTGTCACATCTCCCTCTCCTCATATTCAGCTTCTGTTCTTGTAAATATAAATAAAAAAGGTTGAGTAAAATTAATTGATACAAATCAGACAGAAGTGGGTGGGAGTTGTATGTTTCTATGATTGAGGGATGTTTATATTATCCTGCTACATTTTGTATTTAAAATAAGGCAGTGTCACACAACATCAGCACAGAAGATTTTTCTAGTTATAATTTTTCAAAAGCCATTCATCAGATAACTTAAAAATATATTATAATTTAATATATTCAAAATTTTCATTTTGAAGTGAAAGAGTTTACTGTTGTTGTTTTTGCCATTACTTAGATGTATGTAGATGGGAAAAATGCTAGTCTTAAATTACAGCTTGTTAAAATTGTGCTTTTTGTTTAGTATAATACATGTATATTAGAAGAAAAAGATGTTTTATTTTAATAATTTTTGTCTAATTAGAAATATGTTAACATTATAATGTTCTTGATTGAGCATCACTCTTATAGTATGGAAAGATGTGTTTATCCTAACTAAGACACAATTAGTGCACTAGTGAATATAAATCTACTTTGCATTTTAGTATATATGTGTATGCATAAATTTAAAATACGACTTTACAAAAGAATATGTTTAGAAATCAAGAAAAATCAGTCATGATTTTATATATATAAATATGTTTTGATTGGAGGATGTGGAGTGTGAGTGAAATTGTTTTATAGACTTAATAGTTCTTAATTTCGGTTTTGTCTAAAATTCAGGGCTGCAAAGAAAATGGAAGAAACCAGCTTCATCAAGACACCATCTGAGAGAACTCCGCTCATTAATTCAGCAAGACAAACTGAAGACTACTCTTCAAATGGAGGTAATAAAGGGAAAGAAGAGAAGAAGACTAAAGGGCCATCACTCTTCAAGGTGCTTGTAAATTGTTTTGGTGGACAAATTCTGATTGGATGGTTATGTAAATTCATCTATGATTTGCTACAGTTTGTTAGTCCTATGATTTTAAAGTAAGTACAATTATAATTGACCATGTATTAGGCCTAAATTAAGAATATGTTTGTTTGCTCTTTATCGACCCGGAATTTTAGAGGAGGGTCGGTAGGTAGGAAAAATATTTTATTTTATTTCTGAATTTGACCTTTACCTAGCATGAAATTACACTTCTATCTAGAATCATTTTATATTCATTTTATGTATTCTGCTTGCATACGACCATTTATTGTGTGCTTTAATTAACCATAACATGTTCTCAGTGCCATAACACACATTATTGTTTTCCTTCATGACTTCAAATGATACCTACTTTAAATGTTTATCTAAAGCACTGAGTACTTGTATATTTTCCCAAGTGTAAAAATAAAGTTCTCCCAGATTTTGCAATAAAATGTTTTGAGTCGGCATGATTTTTTCGGGTCAGTCGGTAAAGGGCAAACAAACTTAATTTTAATTTAAGCCTTTATAAAAGAGACCAATTTAACTGGGGTGATGCTCATAATTGTCTAAGTCACATTTTTTAAGTGCCTACATTTTCCTACCTAGATGTAGCTCATGTGTTAGCAAAAATAGTTTTATCATTGAAATGCTAGGCTTTCATATAATGTCTCTTATTTAGATTTTTCTTTGGTGGAAAACTTGCATTAGTTGTAAATTTATTGTATTTATACATATGTTTGTAACAAGATATTATGTTATGTATAAGTTACTAAATAAAATCATGTTCTGTTCTGTTCTGTAAAATGAAAATAAAGTGCAACCTCTCCAAAGCAACACCCTTTATGAGTAGAACAATTATGTAGTTGTTGAGAGGTTGTTGTTCTAGAGAGGTTAAATGGATAGTTAAATCATGCAGTGGGAAAATATCATGCTATTGCGGAAGCAAGGTTGTTGCTCTAGAGAGGGCTGCTGTGGAGAGGTTGTACTTTATACTACTGATAAACTCACTAATAACAGACGAAATTAAGCCAAAATTTAGGTCAAATACCATCATGTTTGATGTGCAATATGTTCTAAAACAAAATATATTTAGGTTTATATATGAGTGAAAATAGATAATAATTGGATTTCTAGAAAAAAGAAAACTAACGTTCCACCTCATGCAGATTTCTGTTTAATGCTTCTATTAAATCTGGGTTATTACCCCTTGGAATGGAATCCATGAAATCATGGATTTTTCTTGAACTATTCATGCATATTTTATGAATAGTTTGTGAAGTATGAATTAATAACTATTTAAATCTATTTTTTTCTTTTTTGTGCTATAGCTTGCTGATTGGTTATGTTGACTCTAAATCCGATGAAACAACCATTGTGTATGAATGGAAGGGTTATGTGTTTGCTGGGGCCCTTTTTGTTGTGGCTTCACTACAGTCTGTGTTCTTCCATCAAAATTTCCACATTGGCATGACTGCTGGCATGAGGATAAAGTCTGCCTTGATTGCGGCTGTGTATGAAAAGGTAATGTGGCCTTGACATTATTTTGAAAACATTATCATTTGACCTTGTGTTTTTTATTATTATTCTGTTGTGTTATTTATTATTCTGTTGTGTTATTTATTTATTATTTTATTGCTTGAATGTTTACAATTCAGGCTTTAACTATGAACAGTGAAGCAAAGAAATCATCAACAGTTGGTGAAATAGTAAACCTTATGTCTGTAGATTGTCAAAGATTACAAGATATGACAGGTGTGTATTTTAATTTTTTTTTTTCGAATTTAGAGGAATGGTGGTGGGGCTCTAAGAAAGGGGAAGAATTATGTCTTCAGGGGAAAAAGGGGAAATATGTCATAACATTGATGGCTACAGACAGAGAGCTATCTTACAGGTCAATTTAATGATTTTTTTTTTACAGAATAATGGAATGCTACATAAGGGAATCTTTTATGAATTTAGGGGAAAACATACTTAACATACAGGGGAATGGGACCGAAATCAGTAAAATAAACCCACTGCTGTTATATATCTTATCGTCTCTGGTCAACTAAGGTCAATAGTAATGGATGAGAGGAATGTGGTTTCATCATGCTCAGAGGACCTTTATTCCGGGATTTATGTTGTCAGTTCTGACTATGCATGTCTATGTATTAAGTAGTGCCATGCATGGCTCACTATGTTTTGATGGCCTTTGTTAACCAGATGACCATTACCTTAAATTGAAAATATGCATGGATTAAACAAGAGTATGTCTCATAACGTCTTGTAAGATTTCATAATAATTATTATAATTATTATAGCCCATGATTTTAAATTGAGGTGCACATAATTATCAAAGTTCTTAGATATGATATCACTTAATTCAGTTGGTCAAATCAATTTGGAATATATTCTAAGATTTTCGCTTAAAAAAACTATTTCACTTATAAATTAAAGGTCATCTTTTATCTTCATATTATAGGTTATCTCTGGATGTTATGGTCAGCCCCTGTGCAGGTCATACTTGCTATGACCCTGTTGTGGCAGACCCTTGGACCCTCCGTACTGGCAGGTCTTGGAATCATGGTCCTGTTGATCCCAATGAATGCTGTGCTAGCAATGAAACAACGTAAATATCAAATACAACAGATGAGATTTAAAGACGAGAGAATTAAGTTGATGAATGAAGTTCTTAATGGCATTAAGGTAAAACTATTTGTTGAAATTTCAGGGACACTTTCTGTGTCCCCATCCTAACTACCGAGTCAAGAACTGTGTTTAGAAAAACACAGGAAACCAGGCGTGTATCAATGCTTTACACCGGGCACAATAAAAAAACAGGGAAATATATACCCTCTTATATCTTCTCCTCTCTCTCTGCCATAGAATGGATCTATGATGGCCATAGTTGTGGAATTGGCCATTAAATAACTGATTAATTTATGATATGTCAAATGTCTTCATTATTTGAATTTATTATTTAATTCCCTGTGTTTTATGCGAACTATATTCAGTCTGTTTGAGATTTGAGTTGTAATTTGATACAATATTTATTTTTTGCAACTTGTAAAACTAAATGAAGTATACCATACTCCTAATCTGCTTTGAAATGTTTTAATTTTGAAATTTATTTTAGCCCATAATAGTTGTATAAATATTTCTTGCCTTAAATGTGATAAAATATATGCCTACAAACAGATTGAACTTAACGCATTGGACATTTTGATTGCTCAGGATCGAAGTAAAACATTGTACCGGTAAATATATAGACTGTGAAGTTAATGTTATATGTTGATTTTATAATTATAATCTCATTTGGTTTCCGGCTTATCCTAGGTACTGAAGCTCTATGCTTGGGAACCATCTTTTGAACAAAAAGTCCAAGAGATTCGAAATAAAGAATTGAACGTGATCAAAAAAGCAAGTTATCTGAGTGCCATTAGTACATTTTTCTGGACGTCTGCTCCATTTTTGGTGAGTATAATTTTGTTGTTAGCAAACTAATTTAGACACAGACATTAATTCTCTCAATTAATTTTGCTTGTTTGTAAAATGCTGAAATTTATAGTAAACTTAATTGTATGCTCTTGGTACATTATTATGTATTCATGTTCAATTTTAGATCAGCAACATTTAGCTTTCGACAATAATATTCATATTCTACATTGGTATAGGTCATGCTTCTTGTTTGGTTTTAGGCTTTGAAAGGACCCCTGGTTCGACCTTTGTCATTTTTTTCTACAGCAAAATCCAAAAAGAAGATCACCATTGATGTATTTGTGATATTTTGACCATTGAATATTTTTTATTCAACTATTGACCTACCAAACATTTAAATACTGCTACACTGGCTGTGCCATTGCCGTTTGACTGTATCATTTATTAAATAAATTGTACTGTTTACAGGTAACCTTGGCAACGTTTGCTACGTATATTCTCATCGACAGCACCAATTATTTGGATGCACAGAAAGCCTTTGTATCTCTGTCTTTGTTCAACATTCTCAGATTTCCTATCAACCTCCTCCCTATGATTATTTCATATGTTATACAGGTTTGTACGATTTTTTCTTATCTGAGAATATCAATCAATGTATATTTGTTGTATAATATTGTTTTAACTTTTGAACATGAATTTCGCACACATAGTTAGTAACAGATTTTCTAACATGTATTATGAATTATCTAAAACAGACTTATATGCTTTGTGATCAATTTGGTTTGGTTTGCGAAACCTATTTCTATACAGCTAGAATTGACATTGTGCTATATTATACTGGATGGTCCAACTTGTTAACTTTCGGAACTTTTGGAGGGTAGAAACATGGCCTAATATATGGAGTTATACAGAGAACTTTTGGACAATGTTATGAATAATTGTATGATATAGAGTGACTCTTGTTAACTTTATGACTTTATATATGCTGGTGTCTGTAATCTCTTGTGTGACTTTGCAATCAAACCTGTATTAGCTGCCACCTCTGAATATAGGTCACCCTGTAAATATAGGTCACCCTGTGAATATAGGCCATTCATTAATTTTTCAGAACAAAATTACCTTTGAATAAAGGCCACCTTGTCAATAAAGTCCACACTATGTGTTTACCAAGGGTGGTCTTTGTTCACAGGTATAACTCTAGTTATCATTCTTTTACATACTGTGCTGTGAATTTTAGTGTAATGTGTCATTGGGACGTATCAGTAGATTTCTACAGACAGGAGATTTGGATCCTGATAATGTTCAACATACAGATTTTTCAGGTGAGAGGACCATTTTCATATACAAAGACCAAATAGCCCCTAAAAAGTCACTGGGATTTTAACTTGCTGATTTCTCTTCTTTTCAATCTGTCTGTTATTGTTTGATTGATACACTTATTTTTGTAGTGATTAACATGAGTTATGATTATGAGCAAGAAATGAAGGTTGTAGAATGAAAGTTAAACACCTTTAATACTAAGCTGTAATTGGTTGATTTAAAAACTTGACATAAGAAGTAACCAATTAGAACCTTTGATACTTGAGACTGGTTTTCTAGCTCAGTTTTATAAACTCAGACTGTATCGTTTAGAGTGCCCTTATTGTTTAGTTGAAGGAAACATTATTTTTATATTTGGGGAGAATACATCAACATCACAAGCTTCTGAGGGATTATAGGGAGGGCCATTAAGAAATGCTACATTAGTATGCTATGAAGACTGTATATTATATGTTTTTTTTGAAGACTGTATATTACATGTTTTTTTTAAGATTGTATATTACATGTTTTTTTCTGGTATTCTGTAATGTTTTGTTAATTCCACGAATTGTCTTTGTAGATCATGCAATGTCTATTGAAAGAGGAACATTTTCATGGGGAAAGTATGATAAGCCAACACTGACTGAGTAAGTCT
The DNA here is from genome assembly GCA_964023205.1 of Lutraria lutraria. Taxonomy (NCBI): domain Eukaryota; kingdom Metazoa; phylum Mollusca; class Bivalvia; order Venerida; family Mactridae; genus Lutraria; species Lutraria lutraria. The sequence continues at coordinate 8,834,871 of OZ026843.1, forward strand.
TACTTTGACACTTTAAAAACAATTAATCTGTTGCTTATCTAATGATACACAATTTATATTATTGACTTATGGACATATATATATTTTTGTAGTTACATTTGTAATACATTAGTAGATAATTTTATTATAAGTTGCACCTTATTTTGATATTAAATGATTAGTTATCATTATCTTTTGCTTTGATTAATATATCAGTAAATTAAATGATTGTGACATTGTGTAGTTTAAATATCAGTATTTGACCTTGACATTGTGCACTTAAATATCAGTTAGGACTTTTTCATGGGAGTTGATATTATCATTAATGACTTTGATATATTCTGACATTTTAATATTGACCTTCCCTCTTTTTCATGGGAGTTGATATTATCATTAATGACTTTGATATATTCTGACATTTTAATATTGACCTTCACCTTTGTTAATTAAAATTTTGTATTGAGTATGGACTGTCAGTTTAGTAATGACCTTTTGACAAGGCTTTGATATATATTGCCAAACTCGTTAGTGATATCACTAAGGCATCATGAGCAAGAGTTTGGCAACAATTTTGTATGAAAATAAGATAAAGTTTTTTATGGGAGTTGAACGATAGTGACCAATGTACTACATGACATTTGTACTAAATCTACCACGCGAATGTTGAACTTGGTCCTATTCCATGTTGCAGTATAAGTCTTTGTAAGTTCAGCTTCCATGAGTACTTTCAGTACTTTGATTCTTCAGTGAGCTTTCCATTGCCCAATACAGTGTTATTAAAATCAAAAACAATGTAATATTATTGATTCAGTATTAATCTTGACATTGGTGATGGGAAACTGGTTGCTGTGGTTGGACAAGTAGGAGCTGGTAAATCTTCCCTGATGTCTGCAATATTAGGTGAAATGGAGAAAGTACAAGGAAAGGTCACTGTAAAGGTAGGTAAAGCTTTATCTGTAGATACAATCAAACAATTCTTGTGTCTTGTTTTCTAACAAAAAGTGTTTCCGAATCATTAATTTATTCAATTTTCTGCCCCAATGTTAAGAAATTTCCTTTTAGTTTTTTTCGAAGATGGCGAATTTACTGACACAATAACCACCTCACTGTAATGTCTTAATCAAGTAGCCACACACAGTATGATTTATAACATAAAAAATATTACACAATTTTCAAATAAAATTGCAATCACTTATTGAGTGAGCGAAAATGTTTGGGACTGAAGAATTGTGACAGCTCGAGTATAAGCAGGATGTCATTGTACACAGGTGTTGTTGGAAGCAATTTTCACTGTACATTCTAACCTATGATTGTGGCAACCTCTATATAAAGGCTACCCTGTGAATAAAGGCCATTCTTTAAAAAAACTGTCTTTGTTTTAGAACAAAATGACCTCCAAATAAAGGCCACATTTTGTGTTTCCCAAGGACAGCCCTTTTTAATAGGATTGACTGTACATGCAAACACACATAAAATCAATGGTAACTTTGACTGTTTTAGGGGTCAGTTGCATATGTCCCTCAACAAGCCTGGATTCAGAATGCTACAGTTAGAAACAATATACTGTTTGGTAAAAATGAGGATCAGAACAAATATCAACAAGTTTTAGATGCTTGTGCTTTAGGACCTGATTTGGACATTCTTCAAGCTGGTGATCTTACTGAAATTGGAGAAAAGGTAAAGATTATAGCTTCACTTATCAAAGCACTTTGTTGTTAAGAACATTAGCAATATACATCTCGAGATGGTAGAAGAAGTAGAGTAGAAGAATTTGAAATAGTAACATAAACAAAGCACTGAAAGTACTCATGGAAGCTGAACTTAATCAAATTGCACCTGCAACATGGAACGGGAACCAGATAAATGATTACAATAGTCATGGTGGATGTAAAAAACATAGTTTTTTGGTCCACGTCAAAATTCATGTGCGCTGATCGAATGATGGCTGTTGAAAGCTGACTGGCTGTCTTTTAGTTTCCAAAAGTGGTTTTGACACAACTAGTAGTTGTAACTCTCTTGTAAGTATTAAATGTCATAAATTTCATCATTGATTTAATTAATATTTTGCTGTTTGATTCTCTTTATTTTGTCTTATTTCAGGGTATTAATTTATCAGGTGGTCAGAAACAGCGTGTAAGTTTGGCTCGTGCAGTGTATAACAATGCTGATGTGTATCTTCTTGACGACCCTCTTAGTGCTGTTGATTCGCACGTTGGCAAACACATCTTCAATAAAGTCATTGGATCAAAAGGATTACTAAGGAATAAAGTAAATATACAGTTTCATTAACAGTTTATAAGTACTACATTTACTTTATTTCTTATGGTAATTCATACATGAACATTGTAATAATTTTTCTCTCTTGAAATGAAACAAAAAATTTGGAATGCATCAGAGGTAACTATACATAATCACTGCATATTTTATGACATTTAAGTTGAACTACTTTTGGAGATTAGCTAAGTGTAGTGTTTCCTCCAGGCCTTTTTAGGACGGTGCTGCGCATGCCTCAAAGACAAATCGCCATGCTGCCTTTATAAATTGTATACAGGGCCAATTGTCATAAATATTCCCCTTTTGTTGGCCTGATGAGTCATTTTAAGCAATATTCATTAATTAGCAGCCCAATTAATTCAGACATAATCTTGCACAGATTGCTGTGATAGCAAATTATACTATGTAGGGACAAGGAACATCACTAACTAAAAGAATAATCCGGCAACTTACCCTGCAAGGTTCAAACTGCGCTCTGAAAGTGCCCTTTTAACATAAAAACGCCATGCCTCACTTAAGCTCTGCAGGAACACTATAAGTGGCTTTGCTTTATTGTAGACCAGAGTTCTAGTAACTTAAAGTGGCTTTGCTTTATTGTAGACCAGAGTTCTAGTAACTTAAAGTGGCTTTGCTTTATTGTAGATCCGAGTTCTAGTAACTTAAAGTGGCTTTGCTTTATTGTAGACCAGAGTTCTAGTAACACACGGTGTACATTGGTTACCTATGGTAGATTCTATCGTTGTAATGGTTGATGGTAAGATATCAGAACTTGGATCATATGAAGAACTTATGTCTCATGACGGACCCTTTGCTCAATTCCTGAAAGTTTATCTTTCACAAGAACATGATGACGAAGAAGATGAAGACCCTGAAGGTAAGAAAAAAGAAAATTATGATGAAGGTGATGCTGTCTCATATAGTTTGTCCTTTCACTTGTCAATATTTGTACCAGCTTATTGCTGTTTTTCCTACTTGAAATAAGCCCAGATATTTTTTTTTGTTTCTTGGTCCTAGATAATTATTGTTGTTTATTTTGTCCTAGATATTGTTCCTGATTGTGTCCTAGATATTGTTTCTGATTGTGTCCTAGATATTCTTCATGATTTTGTTCTAGATATTCTTCATGATTTTGTTCTAGATATTCTTCTTGATTTTGTCCTAGATATTTTTCATGATTTTGTCCTAAATATTCTTCATGATTTTGTCCTAGATATTCTTCATGATTTTGTCCTAGATATTCTTCATGATTTTGTTCTAGATATTCTTCATGATTTTGTCCTAAATATTCTTGATGATTTTGTCCTAGATATTCTTCATGATTTTGTCCTAGATATTCTTCATGATTTTGTTCTAGATATTCTTCATGATTTTGTCCTAAATATTCTTCATGATTTTGTCCTAAATATTCTTCATGATTTTGTCCTAAATATTCTTCATGATTTTGTCCTAAATATTCTTCATGATTTTGTTCTAGATATTCTTCATGATTTTGTTCTAGATATTCTTCATGATTTTGTTCTAGATATTCTTCATGATTTTGTCCTAGATATTCTTCATGATTTTGTCCTAGATATTCTTCATGATTTTGTTCTAGATATTCTTCATGATTTTGTTCTAGATATTCTTGATGATTTTGTTATAGATATTCTTCATGATTTTGTTCTAGATATTTTTCATGATTTTGTCCTAAATATCCTTCATGATTTTGTCCTAGATATTGTTTTTGATTTAACTTGGCTATTTTTGTATTAAGGTCACATCAAATTGATCTCCAGATTTTTTGGGATGCAAATTTAAAAAAAAAATTTTAGTTGTTGCCTGCATGCACCAGTAAACAACAACAGAAATAACAACTTGTTTGTAAGACAGCAAATTTTGGATGGTATTTCCCAAAGAACAAGAAGTTAAACATGAAGTGTTATTTTGTTTTCCAGATTAAGTAAATATAGGATATTAGTTGCAGATAAATGATACTGTTTTGTTGTGATGTGACATTTAATGTTTGATTCACTGAATGTTGATGACGTTATTGATGCATCTTAATACATGGTATGCTCATTTCTATGTGGTTGATTTGGTTCTTTTCAGTTCAACAACTTAAGAGTAAGATTTTGGAGCGTGTAGATTCTGTGACATCAGGTACAGATGGTGTATCAGGTGATGATGATGTGGCCACTAGACTTAAACCTATGTGAGTTAAAGAAAAATATAATTATACCCCCTGCAAACGAAGTTTGAGAGGGGTTATATTTGAGTCACTTTGTCAGTTGGTTGGTCATCAATCATTGGTTGGCTGTCTGTCCGCTTACAATATCACAGGTTTGTGGAACTTCCACTTTCTTTAAGTGATTGCAATGAAACTTGAAATATGTTATCACCATCAAGTGTAGACGTGCAAGACACAATTTTCCTGCCTGGTGATCCACTCATTCCAGAGTTATATGCCCTTGGTTCAAGGGGAATAAGTTTGAGAAAAATATTTAACTATTTCAAAATACGTAGAATATTTACAAAACAATTCAAAGTAAAAGGCTTTTCATCCCCCAGCATTTGACTCTGTGCTGCTTTTCCTGTTATTTTGAAACTGTCCTGCCTCCGTGGTCTATAGTGGTTAATACTGAAATCTTGGATTGAAAGATTACTGTAAGTCAAGGTAATATCTTTACTCACTTGTTTGTGACTTTCGTTCACATTTTTGACTGCGTTAAATGTGAAACCATTCATGCATGGTAATGATATGACTGATTTTTGTTTAGATCGACACCTAAAAAGAAGCCTCCACTACTGCGTACCATTTCCAGTGTTGATGGAGAGGCTGTTAAAGCTAAAATTCCTGATGAGAAGAAACCAGTTGATAAACTTATTGAAGCAGAAAAATCTGAGACTGGAAATGTAAGTTTACTGTGAAAACTGCTTCTGCTTTCACATTGATTTGGTTGTGTCTGACCTAATGCAGCCAAATTCAATTTCTTCAATAGGGGATTCCACAGTTGAGTAGATATGGTCTTTGCATAATAAACACTAGCATCAGACCACTATGAGTTTAAAATTTTTTTTATCTTATATCGAGGGCTCAGCGCAACACTGTCATAACTTGTTCTTATTTCAATATGAGTTACGACACTGTTGCCTTGAACCCTCGATATATACGTTCCTATTACCACTGTCAAATAGTTATTCATAGTTCATGAACTACTCATGAATTATGCAAGAAGAGTTCAAGAAAACATCATGTTTTCATGAATTTCATTCAGAGAGCTATTAGCCCCCTATGGTTTTGTATATGTGAGATATAACCTGCACAAGTCCAATATTGTTAAATTGACTTGGACTAAATGTATTTTATAGGATTTTTTTCTTTAAAAGTTTAAAACATGATGATAACTATGACATGTTTTTTGGAAACTGAATGATAGTTGAGCTTCGCATAGCCATCCCTTGCTTGGCACACATGAATTTTGATGCAGACCAAATTATCACATTTTGCCACATCCCCCATGCAATTGTTAAACTGGTTCCCGTTCCATGATGCAGTGCAAGTCTGTGTAAGCTCAGATTCTATGAGTACTTTCAGTGCTTTGGTGTATGTTTAGAGAATGAGGATCGATTCCTGTGATATGATTCTTATTTACCGGCCTCTGTGGTTGAGTGGGTTAAGGTCGCTGACTTCAAATCACTGTAACTCACTGTAGCCCCGCTACCAACTTCGTCTCTTTATGTGAGAAAGTAGGCAGTTGCTTATGGAGGATGGGAGTCCACTACAGGTTCTTCCCAGGAACGATGGTTAGATGAAATGTCCGCCTCATATTACTCTTGACTGTTGAAAAGGGGCATACAATTCCAAATAAACAAAAATATGATTCACGTTTACAGGTGTCCTGGCATGTCTATATGACATATATGTCGGCTATAGGAGGATGGGCAGCACTAGTAATTCTGTTGCTATTTATGGGATTCCAAGGTGCTGGTATTTATTCAAGTATCTGGCTGGCTGAGTGGACTGATGATCCTTTCCTTAAAGATATCACTAATGTTAATACTACAGAGTACCAGAATAAAAACTACCTATACCTCGGTGTCTATGGTGCATTAGGAATTGGATCTGGTAAGCTGACTTGTTATATTTTACAAAGCATTATTTCTGGTTACATACTCATTAGAAATAGTATGGGTACATATGTAGGTGTCAAGATTTTTTTATTGGCTCTGCAAATTGGATGGAATGGTAAACAAGTGAGAGTACTGTTCCTTGCTCTTTATGAAAAGTCCAAAGGGTTGTTGGGGGTAATAAACATGCAGAAACATTAAGGCCAAAAATAATTTGTTTGTTTAACGAACAAAATAGTTTTGGCCTTAACAGTTCAGACTTGGTTTACAATTGAGATTGGGCTTTTATCTTAGTACCAGAATGTCTTTTTGTAAGCTTTGAATTTTCTTTCTAATCTATGCTTTCTTGTATGTATTTTATACCCCTATATCTATAGATCAATGCATATATTGTTTTTGGCTGGTCTAGCTGTCTTGTTTGTTTGTACCAAACTTTAACTTGGCCTATAAAATTAAAGCTATTCCACTTACAATCATCAGACTTCAAATGTTGGTTCCTCATGACAACCTCTACAGGACCTATGCATTGTTAGCTCAGTAGGTCAAAGGTTAATGTCACCCTGAGGGGACATTGTGTTTTAAAAATACATCTTTTTAGTTTCAAAACAATAGAAAGATATGCAATATACAAAAAAGAAGTTGAATTACTACTTTAATCGTACATTAATTTGTATTTGTTACATGATTGTTATAACAAAAGTTCTTATACACATGACTGTAATGATCTTTCAGCTTTTCTGATATTGATGTATGCGATCCTGTGTGCTATCAGAATGATAGTAGCCTCTAGAATTCTACATAATGGCATGCTTTCTAATGTTCTGAAACTTCCAATGGCATTCTTTGATACCACACCATTAGGACGTATTGTTAATAGGTAAGGTTTGTTTACATAAAAAATACAGTAGTGTGGCAGTACATTTTAATATTAACATGATTGTTTTGATACCATTTGTTCCAACTTTCCATTGTTTTTGTCATCCAGGTGGATATGTCAGCACTGGTGTCTTTCACCATAATGCATTTATAAAGGCATTTTCGGACAATTACAAATTATAATTCCTTCCTGGTTACAATTCTGAATGGCGATTCATAGACATATCACGGTTATGATAACACTTTACAAATTAAAAAAACATGTGTAATTGAACATTCCCCAGCAGTAAAATAACAAAAAAATCAAGCTGTGGTATGAAGCTTTGACATGTTAATGATATCACACTATACGGTATTAGGGCATTTCATCATTTGAAAAAGTTATCTTATCCATGGTTAATATGTGAAACAACACCAGATTATGTCATCAATATAAGTGCTAAGTCAATCGAACAGGTTTGTCTCATGCAGATTTTGTATAATTTAAAAGACATGTTTCTGATGAAAATAATGTTCTACCACAAGATGTCAAGTAGTATAATGTTTCAAATCTGAATTCTTCAAACTATACTCATTTCATACAATGTTAGTATTACAATGTGCTGTCGTCACTTTATTTGTACTGTGTTTGTTGCTGTTATAAATAAAGCCAGTCTCATCATTCCAATTTGATTTCATGTCAGTTAGGCCATGAGAGATCTTTTCTGTCTAAGTGTAAGTTGATTATTAATTCTGCAACATCTTGTAATGGTCCATGAATTTTCTAATGGGTGAGGTTGGGGTATGGTTTAAATGGACTATTTATCAAACATGGCTCACTGTTTGAAATGTAAGAATTTATTAATATATGTATAATTTATGATTGAATGCAATACAAAAGTAATATCTGATAATGTATTTCTCATAATATTTTTGTGATCATACAAATCAAAATGTCAAGCTTGTTATGTCTTCTAAGAATGCAGGAATTCTGCTGCTGAGTTACCGCACAATGCTGGCATGCATGTAGCTATAGTGCGATTTTATTAACCTGTCAAAGCTGAATAATTACACGGTTGCTGGATGCGATTATTTTTAGCTTCGTACCACAGTCGATCGTTTTCGTTTATTTTACCATTATGAGATGTTCCAATCAACGTGTTTATATAACGGTAAAATGAAAATTATTATATAACTTACGAAAGTAATCGAACCTCACTGCAGCTAAACATAAATGCAATCATTGACCGTATAATTATGCAGCTTTGACAGTTTAATAAAATCGCACTATACACTCAGAGGCAAAGGAAGGTTAACTAGTGCAGTCAAACCTGTGAACAAAGGCCAACCTTGGGAAAGACTTAATGTAGCCTTTATTGAAATTAAGGTGGCTTATGTTTGGAGGTCATTTAGTTATAATAAATCATTGATAGTTTTGAAAAGATTTGGCCTTTATTTGGAGGTCACAGGTCACTAATACAGGTTAGACTGTACATGTTATAAATTTCTTCCATGCAAAATAGTGCTGATTGTAATGCGATTCAAACTGACTTCACTCTAAACACTGGTTGATCATGTTATAAGCTTACAAAGTGACATTTAACAAAATGGCGTTCAATCACTTAATCCTGTATGGTTGTCACAGATAGCATGTGTAATGACAAGCTTCAATGACCCCTGAATGAGGTTTTCTACATAAGTTTGATGAAATTCTGTTGAGGTGTATTCTATTTTTGTCATCTTTTGTCCTGAACCCATTGTTACTAAGGTGTCATAAGTTCGGAGTACTAATCCAAAATGCATGCATATATATTCTGATATGTTTGTTTCCTTTTGTTACACAGATTTTCTCGTGATGTGGAAGTCATTGACAATGGTCTTCCCCAAAACGTCCGCATGTTCCTCATGACATTTTTTGGGGCTCTAAGTTGTTTCGTGGTTATAAGCTACAGTACCCCATTTTTCATCTTGTTCATAATACCCCTGACAGTGCTGTACTACCTGTTACAGGTGAGTGTTGTACATGTACAGTGCTTTCCCATCTGTGTGAAACAGTGCAATGCATACACCTACTATCAAATTTTAACATGAGCACATCAGGCGAGTGATTCCTCTGTGGATTTACGCAGTTTTGATCATTCCTGGACCCACTAGGTGCCCTAGTGGCCCCCCCAGACCCCCAGCTCAATGAATTTGTTTTCCCTCTTTTTTTGCCACACAACTTATCACTCCCCGGACACATTGATTTTATACATTATTATATCATTTAGTGATGTATCCTCTGCTTATATTATTTCCAATGACAGTACCTCGTAAACTGTTCTTCCGATTTATATAAATTGTTTATCCTTAACCACATCATTATCCCAACCTGAATGGATTATGATTCTGTGTATTATAGGTTAATAGCCGCTAGTCATGACAACATCATGTAAAAATGTCCCCAAAACACATTTTTACAGTCAGCACATTGGTTTTTATTTTTCCCCACCTTACTTCAGCCATAGACTGTCAGTATATATCTATTTGAAGCATGCATTGCAAATGGTACCATTTTAATAGCATACAACCATAGTCATAAAAATTTGACAATTCAGCTTTCCATAGACGTCACTCATTCTTGTTTTTTGTTTTACCATGCAGATTTTCCCGAGATGTGGAAACACTTGATACCAATCTACCTCAAAATATACGCATGTTTATATTGATGTTTTTTGGGACTCTAAGTTGTTTCATTGTGATAAGCTACAGTACCCCAGTTTTCTTGATATTTGCCTTCCCTGTGGGTGTATTATACTACCTGTTACAGGTCAGTGATGTTTACATGTGACACACATCCTGCTGCATGCATGGCCAAGCATAACAATTAATTTGCGCTTATTGACATTCTGCACATGCTGGGAGATATGTGATATATCATACTGACAAATTATACTTTTATGTCAAAGCTAATGTTTATGCACAATGTGGTGAATATTTGTCCGTCTGTCTGTTTACCTTCGATCATACGCTTCAACACATTGGTCCACTAATGAAATGGCCAAGAGCTGCTAATTCAGAATAAAACCTTCCCATGACTAGATGAATAGAATGCTTTAAGTGCAATGTTTGTCACCTTTAGGGTAAAGGTGGCTCTGGGTCCTTAGAAAGGGGAAAATAGGAAATAGCTTCTTGAGGGGTAAAGGGGAACAGTAATATGACAAAGCATACATAATTCAATTCGTTTGATTACCAACTGGTTCTAACCTCGATGGTTGCAAAGAGCTATCCTATAGGTTAATTTAAATGTTCCCAAAAAACACTGAAGTGTATACGAGTCACAGATTTAAAATGAATTTGTTCAAGTTAAAACCTTGTGGCCAAGCTTCCTTTGTTTTGATAATATTTGAATTCCAGCAATAAGGTGATTTTAATCATTAATGAAAGCTCCATAAAGCTTAGTAGATGTTTTTTCTTTAAAACCAGCAGTGTTTAATTTAAGAACATATTCAATGATACAAATGGTCGTATTTAAAACAACAGCAACAAAAATAATTGTGTTTCCAAATGTGAGTATGCAGGGAGGTTAAACGTAGTCTCGATGTAATCAAAGACCTATACATTACATAGGTCTTTGATGTAATGTTTGTATTGTCATCTTCCGTCTGAAATAAAATTACATAAATCTGTTCTTTGGATAATCTAACCCTTGTTACTGAATTGAGCAACTTTTAGCTGCATGGTGACTGTTTTTTTTTGTAAGATACTGTCATGGTTTTCTCTTTACCAAAATGGTTTTAAAGTATTATGTAACAGAGAGATATATACTTGTATGTATGCATATTTACCCTGACATATGTTTTTCCCTTTTACTGCACAGATTTTCCCGAGATGTGGAAACGATCGACAACAGTCTTCCCCAAAACTTCCGCACATTTTTATTTACATTTTTTGGGGCACTTAGTAGCTTTATCGTGATAAGCTACAGTACTGTATACTTCTTAATAATCATTATTCCTGTGGCTGTATTATACTATGTGTTACAGGTGAGTGTTGATAGTGTGTGTGTGTGTCACAGTCCATGTTGTATGAAGCAATCAACTCTTCACTGTCAACTTTATGGACTCTAAGCTCCTGATTTATTATTTATTTTTTTGAATTCCGAAAAACTTTTACTTATTTGATTTTAATCCTAATGGACAGTATGATGAAGGTGTATCTTGCATTTCAGCTGTTTTATTTACACACCTCATTTGGTCTTTACATAGATATTAAAAATAGCAACATTTTCTGTAGTGTTATTCATGCTGTAGATTAATATGCAACAGTTATGTACAAACTTAGTTATTCTACATTTTGTATACCTATGATACTGAAATCTTCAGGTGACTTTAAATTACTATTTTCTTATTTTAATCTTGAGTTGTGTCCCTTAAATTCTGCATAAATTGAGGGTGTGACAAGATTGCTTGATTCAATGGCAAGTGAATGACATGTACATTTTTGTAGCTAAAAATACTAACTATAGTAATATTTTTCTCACTGTTTTTTTTTTACTTTGTGGATCACAATAACACACTGCTTGCTTGAAGCATTGATTTATATGCATAATTATATCTCTGCATGGTTTGCTCGACAAACTCTGGCGTAAAGAAGAATTTGTTCGTTTCTGGCCACCTGACCTATGTATATCTTCCCCCAGAACCGTAGACTTTTGATTAGGCTTGAGGAATGGTACATCCACTCTTTTACTTATTTTACCTGTCCTCACATTTTCAAGACCAAAAAATAAAAAGCTCCGACCTTCCTACCCTATTTTTAATGAGCACACAACCAGAAACAAACAACTTTTTCACGCCTCATTAGTGACTTAGTGAAAACAACTTTTATTATTTTCATTTGAAAAACTTGTTGTCACTGTTTTATTCAAAGCTATATGTACTTGAGTTAACCGCTATAGGCGAGGGAGTGATTTTCCCTTCTTTTATAGATTAAAGGCCCATTAGCTTTTTTAATTTGGTAATACTGGACAATGGAAAAAATGCTGGTAAAATATAAGAAATATATATCATTTGCTCTAAAACAATATTTACAAGATGCCTTTCTTTAGCCACATCTCGTAAAAATGTTGTTTGATGTTTTTTCTTATTTTTTGCAATATCATTGAAAAAAATACTGTACTACATTTCTATATGTACTTTGTGATTAAAAATGAAACTTTTGGAATGTTTTCATTGCAAATAAAAGTCAGTTTCATTGATAAGACATCTTTCTAGGTAAAATTAAAGACCTACTTTAATTTTAACATCCAAAAAGCTAATGGGGCTTTAATAAAAAAGAAAGCTTTTTTGATGATTTTTAGATGATTTTTTTTAAGCAGAAGTATTTGCTATTCAGATTTAGCTGGATCTTTTCAAAATTATGTTTTTGTTAGATGGGTGGTGTTCTTAAATCCTCCTCACTGATGTTTTTGCAACCACACCCCGGCCTGTATCCCTGTATTGTGCTAAGTTTTACGCTTAGTTCTTGAACTGATCTTTATTGATATTTATGGGGTATAAATATCACCATTAAAGGATCAAGAGTTTGATACCCTCTATCAGTGATGGGGCTATACTGGAATCACGTAAATTCTCCCATCACATCCTTAACCTTAGATAAATGATATACGTATAAAAAAATGTCTAATATCTGTCCGCAAGGTTGACTTCATCTTAAATGGTGAAACATTAACAAAGACATGAGGAGAAATGTTTGTTTACATTTTGGAGATGTGAGTGTCACATATATCTTAAAAAACTCAATACAAGTCAGTTACATGAGTCTTACGTGTAACATTTAAAAACAATCCTTTTCATACATTCTGTATATTACAGGTTTACAAGGGACATTAAAACAATTGACAAAAAGATTCCTTTCAATTTTAAAGCATTGCTCAGTCAATTGTTTTATTCACTGAGTACTGTAATAGTGATCACATACACCACGCCTTTATTTCTTGCCGTACTATTCCCCATTATCTTTCTTTACTGTCTTGGTCAGGTAAATATTCTTAAAAGGGATAAGATAAAAATAATATCCAGATATACTAGAATAGCAACAAAATACCTCATGTACATGATTTTTTATGTATACAATTTTTTTTATAGTTGCTACTTTGCTAGGAATCCAATATATCTGTCTGCTGTTTAGTGTGTATACATGTTTTGTAATGTCACAAATATAATTAAGACTTGCTAGAAATGTTGAATGTACATGTGTTACTGGTTACTTCAAAGCTTTCACCTTCTGTTGCATGTCTTACAGATATGTTTAAAAAACAACAACATTAATAAATGTAGACTTTTACATAGAGCCAGCTATAACAACAGTAATGCCATGGTGTTGAACACTAAATTAATTTGTTTGAAATATAGTTGAACTATTTTGTCATTTATAGAATCTAACATTTCAGTGTAACATTTTTCTGTCAGGTTTTCACAAGATGTTGAAGTTATAGATAATCGGCTGCCCATGACAGCACGTGCATGTTTGAATCAAATGTTCACTGTACTTGCGACATTTGTGGTTATCATGTATAGTACACCTATCATCATTACGGTATTAATACCAGTCCTGATTGTGTATTATATAATACAAGTAAGTGATTGCATGCGGCAGCCAGTCTGAGGACTGAGTACCATGTTTGGCAAACACGTCCTCAAACCCGTCCCCTAATATGTTACAATGTTGTGCATGAATTTACCTGAACATATCCAAGTTTCTTGATTGTCTGACTCATCCAGCCCTCTCACTAATAGTTTGATAGTGAGGGGATCAGGTCTAACGTCTAAGACCGTTTGTGCATTCTAATCCTTGTACTGTTCACTAGTATATTGTACTAAGTACTGTTGAAAATGGCATTAAACCTGCACAAATTAGACTTTAATTTGTAATACTAGCCTGTCACCTGCCAGTCAGTGGACTAGCTGGTCTCCTGTGCTTGTAAAGTAAGAGTCAGTTGGGGTCATTGGTTTGATACCTAAGTGATACTTAACATATCAATTTATCTTAATAGGACTCTTATAAAAAGAAATGTGTAAATAGTCTTCAATCTGTGATTCTTTTATCATGTAAAACCTGCCATGTGCCAATTAACTGAATAAAAAGGGAGGGGGGACCACTGCAGTATTTTAGTCATTCGTCTGCGATACACAATTGGAATACTAGTGATGAATTGCTTTAAACCAAACAGGATCAAATTGTGCTTCCTTACCTGAATCTGATGACTTGGTTGTCAGTTCAAAACTATTAAAGCACTAACAGGTGTCAGAGATGACTATTATTTTGTTGAAGATTCATTCCCTAGACTTCCCATACTCTAACATTGGATCTAACTGTCCTTTGACTACTCATTCCATAACTAACTTATAAAAACAATCACATAAACAGTAAAGTTACAAGTGCAATATTTGATGTCTGTTCAGAAAGTTTTGTTTTACTTATAGCTGTCATATTTTTATTATTAAGAGAAATATAGGAAAATCCATCAAGTTTTAAGGAGAGATAATTCATCTCTTGAAAGTTCAAAAGATGAAATATTCAGTATTCTTCAGCAATTTCAAGAAATACATTTAACTTATTGATATACACACAGGCAACTGGCTTATGACATAGACCCCCACAGATACACAACTATACTCAGGAACTGGGGGGAGGAGGGGATCTTTTGAAAACATGTGTTAAACAAGAAAAAGTTACCTTTGTGAAATTCTTATTAATCTTAAGTAAACTGATAAATGTTCCTTTAAATTGTCAGCAACATAGTTCAGCTTTTTAGCTAAATTAGAACATGTATTGTAAAGTTCAAAATAGTTACCATGCACACCAGTAAACTGGTTGGTATTGACTTTTTCACTTTTGTTCTTTATGTTGTAACTTTTACTTAACTATATTTACACAGCTTATATTCATTCATTATACTAACATTTGCAGCTTTCTAATTGTTTACAATACATCATGTGTTTGTTAAAATCTTTATTTCAGTTCTTCTATTTGCGTGCTTGTCATAAAAGCTTAAGATTTATAGTAACGATTTATTAATTTGAAAATAATTTGTAATGCTCACATAATTATTATATATTTGTCTTAATTCAATTGATCTTTCTTACAATGTCATATTGTTATATATGTTAATTAAGGTGTTAACTCGAAGGGCATTCATAGTTTAAGGTTTTAGGATCCTAACTCCAAAAATCCAAAGGTGGTCAAATCTATTATTTAACAATGTTATAGAAAGTTTGACCATGCAATTTTTTAAAATGATGGTTTAATTGGCAGAAAAGTCTATATCCATCTATATGGCTAAACCCTGTGTATCATAGATCAATAAATGATCATAATTTCATTATTTAGAATAAATGTGCATAGTAAATTGCATTTGTTATTGTATTACTTATTCAAAATGAATATCAGGGAAATCTGGAGGGGTCACTGTGATATCTATAAGCAAAGTTTTATAATGCAATGTTTACACTTTTTGTTGGAATTTTATGGATTTCTGAATATGCAGTTCAACCTCTCCAAAGCAATACCTTTTTGATGTTACAAAATTATGTTGTTGTTGAGAGGTTGTTGCTCTAGAGAGGTTAAATAAATAGTTAAATCGTGCAGTGGGAAAAATTTATGCTGTTGTTAGAGGGGGGTTGTTGCTTAAGAGTGGGCCGCTTTTGAGAGGTTGTACTGTAATACAAACTGATTAATAAGTGATTGTACTGTATGTGTATTTGTTTACAATATCAGAGGTTCTACATACCCACATCTAGACAGTTGAAGAGAATTGAGTCCACTACCAGATCTCCTATATACAGTCACTTTGGAGAGTCCATTAGTGGTAGGTTATGTATATATATATATGTATTAATTACTATTTTAAACTAATTTCCTTAAATGTCACTGTACCAATTTCAACATTAACTTTATTTCTAAAATATATAGCTGTTCACACCAAATGCGTGAGCCCATGAGAAAACATTAATTGTGATTTCAGGCCAAAGTAAATAAAAAATAAATTGTTCTTGACATACATTGACACTGTATAGATGCAATTGCTATTAGGTAAAAAGCTTTTACAATAAGCCACTTTGAGGGCTCAGCGCAACACTGTCGTAACTCGTTCTTATTTCAATATGAGGTACATCACTGTTGAGTTAAACCCTCGACTTGTTGGTGACGCTGGTCAATGGTGTCATCTCTTACGGAACCCATTGTTATTACTACACATAATGATACTACTCACAAATCATATAGGAAAGTTAACTGCTGATAGCAGGATGTGCCAATGGCTGTGGACCAGTGCACTGGATCTGTAGCCATGGTGATCGAGGTTCAATTCCCAGTCACAGCAGGTCATGGTCTATTCTAAATATTTTGTGAGAGGGGTCATCCCTTACTTATTGATATATTGCAAATGAACCGTATAATATGTCAAATGATTGTAAACATTTTATAGGTGCAAGTACCATTCGAGGATATGGACTTCAGGAGAGGTTTATACAAGAATCACGGCAGCAAGTTGACACCAATATGGTGTACTATTTTGCAGGAATAGCATCTAATAGGTAAAACATTATTTAGCATATGGTCATATTATAAATTACGTAAATTTCATATTGTCTGACCAGAATGTAGTTTGATTAAAATCAGTATCTAGATAATTATACCATTTTTGGGTGATTTCTAGTGATGGGCTGTCTTGGAAGATTTTAATTTGCCTAAGATGCCTTAGCTAGCATACATAATCATCATGATTTAGCTTTTAAAAAAATCAGTATCATCATCCCAAATTTAGAATCTATCATGACTTCAGTAGACTCATTTGCTCATGTATGGGACCTTACCATTTTGATCTTAACGCTGGAGAAATACGATGATCATTACATGTACCAAGACCTTTTATTCTAGTTGACATTAAATCATACCTCAAATGTTTTACTGCTTCTGTGACAAGGACAACAGGTAGCAAGTTTTTTTCCTTGTAAATGCATGTATACTTGGCTATTAAATGTCCTTGTATACTAGTATGATGCACAATAGCTGACATGTTAATGTTCATAATTTGTCATACAGGTGGCTGGGATTTAGATTGGAATTTCTGGGAAACCTTATAGTTTTTGCAGCAGCCATTTTTGCTGTGGTTACCCCTGACAACACAGGTGGAAAGGTTGGTTTGTCCATATCCTATGCCTTGCAGGTAAGATGTAATTTGCACACATAATTAAGTTATATATCGAACATACTGTCATGCCTGTATGCAAAGGTGTCTGTTATGCAAAACAAACGTGGCCTTTATGCACTTGTTGGCTTTTATTGAGATGTTTATCTGTCTTATACATATTCATGTAAGCATATAAATTTATAATAACACAATTTTTGAGTAGCATTGTGCAGATCTGTGCATAATTCATAAAATAAGTACTGTTTTATGGATATGACATCTTAATTTAATGTGATGTTTTTTAGTTGTAATTAATCATGATTTTAATTATGGTTAAGATTATATGTAACTCCTTTGAAATCTGTTTTTTCAGGTAACAAGTGCATTGAATTTCTTAGTAAGAAACACTAGTGATGTTGAAACCAATGTTGTTTCTGTTGAGCGTATAAAAGAATATTCAGAAGAAGCAACTGAGGTAAGCAAAATAATACTATGATTTGTTTGACACTATTGAAACAATTGAAAACTGCAAGTTATTTTAAATGTAGCAGTAAAGCAAACCGTATTAGTACATGTATAAATTATATGGCTGTGATATTCACCAGCCTGCATGATTAGCTCAGTTGGTTAAGCATCTCAGACTTGCAAGCTGGAGGGTATATTGTTTTCCTCCTCCTATTATGTTTGGTGCCATGTGTGAGTCTAGCCTTGCATGGTATCCTAGAGCTAGGGTGAAGCAAATGGCTCGGTTAGTCTAATAAGCCTGTGGTCATCACAATAAATTACTTTGAGAAAAAGAAAGTAGTAATGTAGCAGTATTGTATACAGTGTTCGTATGTATTGTTTGGCTGTGACCAGCCCGTCTACCTCTGTTGGTAGAGCATCTGACTTGCAAGCAGGAATTTGCAGGTTCGAGCCCCTTATCCGGTACTTTGTTTTCTTCTTCCTATTACATAAATTTTCTAAATCTATTTTTGGATTTTTTATTCGATAACACTGTGATGTCATCTTATTGTAGGCTGAATGGGTTTCAAGTTTCCGCCGGCCACCAAAGGATTGGCCTAACCAAGGTAATGTAAGGTTCAACAACTATTCAACAAGGTATAGAAGTGGACTGGACCTTGTGTTGCGGGGAATCTCGTGTGACATTAGAGGTGGAGAGAGGGTAATTATAGACACTTAGTTATCTAATATGAAACATTACTGAACTAGTTGATTTCCAGTCTTCTAATTTAGCCCTGGATTGAGGTCTGAGTCCACCCAAATGACAATCGGTCCAGTAACTTTAAAAAAAAGGTCAGTAGTCTGACATGCCAATACATTTTTCAGTGAGAATTTAAACATATTTCTGAATAATATAAAAAATGTATGAAATAACAATTAAGAAAATTCAAACCATTTTGGGTTGATTGTGGGACAGTCATATAGCTACAAATGAATGAAAAACTGTACTGGGCCTTTTAAATGACCTACCAAACATACATTCTATCATCACAATTGGCTATTGTGTTGTTACACATTGTGTGACTTAGTAATGTTCAGATTTGATGGGAGATCCTGTAATATCTCGTTTAGTAACCACCTTGTTAAAATTACAGTTAATTTTACAGCCATGGTAGTTTCAAATAATATGGCCCTTTTTGAAGATATATATATTGTTTTTCACATGTATGTCAGTAGGTTGATCGATCGATCGATTGGTCGGTCAGTCAGTCAGCCGGTCGGTCTGTAACGAATGCTTGCCCAACCAATAACTAGAGAATGATTTGACCTTAGCTCTTCAGATTTATTTTGGAGGTTGTTCATCACTATGTAGTTGGTCCTTAATGATTTTGAGGTCAGTATGTCAAAGGTCTAGGTCAGAATCACAGTATCCTTCAGCACAAAAACCTTGTCCAATAAAGAACGATTTGGCCTAAGGTCCTAAGATTTGGTTGGGAGGTTTAGGTCATTAGGTCATCACATGAATATGACCCCCTATTGATTTTAAGTTCAATAGGTTTATTAGGTCAAGGTCATACTGTCCAGTTGCCCTGTAGGGGGCATCCGTGTTTCACAAACACTTCTTGTTCCTCTTAAACTTGATAATTTTTGGATTACCTTCATATCTAGACCCAGTTGCTTATAATGTCCCAAAGGTTGTTTTAGTGTGAATGTTTATATTGTAGTCAGTATTCTCTTTGTGGTATTTTCAGGTTGGTATTGTGGGTAGAACTGGAGCAGGGAAATCTTCACTGACTGTTGCACTGTTCAGGCTGATTGAGTCAGCTGGTGGAAGTATTGTCATTGATGGACACAAAATCTCAGACATGGGTCTTCATGATTTGAGAGCTAAACTCACCATCTTACCTCAGGTATGCATTGAACATTTATTTGGCTGTACTTTGTTCTTGTAGCAAACGCTTCATATGTTCTGTCTCATTCTTTAAATTTTCAGGTATTCTTCAGTTCCATATGTTTCCAGATAATTAATTTTGAAGTGTTCACAAAAAGTACCAATCTTTTCAAATGTAACTCATGTTGCTCTTTACAGTAAATCAATGTCAGGTGATGATCGTTCGACAAAATATATACAATCAGAATTGTTGAGTGATTATGTGCACTTACAAAATATCTATTTTTTAAAGGACCCTGTCTTATTTTCTGGTACATTGAGGATGAATTTAGATCCCTTTGACCAGTATAATGATCAGCAAATATGGACAGCCTTAGAGCATAGCCATCTCAAATCATTTGTAACTGGCTTGGAAAGTGGTCTTTCGCATGAGTGTGGAGAAGGTGGACAAAATCTAAGGTATTTTATCTGTATTTTGTATCTTTGCATCAAGCTATTGTTCTTTATAAATCCTTCGCATAAAAGTGGAATTTATTCTTGAAGTAGCTTATGCTCCTGATTGTTTTTCGAAGCGAAGCTTTACTGTGGTGATCATGCTGGTGAATAATTTAATAATGTAATTGTTTGTGTTTATAATTTTAGAATTTCATACAGCATGTTGAAATACAAAATATACTAGAAGTGCTGACTTATCATTTAAATGTATTATTATCATGTAGAATTAATTTAATCTTTTATTGATATTTGTTGCTTATATCACAGTGTTGGACAGAGACAACTGGTTTGCCTTGCACGTACCTTACTCCGTAAAACAAAGATCCTCGTTCTTGACGAAGCTACTGCTGCGGTTGACATGGAAACGGATGATCTTATACAGGGAACTATTCGTGAAGAATTTAAAGGCTGTACTATCCTCACAATTGCTCATAGATTAAATACAATCATGGATTATGACAAGTTAGTAAAGAATACCTTTATGTTGGTTCCAGTTCTCACTTGTATTGTCAAATATATAACTAGTATATAATAATATATGGTCAAACCTTAGAGCCAAGGTCAGCCTTGGGAATGAGCAAATGTGGCCTTTATTGACAGAATGATGGCCTTAATATTCCAAGGACACCATTAAATTATATTTATTTGGTATAAGATGCATATAACATGGCACATTATAAATATCACAAAAAATAAATAAAACATGTACAATGTAACACAAGATTCCAAATACAAAAATAAATTTTAAGAATTTTCATTATAAAACAGAAGAAGGAAGCCATGTCAAACATTATGTTCTAAATAATCAATGACAGTTTTTAAAATAATGGCCTTTATTTAGAGATGGCTATTAACACAGGTTTGCCTGTATAATATGAAATATGAATATATAATAAAGAGTAAATGTAAAAATATGTCACACATGAGATAATTAGAGGTATTTTGACTGCAATTAAAGATAAACATTTCTAATAGAATGTTACACAAGTGTCTTGAGTGGTTCAACTGTATGTAAATAACTTAAAGAAGTTTATGATTTTAAACCTCAGTCAAATAGTTTAATGATTATTCATAAAGTTTGCAAGAATAGTTCTATAGAATTTCATCTTTTCATGAAGGGGTTAATATGTCTGTTGAAGCTCTTGAGTCCACTGTTTATGCATGCTATAGTCATGCTTATTTGATTCTCTTTATTTAAGGCAACATTATTAAACAATTACAGGATATAGATATGTATATTGTAGCTCAATGTTTTAATGTTAACATGGATTGGTTAGATTGATTAAAAGTGTATAACATGCGTGGTACATGTAATATAATATAAAGATAATTTCAATGGACAATTATACATTTCAGATGGCCTTGTTAAAACTTAATGTTATCTTGCATTTAGAAAATTTGTAATTTGTTTGATGACTTTTTTTTTCAGAATCATGGTGTTAGATCAAGGTTTGATAAAAGAATTTGATTCACCGACAGCTTTGTTGGACGATTCCTCAACTATTTTCTATGGAATGGCGAAAGATGCTAACCTGGTTTGAAATGAATGAACAGTATACCCTGTCCAGTAAAGGGTTTCAAAAGCAACTATCAATTGATAAATAAGTGTAAACATATAAAAAAAGACTTCTTTTACAACAGGTCAATTTGGAAGTACTTTATATGTTTTATATTGAATTTAAAACTCAATAATTATGATCAAGCAAGCCAAATACACACCGGTAGAAAATATTCTTATATTAGATTGAACAATCAGATCATGTGTATGTAGATGTTAAAAATGGAGATTAGATTACCGGGGTATTTCCAAGATGAGTTACAGGCTTTGATAGGTTATGTATGTTGCTGATTCATGTTAGTAAAATGCATGCCAAAGGTTGGTAATTGACTGTAAAATTATTGCCTTTTTTTTATATATCTACGTATTACTATGCATAATTCTTTCTGTGGTATATACCTATATTTGTGTATACTGTTAACGATAAATACAACTTTACCTTATTTGAACTCGTTTATAAATGCAAAGATTGTACGGTGCTTTTTTTATAGAATATGCGCTTCACGAAACTCAAGTTGGTTGATAAAAAAAAAATATGGCACAAAATGTTTGTGATATTACAAATAACCACTCATTGATTTGAATCAAATTAAAATTAAAGTGATAATTTGCTCAAAATTTATGCCTTTAGTACCTTTGTACTATAAGGTTAAGTAAAGTGTTTTGAGACTTTTGTCCTGATGTGTAAATTATGCCAAATATTGTTTTGGGTTTGTTACTTGGGTAAAGTTGATATTATGTTCTTGTTTGATATTTTCGATGCCTTGTTGGAATCAAATCGTAATATACATTGTATCTGTCTTACTGTCTGTCATGTATGGAAGTGCTTATAAGCTATTTAATATATAGGTAATAACGTGTTGTGTGCAGTTTGTATTCCTGTCTGTGAGTTTTTTCAGTACAGAATTTCTTTACAACTTATTATTTTTTTGTATCTTTGGGTTGAAATATAATTAACTCATTGCTCAACTTGTACCGATTTATATAATTAATATGTTTTCATTTTCTGTCTAGATTTAGAATGCTTTATTTACAATATATTGTGATAGTATATTTCTTTCTTAATGATTTATATATTTGTACCATGCAAACCATGTTTTGTATACTAGAGTTTTTTTCTGTTTTATGTACAGCATTTCCTCTTCTGAGTTAGACAACTATTTATATTCCTTACAATATATAGTAATATACCTGTTTACGACCACCGTTACATTACAACCACCCTACTCTTAAGACCGAGTTATACAAGAACAGAATATTTTGTTCAGATCGAAGTTCACCCTGCTAATTATTTCTACCTATATGACCACCTGTTTTGGACCAATTCATCATTTCACACTATAGACTAAATTATAACCCGCTGCAAAGGCATACAAAATTGTGTGTCAAAAACTTAATTGTTACTCATGCCCGTTGCTTTGAAATTGTCTGCTGTGAAACCCTGATATTGACAAACATTTGTGACATGTACAGTATCGATTTGCAGATTATTTTTATCATCTTATTCTCAGCTGTTTATATTTTATGAAAATATTTGCTGATATACAAAGAAACATGGAACATTAATTTGAGTAATATACTAACTACAAGTATTAATGAATGATATCTGTAAAGTTGTGCTCTATCAATTTTACTTTGGATGTGATAGTTGAATTTTTGTTAAATCTGTGAAAACATTGTTTTCGCTATGTTCAGTAAGATTTTCCTCATGGTCTAAGCTACACACTTCAACAACCATTATCAATCTATTAAGTGTAAAAGAATATCTTGTTCCACTAATAAGACAACCCCGTATTAAGACTACTGCAGAGAGGTGGTCGTAATAGAGGGATTTTACTGTATGTATTAAACAGAGATATTTGTAATAAATTTATTTACGATATAAATTCTTCTTGTGTGTAGTATCCATATGCATGGTACATTTTTATCCTGAAATCTGTGCTTTTGTTTCCCACAATGTTTGACCTTGAAGCTACAACCATGTGTGTTGTGTGCGACACATCATTTAATGATGTTTAACATTTTTGGTAACTTATTTCAAAATCCTCTGATGTATGTAGAAGTTAAAGAGCGGACACGCCAAAAGACCCAAGTTATTATATTTGAACACTAAGTGTGACCTTAACCTTGGAGCTGTCCCTCATAATATTTAGCGAAGTTGGTCACTGGTATAAGCTGTAACACTAAGGTAAGCTACCCTCGTCTTATATGGTGAAGCTCACAGAGTCCACTGCATTAATGTCAAGACTAATTCAATTAGCAAACACATGCATGTCCGCCCCACGCTGAAATCGACTCACGTTGGAATAATGAGACTACAGATACTAGAATATTATGATGTAAGAACAATATTTATACATTTTATTTCACTTAGTTTCTTGAATTTGTTTACAACGAATCTCAAATAATGAAAATATTATGACAAATTAAAAAAAAAACATACAACATAAAAGCATAAAAAATATATAAAAAAGAATATAGAATAACAAAATAAAGAATATCTCTGAGTAATTTCTATTTACACTGTCATATTCTTACAAAAATGATAGTGAATTAATTTCATGAATTCTCACTGCCAGGCAACCTGATATGAAAGAGTCACATGATCGGTATGCCTCATGTTAGAATACCAATATTTCTCCTATCTACACATTCCATGCTGTAAAGTAGTCAATTTCATGACATTAATCAGTACCGGTGACAAAATAAGTCATAGAATTTACTTTGTGCTATACAAGTTAATGATAAAAGACATGCAATACCTCATCATATTTACGCTGCCACTGATATCAAAACATAATGGGAAACTACTCGCAGGAACTTCACAATCATAGGTACTTCACAATCTCATAATTACTTTACTATCATAGGATCATAGGTACTTCACAATCTCATAATTACTTTACTATCATAGGATCATAGGTACTTCACAATCTCATAATTACTTTACTATCATAGGTACTTCACAATCTCATAATTACTTTACTATCATAGGATCATAGGTACTTCACAATCTCATAATTACTTTACTATCATAGGATCATAGGTACTTCACAATCTCATAATTACTTTACTATCATAGGATCATAGGTACTTCACAATCTCATAATTACTTTACTATCATAGGATCATAGGTACTTCACAATCTCATAATTACTTTACTATCATAGGATCATAGGTACTTCACAATCTCATAATTACTTTACTATCATAGGATCATAGGTACTTCACAATCTCATAATTACTTTACTATCATAGGATCATAGGTACTTCACAATCTCATAATTACTTTACTATCATAGGATCATAGGTACTTCACAATCTCATAATTACTTTACTATCATAGGATCATAGGTACTTCACAATCTCATAATTACTTTACTATCATAGGATCATAGGTACTTCACAATCTCATAATTACTTTACTATCATAGGATCATAGGTACTTCACAATCTCATAATTACTTTACTATCATAGGATCATAGGTACTTCACAATCTCATAATTACTTTACTATCATAGGATCATAGGTACTTCACAATCTCATAATTACTTTACTATCATAGGATCATAGGTACTTCACAATCTCATAATTACTTTACTATCATAGGATCATAGGTACTTCACAATCTCATAATTACTTTACTATCATAGGATCATAGGTACTTCACAATCTCATAATTACTTTACTATCATAGGATCATAGGTACTTCACAATCTCATAATTACTTTACTATCATAGGATCATAGGTACTTCACAATCTCATAATTACTTTACTATCATAGGATCATAGGTACTTCACAATCTCATAATTACTTTACTATCATAGGATCATAGGTACTTCACAGTCTCATAATTACTTTACTATCATAGAATCATAGGTACTTCACAATCTCATAATTACTTTACTATCATAGAATCATAGGTACTTCACAATCTCATAATTACTTTACTATCATAGAATCATAGGTACTTCACAGTCTCATAATTACTTTACTATCATAGGATCATAGGTACTTCACAATCATAGGTACTGTGTACTTTACAATCATAGGTACTGTGTACTTTACAATCATTAGTACTTAACAACTGTAGGAACTTTACAATCATAGGTACTTAACAATCTCATAATTACTTTACTATCATAGGATCATAGGTACTTCACAATCATAGGTACTGTGTACTTTACAATCATAAGTACTTAACAACTGTAGGAACTTTACAATCATAGGTACTTAACAATTGTAGGTACTTCACAATCAAATGTACTTAACAAGCATATATATGGTACTTCACAAGTACAGGTGCTTTACAATTACAGATACTTAACAATCATAGGATCATAGGTACTTAACAAGCATATAGGTACTTCACAAGCATATAGTTACTTAACAATCATATAGTTACTTCACAAGCATATAGTTACTAAATTAACAAGTATAGGTACTACACAAATGATGTGTACTTCACAATCAAAATTACTTCACAAGTCATTTTTTTTCAATAAAAAGAATGCGTATAGTTGGCATTTCAGCAAAGACTAATACTCATGCTTTCAGCACTGAATAATAATCGTATCATTTTCATTTAATACAATCAATTATAAGATATATTTGTTTTGTTTTAAATAAATACTATTTAGTTCATCATATACATCACAATATGACCACTTAGAAGTATAATGTAGCTTAAAGCTAATTTATTAATTACGGTATGTAATGATGTAGGATTCATTAATAACTTATTGTCTACTTTTAAAATACTTTGAATTGATAATCAACATCCAGGTAAAACACAATATGAATCATTCTTAAGGTTATATATATATACATACATTATATATATGCATAGGTAACATATAAAAATCAAAAGTAAAAAACACACACAAACTAGTTTCAATTCAGAACAGTTTTAAGTTGAAATAAAATGTTTGTTAATAAGTTCCCTTTAGGGCACTGGTACTGGAATGTATTTAGATGATATCACAGCATACACTGAGTAGACAAGAATTCATCTAAACCCTTTCTTCCATAGTTAAGGGTTCCATGTAACTATAATCATTCTCATCATAGTCACTAAGTAATATATAGTCATCATCCATCAGAGCTTCATGATGCTGTACAATGTCTGCAAATGTCGGCCTCTGAGATTCTTTTTCCCAACACTTCTCCATCAATTCATACCTGAAAAAGAAACATTAAATTTTTTATGCTTTTGTATAAGGGATGATAGGAGGTCTAGTGGTAATGCGCTGGACTACAGAACGAAAGGTCAAGGGTTCAAATCTTGGCTCCACCTTACAAATTTTTAGGGATACTTTTCAGCGTCCCCATAGCAAATACAAAGTTCTGCATTAAGAAAATAAAAGGAAATGGGCGAGGGGTGTAGCAGTGCTATACACATAAGACTGTGGATCGTTGGGTAAGTGGTGATCCGATCCTATCCACGATTCGACACTTACGATCCACAAATTGAATCACGAATGTTTTGTTATCAAGTAACCCATCTAAAACTTCAACATTGCAGTACTGAAGCTAAATTTGATTTTCTTGAAGTAAATCAATATAAATATATACTCCCTTCCAATTATTGGATTTACCAACATAAATGTTTGGTTTAAGCCTGTGACCCATTATTTAAAGATCTGATTGGACCTCTTGACAAACAAAGTAGTCCATGATGAGACATATAATTATATTCAGAGAAAAGGAAATGTTAAGAACAAAGAATATACCATATGTTAAAAAGCAAGATCGCGAACCACAAATCTTGGTAATGACGATTATTCGTACTCGATTTTTCAATTTGATTCATGATTACCCGAGTACTCTGATACTTGTCACAGCCCTTAAATGATAAACTATTTGAAATTAGAGTAGAGATACAATGGCCCAGTTTTTGCTCTTTGTCCTCTCTCTGGGCAGCCCTGAAATGATGATATGCAACTAAAGGGCTGTCCCATAGAGATACAGACTTGCAGCAAATATTAGATAAATTAATACTCAGAAATGTAAAAACAACATACATTTCTTCCTTGCAGTGAAGTGGTCTTTGTAAATATTGACCCTGTAGAACAATCCTCATCACCTCCATTGCAGACATTCCTGGGTATGGTGTGGCCCCTAAAATGAATTACAAATTAATAATTTATATGAATGAAACAAGAAATGTGCCAGAGACCAAATCCCCCCTGCAATTGTGACAGTCCTGTTAGCTTATAAATTTGATGGAAATTGCAAACAAATGAAGAAGTTGTTAGGACAGAATAATTAAAAGGTAAAGTAAGCAATGGGCAATATGTCTGCCAAATATGACCAAATAAAAACTGCCATACACTACAATACTTGACACTGATCATTCTTAGAAAGTTTGGTGAAAATCACATAAAAATTGTTGGACGAGTTGTGAGGACAAAAACAGTACAGACAGACGGACAATACAACTGCTATATGTCACCCTACAGGGGTGCATAAAAATGAGTAACACAATACTAAGTAAAAGATTGTTGTTTTAATGGAACTAAAATAATTATTGCTAAACTGAACTAAATCAGAGAAAACAAACTTAAATCACTTACCTAGTGTTACAATCTCCCATAATAACACACCATATGACCATACATCACTCTTCTTTGTGTACATATTGTCAGACAATGCCTCAGGAGCCATCCACCTTATAGGTAAGGGTCCCTGTACAATACAAAGAACATCAAGTTAATGAGATATATCAGTCATTAATTGTCTACTAAATTATTCCGGCATCATGAACACAATGATATCAACGTATTTTTCTTCATGAGGTATAAAAAAACTAATTTGGCAAAATTCAAACATTTAAGACCATCTCATTATAAGAACCACTTATCTTTTTACCAATCTTCATTTTTTATATTTTTTAACTCAATATTAACACCACCTCAGTATTAAGACCATTGTTTGGTTAAAAAGGTGGTCTATATGAAAAGGTTACAATGCATAAACATCATAGTATCATGCATACCCATTGGCCAATGTTAATTACATACAACATGTACTAACATTTACCAACCTCAAAAAAACTTTTTCACCGAACTATTTGAATCTAACAAGCAGAGATGATAAAGTGTAATTTTACAAGAATTTATTGGAGTTTACCTTTGATGTCCTTTCATAGACATCAACACCTTCAACATCTCTTGCCAAACCAAAGTCACATATCTTACATGTGAAGTCTGTAGCAAGCAGCACATTACGGCTTGCAAGATCTCGATGTATAATCTGTAAGAATGGTGTACATTATTGATAAACTACTTAACACATATCGAGGGCTCAGCGCAACACTATTGTAACTTGTTCTTATTTCAATATTAGTTACAACACTCTTGCGTTGAACCCTTGATACGATATACAGTAAAACCTGCTTATAAACAATGGTCACCCTTGGGACAGACAAAATCGGGCCTTTCTTAACAGGAATTCATTTTGTTTAAAATATTCAGTTTTTGAAAGAATGACCTTTTTCACAGGATGGCTTTTATTTTTTGTAGGTGGCCAAAGACAAAGCAATGCCATTCACCCACATAATAAGATAAAGTTGTCCACGACTTAAAATATTTTCAGACTAGTAAAACTTAGCAAGTATGAACCAATATGCTTAATAAAAGAGGCACAGAATAAAATCTTCCTGGCTTCAAAAAACCTGTCCTGTCCTATTTTTTCTGCTGACATTTTTCAGTCTTGCTCATCTTATTTCTTGCTGATATTTACCTTTAAATATGAAATCAGATCTATCTTCATTTTAGAAAATATTTTCAAATTTTTTTTTAAAGCTCCTATGGACAACACTATATTTTTGGGAGGTGTCAATGGGAACTTGATATCTTTGTTGCAATTCAATTAATCACTGAAATTATCACTATGTGTCACAACCGTCAGAACAGAACCATACCATTTTACACACCCTGTACATGCATACTTACTCCGCAAGAGGCAACATGCGCCATGCCTCTAGCAATTTGTAAAGCAAATATTGTAAGATCTTTGGCTCTTGGTTGCATAAAACTTGAAGATGCTGACATGCCACTCATGGTTGAACCGACGGAACTTTGTGACATCACACTGCTAGGACGACACTTCCTTAAGTAACTGAGCAAACTTCCTCGTTGTACATACTCCAGAATAATGTACAAAGGATCTACAAATAGGAGGAATATATTATGGACGAGTTTGAACCATGATTCATGCATTGAAAATGAATATCACACTGCTTCAGTTAATCCAATGGCTATATAGATTCTAGCATTCTTAAGAAAGGGAAAACAGTTTCTCTAATCTTCAAAATGCTTTCTCTTGAACTTTTTATGCTGTCATGACACTTTATCATTTTGATCAATTTTGCTCCTAATTCCTGATTTTTTTTTTTAAAATAAGATATTTACAAAATTAATGTATTTTGAATGTCTAGTTATATTCAAAAGGTGTCATTTTTATGAGATGAACTTTGTTCACTTCCAGTAGGCGGTCGCCTGTCCTGAATTCTGATGCGGACCAAAGTACTAGGATTATAGATTCGTACCTGTTTTTGAGCAACAACCATAGAGAGCTACCACATTCTGGTGACGTGAGATCTTTCTCATAATCTCAAGTTCCTGGTATAAATCTGATTTCTCAGAATCTGTGGCTGTGGCTAGAAAATACAATGATAATTTGTTTACATATGCATTAATAATGATACATGTATAACAATGATATGACAAAGCCTAAATTGTACGTTCAGAGAAACATTTTGTAAAATGTCAAAGTTAGCTATATGCAAGGTATAATGTCTGTTTTTGAACTACAGAATCACAATTGGTTTCGAGACCTCTTTTATAAGAGAAGCTTGGATAATCATGAAAATAAGAAGAAGTGTTATCATTGTGGTTTGTTTGATTATTTTTAGATTGCAATGTACACATTTTTAATTACAACACAACACAAGATGAAAGTAAATTATGCAAAAAATGAATGGCTAACTAACATGCAAATACAATGTAATGAAATAATAACATAGTACTTATATATTTACCTCTGCAGGTCTTTACAGCTACTTTCTCCCAGTTACCCGTGCCTGTTATGTTCATTGCACGAGCCATTATCACTTTACCAAATCTTCCTTCACCAAGATCCACGCCCAGTTGGAGTTGTGGTCTTGGAAACTCAAGCTCATTCTGTTTCATGCTAACATATGTATTCTGAAACAAGATAAGTGCTAGCTATACTGTACATTTTAAAATTATTAGCCAATAGGAAAACCCTTTCAGACCTCTATTACAAGGGCAGGCAGAAAAATTACTGATGCTATTGTTCAGTAAAACATTTTTTATTTTTTATTAAGATTCAAACCATAATTATATATACAGTACAACCTCTCCAGAACAGCCCTCTCTTGAGCAACAACCTCCCTTCAACAACAGCATGATTTTTCCTACTGCACATTTAAATAGTGTTTGATATTATAGGCAAGGTTTAAGTTTGGTACAGTCAAACAGACAGGCCCAAAACAATATGCCGGCCCCCAATCTATTGAATTTATTTTATAAACAAGATGTGTTTTTGAAACACAATGCCCCCTCTAGGTGACCTTGACCTTTGACCTACTGACCTTAAAATGCACAGGTCCTGTAGAGGTTGTCATGAGGAACCTACATATGAAGTTTGATGAATGTAACAAACAGACAAACAGAGAGGCCAAAAACAATATGCCCCCGATCTATCGATACGGGGGCATAAAAATGCAGTTATAAATGTTTCACCTCTTTTCGAACAGTTGACTTTGGTTTGGGTGGCGGGAGTTGATATCCATGGTTGATAAATGTTGGATTCTCCGAGAGAGTATTTGCTTCAGAGTGATACTCATACTGATACATGTAGTTTGGATCTCTGTTCATCTGTTCCAGCTGAGAAATAAACAAACAACAACAGATTAATGATAAATAAATTCACATCTTAATTGTAACAAATACAGATATTTCATTGACTATAAAGATATACATAACCTCTAGTCATACCATATTTCATGTTCAAATGACAGGCAACAAAAATGAATGAAAAAGATGATGACAGAAATTTGTATGGAATTTTTTTTATCTAAGTTCTAAATGCAAATAATTAAGATAAATGCATTAAATCGGTAAACTGAATGAACGAGAGACAAAACAAATGAGCGAATGAAAATAAATAAATAAAAAAAGCAAGCAATCCAGTCAAACAGACACTCACGCGAGTATGATTTACATTCAGCAACATATGATATGTACCGAGCACTGTTATTATGAAAAAGTCAATTTAGTACTGTTTTAGAATGGCACTAACCAGCTTCCCTGGTCTTTATCTAGGCCTTAACCAGTACTGACCACATTCTATCCACAAGCTACTACCAAGCTACCCCACATAATTCAGAGATGGAGGACAATTTAACACAGGACCTAGTATCTTCTGTCAAATTTGTTACGGACAGCGTGATCCTCGCCCGGAGTTGGAACTCACAACCTCTTGATCTAAAGACCAACGCTCTAACCACCGAGCTAACCGGGCAGACAGGTGGAATTCAAACAATATTTACATTTAGACTTTCTTTCAAAGGACAATACAATAACAAAACATTTGTATCTATAGACAGTGCTTAAGATTACAATACCTTCTTTTTTGCCTTTCTACGTCGTCTATAACAGATGAATATGACCAAAGAGATAAGGACCACAGCTAGGGATCCTAAAATGGACCCAACAATAGTGGCCACAGATGTGTGATTTACTGACCTGCCTTTGTCATCACCCTTTTGGTCTATAAGAAAAATATAAATGATCATTCATTTCTTAATAATAATAGCAGAATTATTGTGAACTTATGCATTAATTCACTAATATTATTGAATTAATTTAATTTAAACCATGAATATAAATTTACAACCATGTTTAGCATCTCATTGAATAATTTTTATTAGAACCTACATTAAGTTTGTATATTATAATTAAACAGTACATTTACAAACAAATATGCTTTTAAGCTGATAATAAAAGAAATTAGCAATATTTGGAAAATAAATCATACTAAATTTTGTATTTTTATTTAGTATAGTGCTGATGTAATCTTAAATGTCTTTAAAAGGTAACGTTTAACTTTCATATTGTTTCGATATAGCTCTGAAATTAAAAACTTGTTATTTCATGAAGGAAGTTTTTATTTAGTTGCTTTTTCACACAAATTGGAACAAAGAAATATGCAAAACTTTGAATTTCACTAAGGTTGTAGAAATGCAAACTCACACAATGAATCAAGTATACATGCCAAAAGAAGAAATTCAATTAAAAAGGTCTGATAGTCTAGTAAGGCTTTAAAAAAATCTGTTTCTTCAGGTACCAGTATGTTTTTTATGCTCTTCACAGAAAGCGTGGGAAAAGGTAAAGAGTGAGGAAGTGGATTTTCATGCACAGTAAAATTCTATGTTTCACTGACTAATTAATGCGCAAGTTTTTTTATCATTCATAACAATATAAAAATGATTATTTATTTAACATACGTTATATGTATACATATAGATGTACATTTCTATAATCCGTGTATTACTTGTAATTTGTTTCATTCAATTTTGCAATATATATTTTTATAAAACAGAGTCAGAATCTATCAAAGGAATTGCAGGGTCTCTAAATTATATAAATATGAAGCATAACACCTATCTTGTTGATAAATCTACAGTACAACCTCTCTAGAGCAGCCCTATAATGTAGAGCAACAACCTCTCTGTAACAACACCTTCAAAATTTCCCTGAGCTGATATTTACTTCAGATTTAACCTCTGTAGAGCAACAACCTCTAAACAACAGTCAATATTTGCAGCTCCCACAGGGTGTTTCTCTACAGAGGTTGTACTATAGCTTTACTGATTATAAGCTTAACTACATGTAGATATATATAAAGTCAGGGACTCCACGTTACATGTCACATGTAGGATCCCCGATACTAGCAGTCAATACTTCTGGCTAATTAAAACATCCTGATTAATCAGTTTACCTAACTAGTATTATACCTGAATCAGATTGTCCAAACTCAGATGGGTAGCTCTGTTTTGGTTCTTAAATATAATTGCCAAAATGACTGGTGAAAGCAATGGGGTCATCATTTATCAAAAAGAACCATACAATGTGAAGAAACCATAGAATTTTTTAAATTGCAAATGCATTTTCTATGTACATGTATAGGATGTCAAGTGAATGCATTGCTTGATGCTCCAAGCCAAAATGCAGACAATGTGACATAGAACTAAACAGAAATATCAACCAGATATACTAACAAAAGAAATATCAAGAAATTTTAAAAAAATGTATTGGATAAAAATAATAAAAAATAAACTGAAAATTGAAAATAATTGATAATAAAAGTGATAATTACATTGTAAATATGCAAAGTTTTGTCATCAAATCAGCAGGGAAGAAGAACTTGAATAATTGATAAAAAGGAATACATGTTTATTAATTACTATTGAATGCTAAATACAAAGATGTAATAATTTGTCAGTAATAAGCAAACTAACATGCAGAAAATTATAAACTCAGAAAAATAAACAAAAAAGTATTTAATATAATTGTATGCATAAAATAAGTTGCAAAACCAGATAATTTTATATACATGTATCTGAAAAGCAACATCCTATGAAGTCCCTCTATACACACAAAAAACTTTGAAAAAACATACCTTCTTCCCAAGAGTCATCTTAAAAATTAGAAAATATACCTTAACCAAAGACAAATAGTAGTTTGTGTTATAAGTTTCAAACTGAACTTCAAATTGTATTTATATATAATGTTTGTGGTTACACTTGACCCAGATGTTACAGACCCCAATACAAGCATTCATTTTTAACCATTATAAACTTTTGTTTACTTTCAATGAGTATATACCGGTAATGTAGAATGAAACATTTATAAATCATTCACCACTAGCTTTTTCTGAATTGAGTAATTTTGGAATTTGTAAACGTGAAAATGCTGAAAGTTACAAGTTATAACAGGGATGCTATAATACATTAATACAGCATCCCTGGTTATTAGGATCATGCAGGTATCTATAAATTTTGCTTATACAATGTAGCCATTAAAAGTTTGAATTAGAATCTGCTCTCCTTAATTAAATACGATTAATTAATTAATATTAAAATGAAATTTGTCTCATGGTTCCTGTAAATTTAAAGGTTTGTTTGGCAAGCAGCTTTATCTAAATCTGCAATTGTAGAAGTATGATATATATCCCACAACTAAAATGTTTAAACCATTAAATATTTCCAAAATTTGACGTAATTCAGAATAGAAACATTATGATTTACAATACTGCTACACACTTCTAAGTCACCACTTAGGTTCTTTAATGATATCTGCCAAAGTTTAAACTTGATAGTTATGATTTGGACACAAGAAGAATTAAACATTCCAACAAATGTGTGCAAAATCTGGGATATAGACATTAGCCCCCCAGACATTTGCCTCCAATGAAACCCCCCACTAAAAGACAATACATATTACATTGGCTTTAAAGGATACTTAAAAAATAAACATTGGGGGGCAAATGTCCACTAAGAAATAAGCACTTGAGAGCAAATATCCACTTAAAATAAGCACACAGGGGGGGGGGGGGGGAGACAAATGTCCTGCTTTAGGTCTCTTAATGGGTGATACTTTAAGCCTCTTGAAATTTTCAGAAAAGTAAGAAAGGTATATGGCAGGCTATCTAATCTTTAAAATTAGTTCCTATCTTGTTTATTTTTTCTTTATCATGAATATAACATTTAAATACCCTAATCAGCAGTGAATATCGTGCTTTAGCCGATAGGTTAATATATTAATAACAAATTATTATATTTATATAGCCAAAATAAGGGCAAAATGGTGAAAATTAAGTTGTATTACAAGACAATCTGAATGAATATTAAAACAGAAAAATAAACAAAAAAGTATCTAATATAGTTGTATACATATAAAATGATGTTTAATGAAAAACAACCTTTTCTAAAGTTACGCTACATAACAAAAGTACACACAAACATACATACCATGTCCACTAGAAGCCCCTTAAAAACAATAAATTCCAATAAAACATTAAATGATTTGAATGCTTTTATTGAGCTTAGAATGAAGCAAGACAGCATACACATTGTTGAAATATATATATAAGTTAAGTTTATTTAACATGCAAGATATAACAGGGGAAGGATTAATTATGCGCATGCTGTGGTACTGATGCTTTCCAATTCATTGCAATCTGTCTTTTAATTAGGCAACATCAAAGCTTTTGTTAGGCATCTCTTGACCATGATGATGTACTATAGGCACAAAGTAGGATTTTTTAAAGTAATGATAATACTAGTGGAAACATGTAATACAATGTAGTTTTGCCACTTTTAAAAACTCTTTTGTATTCATTTTTGTTTTCAAGGATAGCCACCTTTATTTTTAGGGCAAATAAAAACAATTACATCAAATAAATTGAAATTATTATTTGTTAAATCATACCCATGCAGGCCGTCAACTGATTCCAATATTTTCGTATAATTTTTAGTTTTTTTTTTGCTTGTACACTTCCTATATTTTTCTATAATTTGAAAAAATCCTATATTTTTATAAAAAATGCTTGCATAACCATCTTGAAGAATTGCTATTGTCACACCATTGAATCAATGGGACAGACCTTTGAAGGAGAATACAAGCATCATTTGAAAGGTGTCCATTTTGAGTGTGTTGCTAAATCAGTCTTTTTTCATTGTAAAATTCTTATAATTTGTTTGAAAACAACCACTCAATCCTAAATTAAAACAAAACTTCTATATTATTTCCTATATTTCTGTGAAAAGGCAGTTGACGGCCTAAACTACAGTCATGTACTATTGTTTGCTCACCATGTGTGCCATTACAGAGAATTATGTAAGACTATAATTTATGATATTCTTTTCAAACTGAAATAATGGCATAAGAGTTCTCTCCTGTAGCAGTACAACACAAGATTGACTTATGCATAATGTTGGTTGAGATTATATAGTGCTTGATGCTTTCCATATTAATCGCAATTTTTCTTTTAAGCAACATTCTAAGCTGTTGTTTGCCAGCTCTCAATTACATATTGAACTTTAAACTACATGTATATCAGAATGCAAATGGTCTATTAGTACACAGCCCTAACATAAGCAGGTATAAGTTTACCACAATACATGTATAATATGTGTGTAAATTATTAGAATTGGCAATGAAACCTTTCTTGCTTTGATTTTAGTACCATATAAGATAGATCAGTTAGATGCCATTTTATCCATTGTGTTACCAAGTATATTGTCTTTGTTAATTTATAACTTACCCTCAGTGGTAGGTCCAGTATCTATATATATGTATGCACAAACACGAGTCAAACTATCATCTTATTGTATGATTAACTTGGTACATACTTTATTTTTCGTACATACAACGTAAATCTCATATATACACATACCTTTTTCTAATCACATATCGAGGGTTCAACGCAACAGTGTCGTAACTCATATTGAAATAAGAACAAGTTACGACTGTGTTGCGCTGAGCCCTCGATATATTGTTTTATCTATATAATGATTTCTCATGGTATGATTGTGCTCTTCCAGCAAACAATATTTATCTATGTTTTTGTCATCATACATTAATGTACTTTGTATTTGCTGTAAAACATGTATTTGTTTTAATGCAATAAAATAGTTGTAATATTTGTAATATTACAGATATGTACTAAATGGCATGACAATGACATAAAAAGAATGAATCTCCAATCAAGAATTATATAATTACTTGCGTAATCATTTATATCAATGATTGAAGTTCAATGACTTTGTTAATATTCATGTTATTCAAACATTTTGATATGTTACCTTTGTTATTAAATTTCCATTCCCAAGTTGAATGTATTATCACGGGAAAGGAACCAGCGCTTATTTGTGGGAGGATAAAATGGTCAGTAACTGGTGACAGGGGAAACAGTTAATATTTATTATATTATGTAACTGATAACAAAAAAACGTGCTACTATAGGACTCAATTTTACAGAGTATCTATTATCGTAAAAGCATTGTAACAGCAAATAAGTCTTCTAGCAATCTGTACATTTTTTTTACATTTTTGATGTAACAAATTTAACAACAACATCAGTAACAAAATATAAAGCACACAAAAGGAGCAAACATGTCTAAAGCTGCTTGCACTAACAACACAGACACTAGACTAACAATTAGTAACAAAAATGTGTGTTTTATAGTAGAACTCACAACGACCTCTATGATATATTATTTCTTAATTAAAATGACCAAAATGAGGGCTCAGCGCAACACTGTTGTAACTTGTTCTTATTTCAGTATGAGTTACGACACTGTTGCGTTGAACCCTCAAATTATTTTAAGCAGTGATCATTCAGTGTTTTTTTTCTTCAGATTTTAGAACATGTGGAAAATACCAGGCATACATCTGGTTAGAACTAACATAGTTTTTACATTTGTAAGCTAGCTCGCAGGACTGAGCTCCTCTCATTGGAAATTTGTGTGTTCCCTTGTTGGATTCTAACTCACAGAGGCGAGGGGCTATGGTGATTTATATATTAGCTCCTGGATATGATAACAGTTTTTACTTATAAATTTTACAGCGATTGAATTACAACTTATATTAACTACTCTTGATGGCTGCTTTCAGAATTCTAACCAGTACATACTCGGACTGAAAAATGGAACTGTGAAGGTTCCGGTCAAATTCAGCCACAGAAGGGATAATAATCGAACATGCACTATCCCAAAACCACTGCTCCACCTTATTACATTTTAGGGGCTATATAATGAATATCTAGATGGAATGGTACATTTGTCTGGATTCCTTATGTTTGATTATACATAGTTCCCACATCTACAATATTTACATCCCTTGGCGGCCATCTTTGTTGGCAAATTCAACAAACATTCATAGAAGATATTTATGTTTTCCTTTTGATAATTCTAAATGCAGGATATATATATGTGACAACTACATTTTCTTAAACCTGATGTGCTTATGGCCTTAACAACTTCATTATTAGGTTACCTTTTATAAAACGAGTTATTTAATAACCAATTTTCTTATTTTTTCTATTAAGCATATAAGAAATTTGCCAACTAAGATGGCTGCCAAGGGAGGTAAATATTGTAGATATGGGAACTATGTATACATATCTTACCAATTCATTTTAATTTCAAAACAAAGACCTTAACAAAGGAAAGAATAGACTTATTCAGGATGGATTTACCCCAACAATGATTTACTTACTCCTTCTATACTGTAGTGAATCCCCCCAAAATGGCCATGGTCTATATCAGAAAGATCGTTGTGGGTTGCACAACAAAGGTTCAATTTTTACTTTTTATGAACATAACACTTTCCATGTGCTAAACAACATGATGCTAAAATCATACAAACAACTTCATTCGGAACACCTCAACATTTCTGCATATACATGTATATATTCAGTTGTTAAATGCTTTTTTTGCAATCTCTCGCCAATGCACGTTATTTGTTCCGGATAAACCTTAATTCATTTGGAACAAGATTTGCATTAAAAATGCATTTATTCTTTTTTAACATATTTAAGCAAAAGCCATTCAAATGAGAGAAAAATGCCATCAACAAAAGCATGAAGCTTGTGAATCTCATTGTTTTTTCAGTAATGTAGGGAAGTCATTAAGGCACTAGGGGGTATATGCAGAGGGCTCATGGAGTTCTGAATGAGATACTAGTCTGACTACATGTCACATGACGACATGTGGTACAAACCTATTTACACACTAAACATATTGTCACATGTCACATTAATCACCATCACAATTAGCAACACAATTTTTCCTTAAAGAAATACCCAAGTGTTTTGAACCAAAGCTTGAATATCTAATTCTCAAAAGATAAATTATGTAAACATCTTTGAGAATATATGATATTGTGTCATAGTGACAATAATCTGGTTAAGAAAAAGGCATATGAATTACCTCGTCTTCGCTTTTGATCTGGTGAGTATAATTATAAGTGGTTATATAGACAACAATACATGAAGCTCTGTGCCATACAGTATATGTGTACATTGTTATTTGGCTGCAATTGTGGAAGTCCATTTTGTAAAATTATTAACTTCTGAACTGATGTCTTAGTAGGGTAAATGTATTTTAAGTGGTGAGTTTTGCGTTTACATGATGTGCAGATAATTTTTTTAATTAGAATTTAGACTCTTCATTCATGCAAAGAGTTATATCTGACATAATTATTCAGGTCTACTTCAATATATACATGTGTCTATATAGATGCAGATTTGTTATTGTTTCTTAAAACTGAAGTTTCTTTCATTTTATATAAAAATGTAATATTATGTCATTATGATAAAAGTAAAATAGAGGTATATTATCAAGATGTTAGGTAATGTCTTTATTTGTTTGTTTCAAAGAGTTTAACATGTTTTTCAACCATACTTCAGTTATATGTGTGGTACAATGGCCTGTTCACCTAATCAGTTTTCTTGGACAATATTCTAACCAGTATACTAACTTACCCTTCTTCAAGGGACAGGCAACTTCTCCAGATATGTAGTAACGGTCTATTATCTTGTAATGGTCTCTTTTGAAATTGTTTAATTTAGAATTCGTGCCATTTCATGATTTGTAATATTTTTATGTTTTTCATTTTTTTTGTCAATCGACTGAACAGAATTTCTATCAGACATGTCTGATGTGTTGAAATAATTCTTATTACAAATTTGAACAGAATCATATCACAAATTCCTTAAAAAAATGATGCATTAGCTCTGGCCTGGAGTGTATGCGTCTGAGCAATCTTTATCTGCAGCTTGTTTGGCAGTCATGATTTAAAAAAAAGCATTACAAGTCCAAATATGAGAAAGACATTTTCATGGCACAATTCATAGCATGGCCATGTAACAATACCTTTTTTAGGCATTTCATATCTTATCAAAAATATTTTGGAGACATTTATTTAGGAGACATTCTTATTGAAGTAAGATATTGCTCGACTTTAAGAAAAAAGCATTTTAATTAAAATTTCTGATTATTTGTGAAGTACCAAATTTTATTCTAAAAATAGTTTAAATGAAAGGGATTTTTGTAAGGATTGTAATATTTACCTTTAATACAGTATGGCATAGGTTCCCAATTTCTCATATATCCATCGTCACATTCACATTGTTTTTGGTCATTGCATGTAGAATGTAGTGGACAAAAACTGCATCCATTTTCTTTTTCAAAAGAAAAATGTAACATTATGCTAGTGAAGAAGTATACAGACATTGCAGAGCTCACAATTAACACATAAAAAGCAAATTTATCGAAATCAAAGCATATTACAGTCTCATTTCAATACGCAGAAATGATACAATATAGAAATACAGCATATTTGTGTTTGGACCAAGTGCTTCTCAACAGATGACCTTAAACTGAAAACAGGTGCATTTTCCACAACAAACAACATAGCTTACTAGAAAAAGTTTAATTTTGTGAAACTTTATTATTGTAATGATTTGTTGTATTAAATACAACCCCGTATCATATGTAATCTAGATAAATGTACATAGCAATTGATAACAGCAGTGTATACACTACTGAATTATTTTAACAATGACTGACTAAATATTGCCAAACTTACGAATTATTTGTATATCAATATAGAATGAAGCATCTCCACATGTTAATTTAAGTTTCACTGATAGTTCATCCATCTCTTCAATAAGCATGGTATTGACTGTCATTGTGAACCTTAAAAGCTTATCATAGTCTTCCCTACGGATGTCTGACATTCTGTAAGTGTAAAACATAGCCATGACAATAGGGTACACACACATATATATAGGACTGTCATAGATAATGCATTTCTTGAAAATTTTGAAACTGAGATTTTCTAGCGTAAATGTTTCATTGTTTGTAGAATAAAACACGTACCAGAAACTGTTTGTTCAAAGGAAGACATTGGTGGTTACTGAATGTAATTCAGACTAATCGTCATATGCACACATTATTTTCTGTGTCTTCGTTTAAAAAAATGATGCACACATACTCACATGATGTCATAGCCATCTAATTATTCCAAAAAAAATATCATAACCTATTCATAGAAATCATGTATGAATTCATGTTTGTTTGTATGAGTTTCATGCCCCTTTTCAACAGTCAGAGTCATATATGAGGCGGACATGTAATCAACATAACCATCGTTCCTGGGAAGAACCAGAACTAGACTGAGTTAAAACTCCCATCCTTCGTAAGCAACTGATTACTTTCTCAAATTCATAACTGTCACACTACACTATATGATTAATTTGGGTTTAGATACAAGATACAACATTTTATTTTACAGTCGGTTGATAAAGAATTTGATTTCTATCAATAACTTTTGATAAATAATATTTGAATCATGTTTGGTTATATACGAGCTCGTATCATGGCCCTATTGGCCTACTAGCTGTACACGTGTGAAAAAA
Source organism: Lutraria lutraria (assembly GCA_964023205.1). NCBI lineage: Eukaryota > Metazoa > Mollusca > Bivalvia > Venerida > Mactridae > Lutraria > Lutraria lutraria. Next base: position 8,877,168 of record OZ026843.1, read on the forward strand.
ATAATTCATCTTCAGTAATTACTTAATGATATCTTAGTACTTAAAGTGAGCCAGTGTACCAAATTGTCAAATGATTTAAGAAAGAAATAGCTTAACGTCATATTTACATATCTTTCATCGCGCTTAACTCCGTCGGTTTAAAGCTCTCTTGTCCAATTTGTGTGTAAACCTTCAGCTCACATGTGTCTGTCGTGTCAATCACATCACACGTGATTCGGTTTTGTTTTGAAGGATTCAGAATAATTTTGTCAGTATCACAGGTAATAAAGGAACCTAAACAAACAGAACCAACAATAAGACTAAAGCTACAAATCAAGTGCCTAGAATAGGAAGAAGTATTGCCTAGAATAGGAAGAAGTATTAGGGTATGTTTCTAAAAGTCTGGTCAGAGGTGTTTTCAGCCACTTCAATAAAAAAGGCCTAACTTGCTTGTTCCTGGTTACATACTGCTTAAAATCAACTGTACTTGCACTGATTTACACTGCAACATGGAACAGGAACTATTTTAACAATAGCATGGCGGATGTAGAAAGAGGTGGTACTTTGGTTCATTTAAAAATTCATCCGCACCGAACTAGAAATGGCCATGGAAAGCTGAATTATCATTCAATTTCCAAAAAATAGGGTGATTATAACGTTCAGTACTACTATGTAGATCGGGACATTCTTTTATTGCTCTTGAAAGCATGTGGCCAAGCGAAACATGTAGCGTAATCATAGTTGCGTCTGGCTAAGATTTATTTTCATAACATTTTAAGATGCAGCCATATATATCAGTATTGGAGATAGAACTAGAGTTTATGATGAATGCCACCGCATGCCGCTTTAACACAGGCTTGTTCATGTTATCACCCCACGTTTTTAAAAGCATTGGGGGGGGGGGGGGGTAATGAAGAATAATTCATATCAGATTTGAAATCTTTCATCTCTTAAGTTGATTTAATGTTTTGTACATTTTATATTGTGGGATTTGTTACCTTTAACCATCATGTCTAATGATGCAATCTTTCTTTCCTCTTGAAAACAACTGAATGTCCCAGACTGATTTACATGCACCTTATTAAAGCTAAGTTCAAGAAACGATCCCGTAGCATTTTTCAAAGAAGAAACTGTCGTTTTTGGAAACATGTTCGTGAACTGGGAAGGATTCAATAGAATTTGACTCAATGTTTTGAAGTTCCACTTTAACTGAAACAAAACAAAACATAAAAGTGTGTTTTAGTATAATTTCAGAAAAAGTTAGAAATATAACTATCAAAGATATTCAAAATACAACTGCAATAAAAACAATCTCCCTTGATTGCCACAAATTATGATATTGTATTGTATACTAGCACAACATTTTCTGTCGCAAGGTTATTTTTATAAAGAGCATACATCTTTTTGTTTGTTTTGTATATTTGAGTTTTACGCCCCTTTTCAGCAGTGTCATATGAGGCGTATGGTTCTTCTAATCATCGTTCCTGGGAAGAACCAGTACTGGACTCCCAACCTCCATAAGCAACTGCCTACTTTCTCACATAAAGAGATATGGTCAGTAGCGGGGAGCATGCCTCTATAAATGATGCATACATCATATGTAGTACATTTAATTTACTATAATTTCAATTCCATTATGTGCAAGGTCTGTGATGTATGTTTTGTCATCAACTTCACTTACCTTATGCATAAATATTGCTTTACTGTCATGCTTTTATATAATAATGTATACAGACTCAATTAAGAGATTAATACAATTAATGTTGGCTGACTGAATCTCATCCTCTATTTACTTAAGGTTTTTGCATCGATAAAATGGCCGGCTAAAAGGTTTAGAAACGACAAGTTGGTAACCTTAATGAACACATCTGGCAAGTTTTTTAAAGTGATTCCTTTTTAGTGACTGATTTAGACTCAGAGACTTAGCTATAAAATTAATGTAAGTTTCTGTTAAGACTGTATTTGAATAGTTCAGTTAAAAGTCTTAACTTTTGTTTTGAAATAAAAAATCAGCTTATTTCTTGTTATAAAATCGAGGATTTCAGCAAATGTTCTTACAATGGAGGATTTTCCAACATCTTTACACACAATTGTGACATTATCGTCCTTGTCGATGTTCTCGTCTTGGTTCCCCTTGAAGTACATCTCAGGAGCTGAAACGCATACAGCGCATACCCGGTATATATATATATATAAACTATGTGAAAAATTTAGGCACATGATCCAGATTAATTTCAACTCCCAAAGATCCATGGCGTATCAATCTATACAGACAGCAATAAACTTAAATAATAACTTCAGTTGAGATTAAGCCAATCACAATTAAAATATAAATGAATGGTTTCTTATATCCATAAACATTAAACGGTTAAAATGCATATTTTAGGTTTCTTCAATTGTACTAATGTGTCTTACACATAATTTAAATACTTTTTGGAAAGTCCTTATTTTCTAAAACATATTTTAAAAAATCTTATAGAATGTGACAGGAAAACTTTAAAACATGATTTACTATTACTTGCCTAAAATCATTTATGATATGAATATATAATTATATATAATCAACTTGAAAAAAATCAACTATAAATTAGCAGCTTGAAGTAAGATTATTAGTGTATACGTTAACGTCTAGACCTAACGAGTAGATGTCTTTTCTCACTTCACATAAATTTGCATGTCATAAGCTGATAGAATTTTGTCAAAGCTAGAAAACTTAAGAATGCACCTACCCCCGTTTAGTAGCTTTATTAGTAATATTTATTATATTTTAGTACAAGTACTAAGAATTTCCTAGAATCAGAGAACACATTTCTTTTTGCGTTTTATTTACAAATAAACTACACTTGGAAAACGGGTGTTTAGCTGATTGAATTCTATAAGTCAAGCACCTGTGCTTGAATTGAGTGATTCGAATCAATTAAGATATCTGTTTAAAAAAGTTTTAAATTGGCTTCGGTCCCTTTTACGAAGTCAGATCTAGTTAAAACTTTGATTCTTACGCAAGTTAAGATCAAGCGTGTATGTCTGGGAAAACCGTCGTCCTCCTTGCAGCGTTCCATAACACTCATACTCTCCCTGATGCTCTCTCCTGACGTCATAAATCGTCAGCGTTGATTCGTAATCGCTTTCTGATGAAACGTCATAAGTGACGTCATCAAGTACATCTCCATTATGCTTCCAATAGATCTATCAAATTGGAAACGGGCAAACATTAAAACCATACATTGTTGATCAACACAATCCAACATAGTTTTGTATAGCGATGATAATGTCTAAGTCATTGTAAGGATAATCTCGGAAGTATTTTAATCAAGCAAAAATCATACTCGCCACGTTAACTAACGTTACTGTAGATATCTAGAGATAAGGATCGTTGAGTGACTTATTAAATATGTAGAGGGATTTGATGTCTACATACATGTATGATAACAACTATATGACTTACATCGCTTTCTTCATTCTCGTTCAGCCAGTAACACGTCAATTCAATGGTTGCATTAAGTCTGGGATATTTGGGAGTGTCCATAGTAAGTTGTTCTGCTCCCTGTGTAGCAACAACTTTCAACAACAGCATTGACATCAGTAGGGTACCAAACGTGGTGTCTGAAATCAAGAACAATGACAAAGCTGTGAATTTTAACTTATCTAGCATTGTTCACATTGGGGTTCGAATCTAACTTAAATGCAGCATACCAATGTTCTACCCTTCATAGTATAACACAATTATTAACAAGAAGGTCAAGCGGCCCCGGGATGCTCATTTGAGAAACGGGTTATTGCAATATCACTTACAATTTTAATGTGGAGGAGTGCTGTTCATTTTTTGAGTGACCTTAGTTATTAGTTGTTTCATAATAAACGATTATATAAGTTTGTGAATCATCAACATTGTAGATCGGTATATCGAGGGTTCAGCGCAACAGTGTCGTAACTCATATTGAATTAAGAACAAGATACGACAGTGTTGCGCTGAGCCCTCGATATGAGTAATAAAGTTCTAAATGTGTCAAGTCAATACTGTAAAGTAAATACTCGTGGTATGATTTATATGACATATAAAATGTATGAGATAAACACTTGGTAACAGCGGCACCTGGGTGGGAAACTCAGTGCAGGTAATGTGATTTGTTACTGCACTGAGTATTCTTGCATTTATATATTTTGGATATATGTTTCAGTGGCGATCGATTCCTATTCCTTCATGGATTCCTATTCCTTAATGTCCCAACATTATAGAAAACGTTCACAATGAAATATAAACGTAACTAATCGTACAATATTCTCACTGCGTGTTGTCCCTGATGTGATACCATGGGTTATTTTTAACTGTTGTAAAGCAAAACGGACTGACGGACGGACGAAAATGTAATCGCTATATGCCCCAATATCATTTGACACCAGAAGCATAAAACGAATGTAACTAAACTAGTCTAAAGGTAATAAAAATCATAGGATAGGAAACAATTATGGGACACCATTGTATTGAAGTAAAACTACGAGTTGTGTCATGTTTTGTACATAGTTTGTTTATTGACGATACACGCACGTATAGTATTATTATCTAAAGTAAAATGATAATGCCAACGCTCTTTGTTTTCAAGATTCGTGACAAAGAACATTTGGTCCTCATGTTTTCAGATATTTATAGAAACTGATGAACATTTTGAAATACATACGAAATTGTATAACGTTAGTCATTTTTATTGAGGAAGGACTGAATGATTCGGGTAGATTTACAGCTGAATTATCTGCCGTAAAAACGATTCACGACATTGAAACTAAGATTTCCGTTTTACTATGATTTAATTATCGCATAATTTACTGCAGGTCTAGCTCTACGGCTCAAATTTAGTTTGTTCTGTATACAATAATTTAATGACCAATTAGCTTTTTGAATTTAGTAATACAGTACAATAGATAAAAAGATAGAATAAAATGTAAGAAATACATTTTATTTGCTATAAAAAGCCTTTCTTTAGCCATATCTTGTAAAAATGTTGTCAGACGCTTTTTCTTACTTTTTTAAAATATCTTTGGAAAAAAGTAAACAATACTGTACGTGCTACATTGCTGTATGTAGGCCTACTCTGTGATTAAAAAAGAAAATTTCGGATTGTTTTTATTGCAAGTAAACGTTAGTTTCACTGATAATGCATCTTTCTATGTAAAACAAGACTTACATTGTTCTCTAATTTTTATACCCAAAAAGCAAACGGGGCTTTAAATGGCCTTGAGTCAGAAGATGTTCTTTTTGTCAAAGCATCACAGTTAGGCGTGAAAACTTGATTGTTTTGCGTCTGGTTTCCAAAGACTTAATATTAGGCCCTATGAACGGTACATACACTTTTTTCACTGTTTTTACCTTTCCATATGATTTCCACTTAATGAGCTTTTAAACAAACAATGCTTTGTAACTTTTAATTGTTTTCATCAGTTAAAATACTTCTCATAGATAGCGTAAAAGGGAATAAACTATCTATTACCAACTTTATGAAGATACATTAAACCTCTGTCACACTAGGGACGATCCCATGGCGTCCAAGAAACAGCAGAACGCCGAGGTGCATGCGGTATGATCGCAAGCATCGTCGTAGCAATTCAGTGGCACCGCCAGAAGATGCGTTGGGACCGCATATCAAAACACACGCCGTCGTTCGGATTTCTGGTAAGAGCTCAGTGGGGTCGCCGTAAAGACGTTATGAAAGCACAATAAGTTCCCAAACAGCGCCTAAGGACCTCCGCGGGCGCGCATAGAGGTCGCTGGTTGTCGGTGGCTTTTGCACGGAGCTACCGCTCTTTTAAGCTTTCTTATTTACGAAATAATTATGCTATCTAATCTATTATATATATTTGTAAACTGGAATATTATATAATATATAAATATGTATTTTAACAGCAAAAAAAACACGTCAAGGACAGTAAATTTACAGGTACTACTCTATTAGAATACAATACATATAATTTCACGGTCTATTTATAAATAAACCAAAGAACGAATACTTAATCGATGTAATACGAATAAACGAGGGTACGCTGTGTGTTTGTGAGGTAATATGATCGATTTTCACGGATCAGCGATGAGCTAGATTCTAACATTGAAGAAACATGAGTTCGTGTTTAAGTAGGGCAGTACTTAACGTTTCACATAATCCGTATCTTCTATAAACGATTTTCCAACTAGACCCAGTAAAAAGCTAAATATTTACATGTGACATAGATTCAAGTTGAAACCGTTAGTTTATTTAAGTAAATATCTTTATAACTATTAAACAGGTCGATGAATATCATATTTTAGTCACGTGTTATATCTTAAGGTATTAACCAGTCAAAAAGAGGATCGGTTTCTTAAATGATATTGAATGTACTTAGGGGATGTCCCAACTTTGTACATTTGCACAATTAACTATAGTTTGAAATTATGTAGTAACGTATGGCGTTTATTAATTAGCTAAGAGGAATTAAGCTGTATTTGCTAAAACGCTTTATAAACTAGTCGAGAGGTCGCTGACTTCAAATCACTGTAACCTCTCACTGACAGAGGGTCGTGGGTTAGAGCCTAGCTACCGACCATATCTCTTTATGTGAGAAAGAAGTCAGTTGCTTACGGAGGATGGGGTCTAGTATTGACTCTTCCTAGTAACGATGGTTAGGTGAACTGTCCGCCTTATGTAACTGACTGTTGAAAAGGGGTGTAATACTCGAATGAACAAACAAACATTATAGCGTCATTGTTAAACTAATAATCATTCAGCTTTACTATAATTTATTATTCTTATCAAATTATTCTTAACAGTTTTCTAAGTAGCGTTATGATTGTTAACATAATTATACAGGTACATACGTGCAGTTAAATCTAGGCTGCACAGCACTCTAAATGGAAACCTCGGCTTGACTTTAAAACCGAATGATTTTAGTTTATTTGAAAAAAAGTTAGTTGAATAAAAACATACCCAATACAGATTTCAATTTTGTGTCTGTCTTGAGTGTGTATATATCGATCTAGTATTTATTAACTTGTATAATGTACAAAACCTTCCTGAATGGAGAATTGTGTAGCTTTAAATAGATGAACCAGAACACGTTTCCCCACTCCTGTTTCAAGAAGAAGCTCATGTTATGTGCTTCTTTTGTATAACTATTGTATCCTTATTGTTTCTAGTATGCAAACTTGTTTTGATTTATAGAAGGTGCACATTTGGAGTTTCCCCTATTTTCTATGTGGGCCTCTGAACTTACATAAAACAAGACGATACAAAATTAGTAAGTAATTAAGCTAAATCATTTAAATGACATACTGTGTCCAGACTGTGTCGCGCTTAGGGGACATCATGACTTAACAGATAGTATGTCGTTTTCAAAAGTTAAGACTTATATGCTTTTTTACTTATAATATAAGATTTAAAACTTACGAGTTAACACCACACACTTGGAAGCCATTTTGACAAAATTATATCATTTTTGTGCTTAGAAAATATTAAACCATAAGTCTTTATTAATAAGGTTTAACTTTTAAGTCATAATGTCCCCTCAGACCTTGGGTCGGTTATCTACCTTAAATAATGGTTAATACTAAATCAAGAAAATTTCAAACTAAATTAAATTTACCAAAAAAAGGATATCCATTCTGGATACATATATGCCTTTTAGAAACCTTTCAGAGTACTTTGATGCTGAATTTGGATTGAAATGTCATTCCATGATGTTAGAAAAAACACCCCTGGTGTAGAAAGATAAAGATGCACTTGACGTGACTATCTTTGGGTAGTGTTGTTAGTATTATACATATTTTGAATTTGTCAAATTAGTATTTTGGACACAAGTTATGTAGGGCTTTGTAACTTAAAATACTTTTTTTATATTCCACTCTTTGCTACATTTTATCCATTTAAGTTTAGCAAATAATTCATCGGCTGGTGCATCAAATGATTAGTCAAGTATTATGCGAGCTGCTCCTTTTTGACATTCTAGAATTTTAACTGCATGATCCCCAAACTGAACGACAATACTTGTTTGTGACGTATAATACATCTTTTGTAATTTCTCAATTATGCAATGCGGACGAGCTTTAACTGAGCTTTTTCGAGTCAATGGCTTATTTACGTGCTAAGTGAAAATTGTACCATAATGATTTTTAAATCGCTGATTGGAATTCTATATGACTATATGACTTTAGGGAGACTTATATATCACCATTATTGGTTAGTGGAGTACGTCCTAACTGAAACTATGTCTTCATAAAAATATGTCTTTGATACAGACCTAATTGTAGACAGAATATTATCACGGTATAGTAAATCATGAACTTAAGTCCACCCGCGAATACATTTAGTCATCTGTAACGGTCGGCGGGACATCTTAAGTTATTATACATTATTATCAATTTAAAATACAGTTACCGAACTTCTGATAGAGATCAAAAGGTCATCTATGCATATATGGCAGTATAATCCTACATTTGAGTATCTATCTGGACATGTTTTAAAAAAAATATATATATAACACATTTAAGCAAATGCGAGCGAGAGTCGAAGAAAACACTAAGGGATGAGTGTGTGTTGGTTGGGGGTAAAGCGCTATACCACTACACACCCAGGTTGTTCTTGTTATTATATATTATTTCACAATCACTGGCTTGAAATCAGAGGTGGTTTGGTCCGTTTGCTTCCCAATAGCATTTAAGCTTAATTTTTCCCAAATTGAATGGAGAACGTCCCAGTGAACATAAAAAAGAATTTCAAAATCAGACATAAAATGACAAAGTTATGACCATTTTTTTGACAAGAAGTTTAATATACTACTGCAAAGAAACCAGAGATCTCGATTAATTTGGCATTGTCTATGGATATTTAACTTACCAATAACCTTGTTTTCACGACTGCAAAATTCCCAATCTGACCGGACCGGGCCCATTCCCAAAGCGATGAAAAAATCGCTGGTTAGTATATTCGAAAGAGCTGTCAGCATTTATGTCAGATTTGTATGAGTTATGTCAGCTGTAACTAGTTTATCGTCTTACAAGCTGACTTTGTTCTCCTTTGTTTATAGTGCATTAACTACTCATGCGTTTTGAGTCAGCAAAATAGCAACGCTCACTGTCAACACATATATATTTCATATGAAGTGAATTTGCTTGGTATGAGAAAAAGAGAGAAATATGTTTACCTCGGGACAATTACACATACAAACAACAACAAAAATAATAGCAAATATAATCAGAGTACAGAATTGAAAGTACATTTGTACTCATGTAAACTGAAATATCATAGACTTGCACTGCAACATGGAACGTGAACTAATTAGCAATGGCATGGCGTATCACTTTGGTCCACATCAAATTTCATGCGTACCGAGTGACTGTTACGGAGAGTTCAGTTTCCAAAAACTTAGCAATAAAAACTGGCACCATCAACATCTCATTATAACAACTAATATGTAACGTCAGTGACAGCAACAACATCGTCAGCAACTATTTCATCATCATCATCATCATCATAAAAATCTTCATCTTAATCAACAGTAGCAGGAACAGCAACTTCAGCTGTTAACAAAAAAGCTGCCGTACCAAACTTGCTATCATTCTATATTCGTTTTAGTTCCACATGCATTGATATCTAAATGTTGCAGGATGACATATATACATGCATGTATTATTATGAATTATAATTATGATATTAAGAGCGCTAGGTGATTGATTGGTGCTCCGTTATCTAGCAGTAAAAGCCTCTAATCACACTAGCCCCTCGCTACAGTGAGTACGGCGGTCACACATCCGGAACCACACATTTTTTTCAAGTATGAGGACACAGTCCAGCTTATAGCTTACATAAGGTCGGTGGTTGTATACGCTCTGCACATAAAGACAACTACATTGTATATTGTCATGTGATCACGTATAGTACGTAATTTTCATATCCCATTGAGTACATTAATATTATATGATTAATATTAGGACAGAAACAATAACACCGAGGAAGTAAAAGACGTTGGAATATATCAGATATAACCAAACACGAGTGAATCTTATTACGAAAAAAGACGTAATTTTCTTAAATGCAGTTAGTCGCGTAATATTTTACTTACCCCACTTAACAGCCATGTTGGTAATCGGTACAAACACTTAACCACAAACAAACACTCTTATTTCTTTTTGTCTTCGTACTCCATATTAAAACTTAAAGAATACGATCAGAATGTAACCATTTACATATTTATAATCCAAATAGAATCTTGGAATTTTAAAATTGAACCAAGTTAGTATAGAACAAAATAAATCCACTTTTCAAGTGTAAATTTATTCTATATGATACAAATTATAATATCGTATACCCAGACGGTATCGGATACGGCCCATAACCCAATCCATTGAATACCCGTGATAAATAAACGTCTATATTTAGTAACAAACAGTCACGACTTTGAGTGCAAAAATATTTTTTTACACAACCTTTTTTACAAAATATAATATCCTCGTACGAGTTTTATAGAAAATGCAGCTTTCACAATTATTTTGCTAGACAGATAAAAAGTATCACAGTACAACATTAAACTGTCAACCGTATACCAACTTTTATGAACAACTTGTAAGTTGGACCGTGTTATAGGAATGTAAATAAATCAAACGGTTCAGTGACCCCATATATTTACCGGCATGTATCTTATACGGGTGCGTAGCAGGTTACTGGCCGGCCTCGCTTAAATTTAATGACATTTGCTGTTTTCTAGCCTCAGTTCCTATTTTCTAACCGGGGCCAAAATACAATATATTTGTCCATAAATGTATGATGTAGGCTATTATATATATATAAATCTAGATCAACAAATATGTATACATTTCATACAGTACTACTAGTATATACTGGCTTGTTTTCAAACTTATAGGTTCAAGCAAGGACTTATCTTTGGTTCAAGATAAAAATATTAAACGTGTATTAACATTGATATTTTATCGACACGTTAAATATTGAAGTGACCTAACCCGGCGATTCAGGTTCGATTGCCGGTCGCGGCAAATCACATCCTTCCATGAAAATTTGACAAAAATGTTTATTTTCCGGCTCCAAATTTGGAGAAGTTGCCGGTTCCTTGTAGAAGAGTAAGTTAGTACTGATTTTAATACAGTCGTGGAAAACTGTTAAGGTGAATCGGCCGCCGTATTCAACGGAAAAAAAATGTTGAAAATCTGCCTTAGACCCAAATAGATAAATAAGAAGCGACCGTGCACCGCAAACGCTAAACCGTTTATTCATAGTGGTCCGTTGATTCATGTACAACTCTTGTGTATTTCAATACAAGGCAGATCGACAATAATATTATTGCAATGACACGCTGTAACCCAAAGCTACAAATAGTGAAATCGATCATCTACCATGGCCGACTTTATTTTCAAAGTTTACTACCTTGCTAATTATTAAAAGCACTCATAGATTTCCGCTAGGAAAGTCGACCAATCAATACGTTTTAATTATCCATACCTTTTTGCTTCTTTGATAAACGTTATACTTATTCATGAAAAATTTAATGCGCGACTAAATTGTATGCCTGAATTGGTTAACAAGACCCTAGCATACGTGCATTACACTTTAAAACCGCGAAGTTTTTTTAAAACTTCACTGGTCACTTTACTCACCTTTAATAAATTTCATTGCCTAGTACCATGATGTATATCGATTTAAAGCCCCATCCTCCCGATGCTGGGTCACGGCACCTTTCGGTGAGAAAGAACCGGTATACCTTTCTTAAGCAGGCCGGGTTTAACCGAAGGGTTTTCTTGAATGTAGTGCTCCGGAGAATACCCTAGAAAACCCGTTCTATACCTCTATACATAAAACTGATTACTATCCACATTTAGATAGTTATACATACGCTAAAAGTATACTTCCGCGGAAGGATTAAAAATGTCAAAACAACCATATCGGTTGTATGTTATTAACAAAATTTGTTTAGTTACGTAAAATGAATACGTAATACCATTTCTATTCTTATGCTTTCGCCAATAACACTCATTATTCAATGAAACGCAATGTTGAAGTACGCTTGGCTCCAATGTGTAGCATACGGTGACGTCACGCTATGTTATTGTTTATAATTTCCATTTTGTAAGTAGTTCCTGCAAATACCCATAATGCCCCGAGCAGAATAACACAGGTCAGTGCATAGCGCTACCGTAGTGTACACATTGCTAGAAAACCAGGGATTGTCACGGTACACTTCGGAATTTAAGGACCCGGATTGAGCCGGTTCTGAATAATTCTTTTCCTTGTAGTCCCTGGTTAAACATTTTAAAACATCAGTGACTCTTTGCAGAAAGAGTTGTACCGTACATATGAAATACGACCGGTTGACGTCCGAAAACATCTACTTTTCTGACTTTTATGTAGAAATTTCGCAATGTGAGAGTATGTATGTGCAGTTCACATTAAATTGAAATAAGCAAAAGAAAAAGCATAGATTTCGGTAGTTTAAGTTAAATTCCACATGCATATATAGGTACCGAATGTTATAATGCCTTTTACATTGAGCTGGCGTGATTGATTTGTGTAAAAAATAAAGTTATAATGGAACCAAAATATCTGCATCAATGAATGAAAAATCGTGAGGTAGTATACAAAAGAAATAATCTAGCCCTACATAAATGAGTGAGGCCATGGTTTGAATTACACATTACTGGGCAATGTTTCAAATCGTACGATATTAACATGTCAAAGCTAACTGAAATTATGCGGAGATAACTCTTATCATGTCATTATGAAATTAGCAAATAATGAGTGGATTATCTTTCTTAGTTTTACGATGCAATCACTGTCAGACTGGATTTCTACTAAAACACGTTTTCGTTAATTAGCTTAGCTTTTAATTCATGTATCAATTATTCACAAATATTATTCAGTTCAATTGACAGAATATTACTGAACTAATTTTAAATGTTGATGATAAGCAATGCAAGTACATGTGTAACGTATTTTATGTCCGAGCGGTATATGAAAGTATAAACTGGTTTCAAACTTATAACAAGTTGTAATGCATAAACAAACAACGATAAACTGTACGTATAATTTAATTTTCCTCAATCTTCCTTGCTTCTGATTGAAATAAATGAATGATATATTTATACAAAAACTACAATGAAACAGACCCTATTTATATCTTGATTAGTACATGATTAAACTAGAAAATAAAATGATACAGTCTGACACCACAATCACAGGTATAAAGGTTTGATACTGAATTAAGATACTTGCGTTTCATACAATACATAAACTAATTTCTTCAGCCTTATATAAACCTTGTATAGAAATATGCACGTTAGTGTCCGAGGCTGACAATTCTGAGTATACACTGCAACTTAGTCCGTCCTGGAACAATAACTGCCGAAAGGGTTCCAAACTTGGAACGGTCGAAACACTCTCAGGTCTGAGTATACACTGCAACTTAGAAAGTGTTCAACCACTTAAATAAAATGACAACTCAAACAATATCCAATTCTGAGCAACGCTGCAACTTAGGATAAGGTCGTTATTGTCATACAAGGCTTTAAGAGTTGTTCATGAGCTAGCTAATACAATACTGTACGTAATGGCTCAACCTCCATATGTATAATAATGTATATTAATCAATGCTCGAGACTGACAATTCTGAGTATACACTGCAACTTAGTCAGTCTCGGAACAACAACTACCAAAAAGGTTCCGAACTTGGTATATGGTCGAAACACTTTCAGCTCTGAGTATACCCTGCAACTTAGAAAGTGCTCAACCACCCAAAATAAAAGACAACTTGAACAACATCCAATTCTGAGCTACGCTGCAACTTAGGATGTTATTCTTATTGTCATAAAAATAAAAGCTAGCTATCTTAATACTATACTTACGACCATCACCATTGGAGTCTTCCTACAGACTCCAAAGAAATGCAAAGCTACACGCTTTATATACCCTGCACTACTCGTAAAATCAATTTGATTGGTCAATGATTAACGGTGTCTGATTGGATAATGCGAGGTATGTCTAATGGAACAAAAAAAAAGAAATAATCGTTGTCGTCTCATCAATGAATTATCACAACATGGATCTACGAAATATATACGAAATTAAAGTGAAGATATATGTGATTGCATAGGCTATTTTCTTTACACATGTGCAATATGATTATCCCAATTATCAACGGCTGTATAATGTATATATGAAACAAAATCAACATGCCAATTCGGCAAGAAGATCAGGAACTATTCGAATTTTACTCATCCGCCAGCGTTTAACCTAGTCCACAAATAGCAGAACTGTTGGACGAAAGATGCCACTTTGAGGAAGTATATTTTTTTCTCAGACTTTGATAATACAACTTTTAGTGTCATTTATCTACATGTAAACAGCATACAGGGGAGAAGTGAATGTGTTTGTTGTGTTCATCCAACATGTTAGTACCAATATGTACACTACGGTAGCGCTATGCACTGACCTGTGTTATTCTGCTCGGGGCATTGTGGGTATTTGCAGGAACTACTTACAAAATGGAAATTATAAACAATAACATAGCGTGACGTCACCGTATGGTACCAAGCGTACTTCAACATTGCATTTCATTGAATAATTAGTGTTATTGACGAAAGCACAAGAATAGAAATGGTACAACGTATTCATTTTACATAACTAAACAAATTTTGTTAATAACATACAGCAGATATGGTTGATTTGACATTCCGCGGAACTATATTTTAGCGTATGTATAACTATCTAAATGTGGATAGTAATCAGTTTTATGTATAGAGGTTAGACAAACGTAGTGACGTCACGCTATGTATAGAACGGGTTAGTACTGTTAAGGAATTTAAAAGCACCGGTATTAAAGATAAGTTTCCTGTTAATATGGTTTGTGTTTGAAAATGGTGTTTGAACTAAATTCAAAATTATTCAAAACGAAATAGAATGGTAGGAATATGCTTCCATTTATTCCGTAATCAGTTGAAACAAGCTTATTATGGCATTTTTGCTAAGTATAACATTTAACTCCTTATTAGATAAGGCAATTTTATTGACGTAGACATAACTACAATACGAAATTAATCATAATTATAACAATAAAAACTTTTAATAATAATAATTTAGTATCACATGTTTACACTGCTTTAACTCAGCGAAAAACAATTAAAAATTAGAATATTCATATCACTTTAGATAATTATGGCGTCGATGTTTTTGTATAAGTCTTTGAATTAGAACGGTTTAGTTCTTATCCGACGACCTCAAAGTTTCAAACAAAAGTGTGTTTTCTTGTTGACATTGCCAAGGGGCGAAGTTGGTCAGGTTTGCGACAGGTGTAGGATCTTGGATCCATTGTAGGGCTTTTTGGATGGGCACAACCCATACTTCCTCCTACAAATATATACATGTAATTCTATAGTATAACACAGCACTGGGTATTGTCAGTGATATAGATACGTATATGCCTTCAGGTTTGAACAGTTGTGATTAATAATTTGAAGACACATACAAATTCTTATTTGGCCACGTTTTCAATTAATTCCTCAAGCAAAACTTAGTTACTCTATTCAAATTTTGGAAATTTCAGGCATTGATTACAGTGTACATGTATATATATTCATAACAAACATTACATATGATTGCAAAAAAAAACTGATAACAGAACAAATTCAGCAAAAATGGCTATTCTACTATTGTAGGTCAGTTGCCATTATCACAGAGTATAAATACTTGCTACATTTGGCATTGAAACAATAGACAAATTTATAGCCTTTCATAATGTCAAAAAGTACTTGCAAAACAATTGGATGATCATGTTAAAAGCCGCGTTCTTCAGATTTTTTGGGGCAAATTGTACTTCTAACCCTCAATAATTTAAACGTATGTAATGTACGTGGACTATACATTCTGACTGTAATAAAGCTAATGTCTATGAAAATACACAAACCCCGTAGGATGCTCTGACATATTGAAGGAATTCCAATGTTCCGGCATTTAACTCACTGTTAGCTGCCCATGCAGGATCTATAACCATATTAAACGGTGTTCTCTTTCCGCTATAGTGTTCATCAAATCTGAAGTTATAAAGATACATTGTACATGTAATAATATTCAAACCAGATCCCAGGTAATATTGGTACATTTTTACATTAATCTTATGGGTGGGGGTATTTCTTTCTGCTCTCTGGGAGCTTCCAGTCAAGTACATATACGTGAACAAGTCTCTTGCAAAGAGGTCTCATCTGACGTGGATTTGAATGGTGCCACGGAAAACCTTTGCCATTTATTGGAAGAACGTACCTCTTGCAGATCACTTTATAGTTATACTAATTAGAATAGCAGTGACTAGGAAATTTAATATATGTATTCTAGTTTATTTTAATTGATCAACATTGACGCATGTTACCCTATGTAAGTAGCAAATTGGCTATAAGTTACAAAAATGACTTCAAATAGATTGTCTAATGACAAACATCCATCGCTGAAGTCCTTTTTTGATTAACACAAAATTCTTGAGAAACAATCTTAAAGGAAGATATAATGGCCATCTTACGCGGTAAAGAAAAGATCGAATGCGTCTCTTTTAGTTGTTATATCACGGCAAGCAGATGGAACAACACATGGATTACCACTTGAATCTTTTAGATCAGTCACCATGACTTCCCATTTTCCTAAAACAAAATAATTCTGTCATTATACAGCCAGGAGAACATGTATTGGAGCTGCGAGTAATTGTCTTGTTCAACATCCAAGCTTCTAGATTCATTTCTGGTTGTATGTTTTTTGTTTACATATAAGAGATCGTTCAGATAAAGCATAATTATAACTTTTATACAACGTTTTTTTATCTTTGACATGTTCAATGATTCCTCCATCATTAGGCAAGTTTTCTAATGTTCTGTGTACTAATATCTGTAGTACAGAACATGAGAAAAAAACGTTATTTGCCTTTGTTCGTGTACTAGCATTGTTAACTTACATCATATATAGAAGCAAGTACAGTGTAACCTCCATGAACGGTCACCTCCGAACAACAGCCACCTCCCTGTTACAACCAGTGTACTAGCGAATCAAATATACGTTTTACTCTATTTTCACAGTCTCAACAACAGTCACCTCCATAGAACAGCCAATTTGGTCATTCCCATGGATGGCTGTTGTAGGGAGGTTTCACTGTAATTCGTAGGTAATATTGTTCATGTCGTGAGGTGTGAATTATGTTTGGAGAACCGACGACAATGTAAGTGTTCAGATCTCGGGACTAAATCCTATGAGGGGAATCAACGACTTTGGGTGTAAGTGTTCAGATCTCGGGACAGCAGCGATGTTTATGGTAATGGTCAGTAGTTTGGATGCAAAAGCTTACCTGGGAATGGATCGCTCGGAGAGTCACCATTGTTACAAGATACTGAAGGTACGCTGTCAAATGTAAATGGCCACAAGAAAGTGCCTGATTCTGAATAATCAACGTTAGAGCAGGAAGAATCATACAACATGTTGCTGGTCCCAATACCTGAAAATGTACACATAAATTTTAGCTTTATATCCATATGATAATGAATCGTTTGTACATTCTGTCATTCTAATTGTGCATCGGAGAATATCATTTTGGTGATTATTTTTTTTATTCGTTCTTGTACTATGTAACAACAGTATTTCAGCTATGAACAGTGTTATTTAAGTACATTATATACGTATTTAACCAAACTATTGAATCCGAGATGTGTTAACAATACAGATTACATAAAATATTAAGTGCTTTCAATATAATAATTATCCAGTATGACAATATGTTTAGACACAGACTACAAACCAATAAATTCATCGCTTCCACCAATAGTTATGCTTGGTGCACGTACTCCAAGAACATTCGTTATATCAACCAGATCGTCCAGTTCCGCTCGTACCTCTGCAGTAAAATCATTTACATGTATACATAATTAAGATATGATACAAAAAGTCACGAAGGGCATAAACAGAAGATTCAGCCTTTGTAGGACAAAATACAATTATAAAGAACGACAAAGGGCGTTAATTCAATTTATGGATCATGAGAAATTCACATTCTAGAAAGCTGATCCCCGCAATGGTGATCACTGTGATAATCTTGTGTGTAGCTCTATCTGCAACGGGAGAATGAGCAGAGTTGCTTGACTGATAATTCCTTTATTGTCGTCATAATGAAGAGTGGTAACTTGGATGTAGATGCTTCTCTTATGTGCTTGTAAAAAAATGATTGTAACATTCATTTTATCTTTATTTCATGCGTGGCAATTCATTAAAAAATCTTTAATTTCTTTTTGTGTTTGAAATCATAATGGGCACATGTTGTAATCTAGATCTTTGTTCATGGATATTACAATTGCTCTTAGATTAAGGCACTCACTGCCAAGGGCATTAATCCACTCAGTAGAATCCTTTGGAGCGACACCATTGACTGATTGTATACCAATCTCGTGTCCGTCGGTTGCTAGATTCTTCACCAGAACATAGTCAGTTCCCTCATCTTCAATAAAGAATGTACCACGACCCGCACAACCATTTGGATTGTTCACATCAGCAAACAGACTACGATATTGCTCAATGTTAGCACTACTAATTGTTCCCTCGAAGGAAACCATAATAATCTGTGGAATCTCTGTATTCTGAAATGAAGGAACTTGTTTTGCTACATCAATGTCAAAATTATCCGTTGATCGTGCAACAATTTAAAACAACATTCTTTGTTCATTTTTAACGACTTTACGTACATGAAGACTGTCACTGTCAATATTGTTTGGGACATACGTTAGAGCTATCACATAAAGAAACATGCAATTTCTATTTATCTGGTGACAAAAAAACCCTAACAAGCAGATACTTACTTCTAGGCCACCTGGCTGGTTAGGGTCATCGAAGCATCGGCAGTTTGGAAGTACACAAGTAGTGGGGTCACATGCCTGCAGACTCAATCCAACCAAAGCCGACAACAGCAGTACTAAACGCATCATGATTAAGGAATCAGTCTGAAAGTTATAATAAATGTACGGATTGTGGGTTATTGCATTTTGTAGATTGGTCAAAATGGATGAATTCAAAGCATTATTTCTTCCACAAAAGTTCATATCTTGACGATGTTATATAACAGCATTACTGCAATGAATGTGTTAAAATGATACGTGTTCTATGTTTGGACAGAATGTAATCTATTTAACGAATTAACAAACAAATTACTGACAAAATATTAGTCAAACGCCCTGTTTCTTGGCGGCAAATGTTTATTCATTTATCAGAACACAATTGCCTATATGAACATAGACGCAGAAGTTGATGATAATTGTGAAAAATAAGAGAACAAAGCATATACATTGTGTATTTGACTTAAAGCAAACCCAGCGACATGCTTTATTTAAGACTACAAATTTAAGACTACAAATGTACTTTTCAGAAGTTAAAAGAGATGTTTGTGTGGGGTTACCTTTAAGATGGATAATTATCATTAATTGTACCATAACTTTTACGTTTACTTTACTTGCAGAGTTGATGGCTTGAAATAAGTTTTGTTCTACCTTAGGACATGGACCACCAAAAGAGTGGAAACAGTGTATGAATAATATATAACTTTATTGTGCCACTTTATTCTGAAGTGTTTGAGTGTATTACGTAAATAGATGTACAAATGTATGTCGAATACCGGCTGAATCATACACAAAGTTTCATAATGCTCATACATAATATAATATGAAAATAATCACACATAATTTGTTTAGATAAGAAATGATCAATAGATAAACGAAAAGAACATAATATATTCTAACTGGTTCAAAATGACAGATATATGCTACAAGTATATTAGAATAATAAATAAATAAATAGGTGACTCTAGATAAGACTCTATCAGGTCTATGAATAAATTAATGTTCTCAATTTATCCATCTTTATCAAACAGTCATGATAATATGGCGTGATCAGTGAAACGTCAATTTATACATAACTCAAGTAAGTGTCACGAGTTTTGTATTGTGACTCTTGTATTAATTTCAGTTTCCCCATCCCCCAACTTCCGTCTAGAAAATCACTGGAAAGAGTGAGGCGTGTAGCGGTGCTTTACCCCGGGTGCGATAAAGAACCAGGAAAAAACTAGTCAAATACAAATGTACGGTTCTCCTGTATTTTATCTCCCCTCTTTCTGGGACGGCTCTGAAATGACCACATCTGTCGAATGGGCCGTTATACAGCGAAAGAACGATTGTATTAATTCTCTCATTTTCTTCAGAGTCCATATGTTCGTTTATTGAATAATTGTTTGCATCTATTTGCCACAATAAAGTTTAGACATATTTTGATATTTCCGTGAGAGGTACAGAACAAAAAGATCAAATACAAAGGTAGATGACAATACTGAACAGTAAAGAACAACGGCTTGTTTTTAATACATCGCTCAATTTGTTGAAACACAATCTGATTGTTTACCAAGAAAACTCTAAGAAAATGTAAAGATAACACTACACTAAAAAGTGTAGCAGACTACATCTTTATTTTTATTGAAATGTATAATATCAACAACATTTGTTATTGACTGACACTCGTCTGTTGGAAAGGTTTAATACGTGATCGAGTCCACGTACTCAGACATTATATAAAAACAGTTCAATTGATTGAATCAACAAGATAAACAAAAAAGAAATATGACAACATTTTTAAAGTGAAATAAATATTCGTACCTGTTCTTTCGTATCCAAAAGCTGGTGAAATAAAAACAGATTTGATGACTGAGTTGACCTAGGAAGAAAATTCGCTAATGGACAGGTCGCTCTGATATGGCCCAAGTGTGAAGATCATGGACGATTGAA
This sequence comes from Lutraria lutraria, assembly GCA_964023205.1. NCBI lineage: Eukaryota > Metazoa > Mollusca > Bivalvia > Venerida > Mactridae > Lutraria > Lutraria lutraria. Next base: position 8,897,956 of record OZ026843.1, read on the forward strand.
GTACATGTAATATGATAATGATTCGGACGTCCTATATATATAGATAGACAATACAGAGATAACACAATGTACATATCACGTTATCATTGTTATCCGAACGTTATTTGCACATGATCATTGTTTTAAATAGGAAGTCCGTTTTGTTAAAAATATAAAAGACAACTGATGCTTTACACCAATCAATTTGCCTTATACGATGTTTTCTTTGTCGTCATGAACTGTATTATCATAATCATCGTCTTCATCATCATCAAACACAGTAACTGTATCAATAGCGACATATCTGTGACAACCAGTTCATCAAGTACATACTCGTATACTCGTACTATGGCCATTCCCACCATGCTGAGGCCGCGGCCATGATGCAGTGGCTAGTGTGTTGGGACTTGTAACCCATTTATCCGGGTTCAAACATCGGAAGCGGCAGGTCAAATCCTTCTATGAAAATTGGACAAACTGTTGAATTTCCTTCATGTGTGGATAGGTTGCTAGCTCCTTATGGAAGGGTAAGTTAGTACTGGTTTGAATACAGTCCAGCGAAACTTGTTTGGTGAACCGGCTATAATGGTGAGAAACGGTGTTAACCTTGTTGAAACATCACACGGACAACCCAATTACAAAGCAGTAAACTCACTACAAATAATTGCTTAGTTCGCAACGACCATGTAATTAAATGCATTTTACTGTTTACAGTAGTCTATGTGGCTAACTGCGAGTGGCATCAATGGTGGCTGATTAACACCATGTCGTATTTTCGCCTTTTCGCCACGACAATATTCATTGGGGTTAATGAAAATTAAAAAATGAAGCATTGTTATGAACGATAATATATAGTCAAAGTTGTGTTAGCGGCTACCTCCGAATAAAGGCCATCTTATGAATAAAGGCTTTTCTTATACAAACCGTCATTGAAATTTAGAACAGAATAATCTATGAATAAAGCCACCAGTCAATAAATACCAACATGTCTATAGTCTTTGTATCACTGATTATAACAGAACAACATACAATCGTGTTGTTAAGATTGTAAGATAAACTGTTGATGTCAATGTGATACAGACATCGTTAGGTCCTATTTCTTTTTATTTTGGCATGTATTTGAGTAATAGTACATGCTTTTGATACAATGTATTATCTATTTATTCATATAATCAGGTTTTGATTATAATGTAAAAGTAATGTAATGCCGAACTCGACTCATGCAACAAACACATATAATGATATTTTATCTGTTTATTAGCGTTTAAAAAAGTCACACAATAATTTGAGCTATTCCAAATATAGACATGAAAAAGTACTGTATACTAAGCGTTGGACAGAATATAATGCTGGGACACTCGTTAACGTAACATGTCCGAATCTGGTGATCCGAATTGCCGTCATGTAAGCTTATTAGTTAGTAAATATCAACGGGCTTTCCATCAAATGTAGCTGGAAGTTGAACTTTCTCGGAGTTACATTGCCATGGTGCAAAGTCTGTGAGATTAGCGATTGGTGTAGGGTCCTGCACCCACTGTAAAGCCTTGATAATTGGAACGACCCACACATCATTCTGCAATGTACATGAACTGTATAATAATCAATGCATTATTTCGTCTCAATTTTCAATCGATTGTGATTGCTACAAAAATGTATATAAATCGATAAACACAACAAACAAAATAATCAATAGCTTTATTAGTGAGTCTCATCTTATTTCAGGATTGCATTGAGCTACAAATGTACAATATTGATCAGCGCAAACATCATCATCGATAAAAATATCTAACTACACTGTACATGTGTAGATAAAAAAGATTCAGTTTATTTATAAAAAATGCTTATTTGAACTGCCGCCTTTTTATTCCAATACTGTTAAAACTGGCGTAAAATCAGAAAAACACATTTCTGGATACTAAATTCAAACCCATAACTGAAAACCATATTATCATTTAAAAAAAACTTACACCATATGCTGCTCTTACATACTGAAGGAATTCAACAGTTCCGTCTCTCATATCCTGATTAGCAGCCCAAGCTGGATCAATGATCATGTTGAATGGAGCCCTATTACCAGTGTAATGTTCCTCAAATCTATGGGATAGAAATGGAATATTTTATTGTCCGATAATTGTCTATATTGTCTTCAGTCAATATCGAGTGTGTTTGTACATGAATAACATCTACACATCTTGCACGACTAACAAATACTAGTAGGCATTTGCCCATAAAAAACACGAGGAGCAATGTCTAAAACAGTCCTCAGTATGATATACGAACTATGCTTATCAAGATTCTGACCAATTGTGTTCACACGTTTGAATTATTCAATGACTACTAAAAGTATTTCTTTACGCACATCATATGTAAGAATACTTATCTAATTTCTCGTGACTACCATGTGGTATATCACAGATAAACTTTACATCAGTCTTATCAGAGATACATTAACTCGAGCCAAGAAGAACTAAATCTGAAATGTGACTTCAGATAGAAATGACTTACGCTGTAAAGAAAAGATCAAATGCGTTTCGTTTGGTTGTTACATTTCGGCAAGCTGAGGGAACGACACAAGGAAGATTGTCCTTTCCAAGGTCATGCAGATCAGCAATCATAACCTCCCATTTGCCTGTCAAATAGAATGAAATCATTCAACCACTATTACCTTCCTTCGAGTGTAACGTAAACTCATGATTAAACATAGTTTTCAATACATTGTTAACGTGTTGTCTATGCCTGATAGTGGTAGACGCCAGATTTCATTGAAACTGGCGGCGGATGTCGCCCAAGTTGATTAGGCTGTTAATAAAACTTTTTAAGTTACTCTAAATAACATAGATGAGCCAAAAGTCGTGATTGTTATTCAACAAAAAGTTATAATGATATTGCAAAAGTATTTGGTAGTTGGCCCAAGACATAAAACCTCTCGATCTTAACTGGAAGTACGTCATTATTAAACAATCTGGTTGTTTAACCAATGTATTGGTTGCATAGAATAAGGAATATTTGAAAAGCTCCCATTAATTGTTTCATTTTTACCTGCAAATCTGATATCAGGTGCCTTGCCATTGTCGCATGTTGCGGATGGAACGCTATCAAGAGTGTATGGCCACAAAAAGCTACCTGGCTCTGAGAAACCCACATTGGAACAGGAGGAATCGTATAACATATTGTTACTTCCGATACCTAATGAGTAAACAAACCGAAATGGCAATAAGGCCAACATAATAAATAAGTGATGTTAATATGTCAGAGAATTACAGTCAGCGTACAAGCAATCTTGTTTATTTCGTGTATGATTTCGTTACTTTCTTTAATACATTTAATTATCTAAAGTCTTAAGATCAATAACAACAAAATATCAAAACAATTTTCATGAATTTCATTATGTTCCGTAAGGTTACCACAAGATGAGTGATAAATTTGTTATTGTTTGGAAAGCTTTAATGATTGTTAATCTTATTGACAATGACAACGAATCCATATTAGTCTAAACTTGGTAAAGTTAAATAGAGAAAATAAGATGTTTTTAAAAGATAGGTCGTACCAATGAATTCGTCGTTTCCACCAATGGATAACTGTGGTGCACGAACGCCCAGTACATCTTTAACGTCAATCAAATCGTCTAACTCACTGCGGACCTCTGCAATAAAGACCATAAAGTAAATAACGATAAGAACGTGTTCTAGGCACTTATACGTGTAATAAGAAATCAAAACAGGACCTGAATAATGCACCTCGATTTAATGATGGAAAAATGTTTCAGATACAACGAATGCAATAACACTTTGAAACACAAATTCCACCATCCCTGTTTATTTCTGTTGATTTAAGACGGTCCCAAACTCGTCTTCAGCTATCATGCAAATAACAACTCAGGCCATCACTTGAAGATGAGGTAAAGCATAACAATTCGAACATAATTTCAATCGAAACAATAAATACACCAGTAAGTTGGAGATGATTCGACATTGAAACTAAAAACTGATGACAAAATAAATTTTAATCTTACTTTTCAATGTATCAATCCATCCAGTTGAGTCACCCGGTCGTGTACCATTTAATGATTGTATACCAATCTCATGTCCCTCTTGTGATAGATTTTTCACCTGTACATAGTCTGTTCCGTAGTCTTGTATAAAGAATGTGCCACGACTTGGACATCCATTTGCGTTCTTGACATCACCGAATAGAGGTCGATAGTAGTTGATATTTTCCCTGTTTATTGTGCCTTCAAATGATACTGTCACAATTTGTGGAATGTCGGTTATCTGTTCACAAATAAAAGGAAAAGTAAGTACACAAAGATCAGAATTATATTCGATGAAGACAGTAATGACGACAATGTTGAGATTGACAGTAATGGTGCCATTGTCAATCATAATGGCTGTTAGAAAGTCTCTCCTACTTCTGCTGCTGATGATGTTAATGATATCGATGATAATCACGACAAACGTAGAATAATGTAAAGTTAGTTATATACGTTATTAGTGAAGTATATGAAACTTACCGGAAGGTCACCTGGTGACTTTGGGTCATTGTAGCATCTACACTTTGGCAGAACGCATGTTGACGGATCACAAGCCTGAAGACTTAGGCCAACCAATGTCGAAAGTAACAGCACTGTTCGCATCATGATTAAAAACTCTGATCTTAAAAAAAATATTCTGTTGTTACTTATTTGCTGCGTTATATCAACAGGATAGTCATAACTTCGCTTTTTTATAGAAGAAAGAAATATGATGATACTCAATCAATATACCATGTATACATGTGACATTGCATTCTTTATAATCGAATGCGCGTGAACTATGTTAAAGTGTTAAAATCTTGTTTTATAGGTAGTGTGATTGTTGTCGATAGCATGGTCAATAATTACAAACGACAAGCGGTTGTAACATCTTCGGCATCGCATTATCTAACAAAAGGGTTCAACCGGGAAAAACTTAGATCTCAAAATCTAAAAAGTTCATGTAATCGTATATAGAAAAAACTGGATTAATTTCTAAATCTAGGTAACACACAGATTCTGAAATAGCATTGTGCTGTATAAGGACAACTTACTTGAGCCATTCTTATTGTCCAGATCGTTTTTAAAGTTCCAGCTTTTTTAATGACTGATTTACTAATTGCTATTATGCGAAAGATAATTGAGGCTTACAAATTCACCATTACCTTATATATATATTTATGGTAATTTGGATTACCGAAGTGTTCAAACAATAAAATGTGCACTGTAATTCAAATGTGATTTTGGGCCTTTTTGTCTCGCAAAAAACGTTTCGTGTGTCAATATTCAGACGTCTTAGCAATTCACAGAAGAAAATTGAAGAAAAAAAAGAAACCTTAACACTCGCATTCATGTGACAAAATTAAAGCTATTTAGTTAATTAATGCAAGGTTAAAATATAGAAAAATCTTACCCAGTTGTATAAGTGTAATAAAACCAGCCTGCGATGTCTACAATCACCCAAATGATAGATATATCAGTGTATTACATCCACAATGATAAATGTGATTGCACTTAAGAACATTGATATGATACTAAAGGTCGAACATTTTGATGATTTGAACCAATTATCGTCAGTTTTATCTGTAAAATTATCTTTGTCGTCGAGTAAAAGATGGCGAGTGTCTACATCTTTAGTTTGCTCTTAACCTAATTTCACAGGAACATAAGACAGGACTACAGGGGACATACGTTTGTCACATGGATGGTATTCATCTAGCTGGCAAGCTACTACAGGTCTTTCAACCATGTGAGTTTTAGAACAAGTTGAAAATATAGGACAAACTTTGTAAAAAGCTTACATTTAGTATTATCCCGCTTTATAAAATCCTGGTTAGTGATAATTGTTAGAGGGTACTTGATTTAAGGTTGAATTTTATAACCAGTGGTTGAATAAAGATAAAGTTAACAGCATGCCTTTAATGTGAAAAATTGCATTGTAGCTTTAAGCAACCGCAGATTTTTATATAGAGTATTTTGAACTTTGACTTTGACGTGATTTAGAATGATGCTTTCCTAAGCAGTTAACGCGCCTTTTAGTTGGTTTAAACTCTGCATCTAGATCTGTATTTGGGAGTTTCCATAACTGTGAACATATTGCACTTTTACTATGGTTATATCATAGTCTATTTAAAAGAGTACTGAATACAACAACTACTTGGGCTTTGTAAAGTCAAACATAGATAACTAGTATAAGTTTCGTGTATTATCTCAGTTAATTTGATCGCATATCGAGCAACAACCAAATCGCAATCTGCACTGTGCTTGTGATACAGAAAGCATATACAGAATATTACATGTTTCGAAACAATCGTGTTCATTTGAGTGGTGGATGTGACCCAATACAAATGTATGTAAAACATTCAAAGTCATTCAGTTGAGAGTATCCGGATACATTGATAAGGTATTGAATTACGGATAAACAAGTGTCAAGGGAGACGACCCAATTATATGATAAAATAAATGTTTTATATATGACGTTCAGTTAATAGCAATGAACATAATCGATGGTTCTGGTTGAATGCAAATAAAAAATGCAACGAGGTTAAAGTGTTTCTATAATCACAGCTTCTTGGTCCAGATTTGCATTTGAAAAGGAACCACCAGCTATGCTGAGATGTTAGAAAAATACAATTTCGAAATTTTAAAGTCACTCTATGGTTTTGATATCAGTAATAAAGTTGATGTTTTTTCATTTGAAAGTAAAAAAATAAAGTAATTCAACTGAATTCAGAAATAATGTATAGAGGATATATGACTTGAATGAAGTCCTTTTAAACTATGGCTTCACCACAATTAAGTGGTTCTCAATTGATGTTTTTGTCTAAAAGTGATTAAAATAATTATAGTTTAAATGCACCCGGAAAATAGGAAGGATTTATGTATTTGTACCATAATATGAAGGCATTAATGAGATAGAATTATCTCTAGCATTCAATAATGTTAAGTTCCACTTTACTAGCATTTATATTTTCATTCACATAATGGACTAATCGTTTTACAATTGTGTCATGCTTTTAAGCACTTCAGAACCGTATTTCATTGACAGACAATGAAGTTCCAATTTAATTAAACACCGCTTAAGTGTTGTTACGTCGATGGACGGTTTGTTTTGTTTCCACATTGTCTATGTCTAATGTTTTAAACTCATCAGTCTGTTGTGATCGATTGTTGCGTTAATTTATACCGTGCATTATGTTCAAGACCGGAGCATAAAGTGTTTTTATTATCAAATAGTGCCCGTAATATATTATGTTTACTTAAACGTACAAGCCATTATGCAATCGAAATTAATTTTATAGTTTACCTGGATGGTGAATTACAATTAGCAGGCTTTCTCTATGGATATCCCAGAATAACATAATATAGAAATTTCAGACAAAGAAAAAAAATCAATTTGTCCTTAGTTTGCCTTTAATTTGCTGGATGAAATTGGAAAATGCAGTTTGAATTATAACTTATCACATAATTTCTACATCAAATGCAATAAGGACAGTGTGTGTGTTTTGTCGCACACTAACTGAGTTTACATGTAAAAGACATTGTTTCAGAATACAAATTATCGATTTTGTGATTTTCATATAATGATTTTTTAATTGCTTTCCAAACTTCATATAATCGAGTACTTAGTAAAATCATTATGTGTTTAATTACACAAGTATAAGTAAACCTGCATTAAAACTATACTTATCGGGTAGCTCTGTCGGGAGATAAGACGATAAATAATATATGCTGTGGTGATTTCATGTCTTGTATAAAGTATTTTCTCAGTTTGACCTGTCTCAAGACCCCAATCGTGGTCCTGTTCATATGTAACCAATAACATCATTTATGTATACAATGTATTTTGTTTCCTTCATATCTAGAATCTATCATTAATTATAGGGTTACTAATCCTTTTTGTGACGTTCGAATCTTTTTTCGAGTGTTTTATTTCTGTTTACTTCTTTCAACTAAATATATTCATAGTTTATCTAGGGATGGACTACTGAAACGCTGGACTACTGAAAGAAAGGTCGTGGCTTCGATTCTGGAATTATTAGATTATTAGGGACGCCTTTTCAGTGTCCCCATCCCAACCAAGTAATGTGTCTTGAAAATCACAGGAAAAAGGACAAGGCGTGTAATGGTGTTTTATGAAGAATCACTCTCTGTGGCGGCTCTGAAATGACCATAGCTGTCGAATGGGTCGTTAAACAACAGATAAATAACATAGTTTATCTTTAGTTTGATATTATAATTAACATAAACTTATCGTTAAATATTGGTTAGGATGGTATATGTTGTCTGTATTCATATAAATATCCAGTTTATATTCCTATGTGTTTATTTGTGTTTTAACTATTTCATTGGGATCAAATTTATATACAGATAAATATTTCTATTCTCTTTTGCTCTATTTTCTTATTCACACCATTATGTTATCATATAGAATCATCAAGTTAAATATTTTAGTTTCCAAAATTATCACAATGTACTCAAAATGAAATAAATGTTCTGTTCTATTCTGTTTTGTTATATTGTCTGATACAACGCTCATGTCTGCTTTTGGCAACATTTCATATTGGTTGGTACATATACCAATTACGATTAAAAATTATTTATGTTAGTCAAGTGTATTTACGTACTTACTGGCCTCTTATGTGTAAATGTCTCTGATAGGAAACTTTTGATAATCACCGTGGGAGTTCATGTGTTTTGTATGCTAATACATGTACCTTACACCACGTCTGTATAATGACCATGGGCGAATTAAAATCGTTCTTACAGTATGTCCAGATTGTTTGAGCAGACTCTCGTGTTCTTTTATCGATTGAAAGGAAAATCACATAAGTATTACAGTTTATATTACATGTAAACACGAGATTAAATGTCATATATGATATATTTTGTTGACTAAAAATAACAACCAGTTTCGTACAAAAGACTTTTAACAATGAACTCATAAGGCGGAAGGTATTCCCACAAAGAGGCGATTTGTTTTGTTTTTAAATGGATTTATTCAAGATATTCAAAAGTAGTTCGTCGAATCTCATTGATAGTCACTAAGACAGATAGCCAAACTCCTAGTTCCCTGTACAACAATTTTTCAGTAACATACGGCGGCCGATTCACCTGGACTGTATACTAACTTACCATTCAACAAGGCACCGGCAACTTCTTCGCAAGTGGAGGAAAATCGACATTTTTGTCCAATTTTCATGGAAAGTTATAAATTGTAACCTGCCGCGACCGGGAATCGAATCCGCATGTCAAAGCATTAGTTTTATCACGTATGAACGAGTTTCGTTTATTTGCTCTTTCACGTCATAAAGAACATACATTTCTAAAATGATTTGTTTTTGAAGGACTTTAATTCAGTGGCCGCCGATGAAAAAGGTTTTTCTATGACTGTTAACCTACTTCCATTGTCAGCTTCGACTCGATCCATTATTTTAATGGATATACATTTAATGTGTACTTTATCATAAAACATTGTCATTATAATACCAGAGAAAGGTAATATAAATTTTGAACAAATAGAACCACGTGACGCAGTCATTCCACCTTTGTTCAATTATCTACAAATTGGTAACCACAACTTTAACCCTGTGATCTACCTTTACAAGCTGACCCAAGGGAGCTGCATGTGGGGTACTGCTTAAATACAATTATTAAGCGTATAGTTTGTGGCTTTGAACAAGGAGCAGCTTAGATGACAAATCGATTGTGTTTCCATTCCATGTGGGACGTAATATACAGATATGCTTGTTAGGTGGTGTTAAAATGTATGAAGAAAGATTAAAAACTATCAACAAGGAATACTGTTAGAATAGTCACGATTTCAAGCTGTCGATACTTTAACAGTATAATTTATATGTAAAGTAATGCTTCCGGGAGGTATACTCAAACTATCTTGCATCTAGTATTGGTGAGTTAAGATGAATTCAAATTAAACAGTTTTGATTTATTTCTAGACAAATTAATTATTATTATATGTTTTTCGTCAGAAGACAAACACCGACAACTAGTGAAACAATTAATTTTTAATCATCCGTAATAGTGACTTTGAATACGATAGAAATATAGACCAATTATTAATCTATGTACGTTACGACAAGTTCTTCCTATTATTTTGTTATAAATGGAGTTTAAATTCTATACAAACACTGGGATTGTTGTTTTATAAACAGTGTTTATTTTTCAGAGATTTTTCTCTAAGTACGTATATGGTTTTATATTATTAAGTCGAGGTTACAATCCTTTGGTAGTTGTTCAAACGGAGAAAAAGATTGTCCTTAATGACGTTTCTATTCTTCACTGAATAATTCAGTAAGATTTGTGATGCAGTTTCTGACGGATTTTAACGAACGAAACGGAATACGTTGTTTATCGGGGCTGTGTAAATAAAAAATGATTGTTTTAGTGTAGTATTAACGTTCTTGGATTTAGTAACATTTTATACTGCTTGGCCCATGCCATTTTTCGATTAAATATTATTCTTTATTATTGTACATCTAATTTATTGGCATCTTTTTAAATAAAGAACTGGGAATACATTGTTTATTAGGGGTATGTAAATAGGAAATAGCTAAATTCTCTTAATGTTCGTTAGTTATTGTGTTCTTAAATCACTTTGTTATTTACAAGCCCGAATAATTAAATCGACTGATCGGAGATTCTCTATAGTCAATCGATACGTCGTCGCCTGAATCTTATATAGAGAGTTACCTACCATTTTGAAGATTTTGAGATTTTTACATCGTTTGATTCGTCTCAGATAGAGCTGTCTGCACCTCGTGGCATTGCTTAAGTAATTAGAGCCCCCAGTTAAAACTTTTTTTTCTTCTATCACATTTGTTTGCTATCTCCATGTTTTTCATATTTATTTTGAATGTTGGTTGGTCTCTATCTCAAAATGGTAAAAATGTAGTTAGCTCGTTATTATTATCAGGCGATGGAATGTTTCATCGGTATTGCATTTTAATGTTAATGTTAATGCTACAGCAGCTCTCTTCTCTATACGGTTTAACGCTTGGTTTAAATCTGCTATCACATTACAGGTGCTTTTGCAACAATCATTTTACGAGGTTTTTTTTGTTTCCAAATTATACGTTATTCACAATTAATTAATTAAATTAATTATTATCAATAAATATCAAAATTTATAATGTAGAATGTAGTACATGTATACGATATGGAATTAGAAGAGTAGAATATAGATTAGCATTACACCTCTTTTAGAAATCGAGATTAATCTTAATCTGCAAGTCAACACAATGTTTTGTTTGAAACCTATACATAACGCTTACTCATTTGTTGTATGAAAACCCAAGCTCCCTATAACATCAACCTGAAACTACTATATAAATTATATTGTAATTTCAAATGCAGGCTTAATGATATTCTTGTATATAGCACTATTTGGTTTAATTGTGAATATTTATAAAACAATAATACCAACATAGATACGCGATACATTTGGAGTAGATACATTGTTTTGATATCCAAAAAGGTGTTGCAATGACGGATTTTGATTAGCATGATTGATATCAATTAATGTCCAATAAGCAAATCCCAAGTTCCCAAGTCAGTCAAATTTAGGCGAGGAGAAGAATTTAAAATATTTCTACTCCGTATTTGACCTAGAAATACAATTCAGTAGATGCTTTTACTCTGCAGTTTTACGTCGCACCAAATAGCTAGGGTGATTTGGTGACTTTTCCTTTTTATTGTGTAAGAAGACTAATGGCGTACATACGAGTAGAACCAACGACCTGCCGTAAGTAAAAAGACCAATGACTACCGTAAACCACTGACGACGGATGAAATAAATAAGCGTTTGAATTTAAACAAAACAGTAAGTACACCTTGTTTTGAGAACTTATAGGGAGATGTCAAGTATATCCAGTGATTGTCGTATCTTTTTTATAGGTTTTAAAAGAAGATCAATTAGGAAGTAGTGTACACAATGCTTCAGTCTAGAACGAGCTATTTCCTTTGTCTTCTGGTCGCAATTACCTTGTATGAAGCACCTGCGTCCTGCCAACATGTGTCAGATGTCCAAAGACTTATCAGAGACAAGCAGACAAATTATGATAAAAGCATACGACCGGTAACAAATCAATCAAAACCAATTACGGTATACCTATCGTTTGACCTTCTATCTATTACGGAAGTTGATGAGGTACAGCAGACGATTACAATGAATGCATTATTAACAATGGTATGGAATGATGAACTCATAGCATGGAACCCTGAAGATTACGGCTTTGTAGGCCAATTTACGGTTGATAGTGATCGTTTCTGGACACCAACACTAATTCTGTCAAACGCGAATGAGAATTTAGAAAAGACAGTTAACCCCTGGATTTCGGTTCGATATAGATCAAACGGGGCAGCATATTACTTTCCAGGGATTGTGTTAAAGGTGGTGTGTCAACTAGATGTAAGGTTTTATCCCTGGGATCGACACGCTTGCCTACTTACTTTTTCTCCTTGGGGCCACTCAGATTTAGAATATGATCTACAAAATATTACAAGTAAAGTTGTCATGCGGTATTACTACCCAAACGGTGCCTGGGATGTAATCGGCTCTTCAGTTCAAACGACTGTCATGCCAAACGTCTCGACTTACTTCGTTGTCGTTATTCGCATTCAAAGAAAATCTGCTTACCTTATCGTAAACGTCACACTGCCAGTGATTATTTTGTCTTTGTTAAATCTCATGATATATTTTATCCCAACAGAAAGCGGAGAGCGGATGTCCTTCAGTATTACCTTATTGTTAGCGATTGCCGTATTCTTAACCATAGTTGGAGACAACTTACCGAAGTCCTCAACACCAATGGCACTTTTAAGTTATTACTTATTGTCAGTTTTAGTAATCAGCAATTGTATAACATTATCTGTCATATATAGTCTTTGTTTGTACCATCGTGATGAGTCTAAACCAATTGGTGGTTGTTGGAAGAGAATTGTCCGAGTCATGGGATGCACCTGTAGTTCAAGAAAACGTAGAAATAAATATTGTAATGACACTGATGCGAATAAGCCCGACTTAAAAGAAAATCCAGAGATTGAAATCCATAAGATGATGTATGATACACGTGAGACCTCCAGGTCTTTAAACCACATTAGACCATTCCACTGGATGACACATCAGAGAAACACACTTGTAAGGCCACCATACAATGGTGCTAAGGAACCTGGCGTAGATTATGAAACCCATGATGAGCATGATGATGAACAAAATATCAGTTGGAAAACTGTGAGTGTTGCATTCGATAGAATATGTTTTATCTTTTCTCTCGTGACTCTCACCGCCGTAAAATGCACCATATTTGGAACGATATATTTTGGCCTAAAAGAAGCTGACGATGAACTACCGTACTTTGGAACGAATTAAAGAGACCTTGGTCAGTCAAATGATATTTATTGTACATGTATACGCTAAATTCAACTGATAAAAATGTTATAGTTATACATGTTGTATGTATTAATATCGGTGTGAGGTAAAGCTAACTACTGTGCCTTGTTTTACGTTTCACTTATATCATATCATGTCTATTATTATCATTTCACTGTCGAAGGGCAATACATCTGACATTTATTTCTAGTTTAATTATCAGTATATTTACCTGCGAACAACTTTCATTCCGACCCTTGTGATGCATAAATCGGAAGTGGTAATCAAGTTGTGACTTGTTAATCGATAAATACGTTTTTACGGAAATACGTTCTTTTTAACATCTTCTGACCATGCAAGTTTGAATTGTATAAAAGGAACACCCTAGAATTTTCTTTGGAAATCAACGCCACAACATAAACAACACGTCTCGGTCTAACTAAGATATCATAATAAAGCGATAAAACGACGGACTCTAAGAATCCTCAGTGCAGCGGAGAAATTTACTGAATAGTCTATCTTGATCTGTTATAATTTGGTTACGATTAATCCTAATTGGATTTTAAAACATTTTCAAAACCATTCCGCCATCAGTACGCTTCACTGATAATACAAATTAGTGTCAAGCGGGACGACTCCTTTATTTGTAACCATATTTGAATGCCTATATCTATACCATAATGATATGAAATTAACGTATTTATTTTTTTACATTTGTATTATATGGATTTACAACAGATAAAAAAATAAAACTGTTCAATTCTAATAAATATTATACTTATATTCTTAAAACTTAATTCAAATAACGACTTTTTGTCAACAGAATAGTATTCAAAGTTACTCTTGTAATTTGTTTATATTCACTAGATTTATTGTAGCATAATGTTTTTCTACTAACATGTTTACATTGACCGCTTTACTTTTGCATGGTATTACTTTTGTAACATGTTTATATCCATCTGATTTGCTGTTGTATGGTGTTACTTATGTAACATGTTTACATATATCTGTTTTAATGTTGTTACCACAATTGTAAGATGTTTACATATTTCTGTTTTAATGTTGTTACCACAATTGTAACATGTTTACATATATCTGTTTTAATGTTGTTACCACAATTGTAACATGTTTATATATATCTGTTTTAATGTTATTACGACAATTGTAGCATGTTTACATGTATCTGTTTTAATGTTGTTACCACAATTGTAAGATGTTTACATATTTCTGTTTTAATGTTGTTACCACAATTGTAACATGTTTACATATATCTGTTTTAATGTTGTTACCACAATTGTAACATGTTTACATATATCTGTTTTAATGTTGTTACCACAATTGTAACATGTTTATATGTATCTGTTTTAATGTTATTACGACAATTGTAGCATGTTTACATGTATCTGTTTTAATGTTGTTACCACAATTGTAAGATGTTTACATATTTCTGTTTTAATGTTGTTACCACAATTGTAACATGTTTACATATATCTGTTTTAATGTTGTTACCACAATTGTAACATGTTTATATGTATCTGTTTTAATGTTGTTACGACAATTGTAGCATGTTTACATGTATCTGTTTTAATGTTGTTACCACAATTGTAAGATGTTTACATATTTCTGTTTTAATGTTTTTACCACAATTGTTACATGTTTACATATTTCTGTTTTAATGTTGTTACCACAATTGTAACATGTTTACATATATCTGTTTTAATGTTGTTACCACAATTGTAACATGTTTACATATATCTGTTTTAATGTTGTTACCACAATTGTAACATGTTTACATATATCTGTTTTAATGTTGTACGAGCTTGCTAGATTGAGGTATGACACGTTTGATTGAATGCGGTTTATTGAAATAACATGCAATAAAGTCATTTACTTCCCCTGATACTTAACAAATGTGTTAATGGCCTCTTGATAATAATGATAAATCTATATTATGCATAATTTGTTAGGAATCACTCCGAACATTGCACATTATCGTGTGTTCGTGTGTTCGTTCTTCTAGGCGAAGCACGACGACACGATTATTGGCCAGTTGTCGTCTCATCGTCTATCGTCTTTCTAGGCGAAGACAGGAACACACGACGCATTTTAATATAGGGCGCCGATACGAAGATTTCATACCCACCGACACGAAACGCAACAAGAGAAGTCTTCGTGTGTTCACCAACCAAAATATCGTTATTTCGCCTTCAAAAGTTCGTGTGTTCGTGTATTCGCCCTCTAAGGTTGAAGGCGAAGACACGATAAGTGAACAATATATCGTGTGTTCGTGTCGTCGTGCTCCGACCTTTGGGGCAAAGACACGGAGATACGAATTGGCAGAAATCAGCCACCATACAGAAATGACCATAGCTGTCGAATGGGCCGTTAAACAACAGATAAATAACATAGTTTATCCTTAGTGTGATATAATTATTAACAAAAAAACGTATCGTTAAATATTGATCAAACTGATTTACTTTGTAAAGATTTGTTTCATTTAGCTTTATGTTCTTGCTCTGTTATGTTCCGTTCTGTTCTGCTGTGTTATACCTGCGCTCTTGAATGCTTTTGGCAACATTTCATATTAGTTGGTTCATACCAATTTACGATTAAAAATTACTTTTACAATATTTACGTACTTATTGGCCTCTTATGTATGAATGTTTTTGATAATCACCGTGGGAGTTCATGTGTTTTGTATACTTATACCTTACACCACGTCTGTATAATGACCATGGGCGGATTAAAATCGTTCTTACAGTATGTCCAGATTGTTTGAGCAGACTCTCGTGTTCTTTTATCTATTGAAAGGAAAATCACATAAGTATTACAGTTTATATTACATGTAAATACGAGATTAAATGTACATGTACATATATGATATATTTACTTGACTAAGAGTATCAACTAGTGGCTTACAAAATATTTTATTAGTGAAATCACAAGGCGAGCTATCATGAACTCCTAGGCTCCAATGGGTCATGTATGTTCAACGGACATCCCCGCGAAAAGGCAATTTTTAAAAAGTTTGGACATTTTAATATATTGAAAATTAGTTTGTACAATATCTTTGATAGTCACTCAACTGAAAGTCAAGCGTCCACTGTATTGTTTGATAGTTATTTAATCACTCTTTTCAGAACGATGTCAAAGCATTATTTATTTATTTTATGTTTGAGTTCAATGCCGTTTTTTTCAATAATTGTTCAATTACACTAAGTACGGCGGCCGATTCATCAAACCAGTTTTCTTCAACTGTATTCTAGCCAGCACGTAATTACCCTTCCACAAGCAACCAGCAACTTCTCCGCATATGATTGAAAGTCGACACTGTTGTCATTTTATTATGGAAGCGTATGACCTGCCGCGACCGGGAATCGAATTCGCATGTCAAAGCATTAACACGTAATAACGAATGTCGTTTATTTGATCTTTTACGTCATAAAGAACATACATTTCTAAAATGATTTGTTTTTGAAGGCTTTTAATTCAGTGGCCGCCGATGAAAAAGGTTTTTCTATGACTGTATACATACTTGCATTGTCAGCTTCGACTCGATCCATTATTTTAATGGACATACATTTAATGTGCACTTGACACCTCTTCATAAAATATTGTCATTATAATACCAGAGAAAGGTGATATAAATTTTGAACCAATAGAACAACGTGACGCAGTTATTCCAGCTTTGTTCAATTATCTACAAATTGGTAACCACGACATTAACCCTGTGATCTACCTGTACAAGTTGACCCACGGGAGCTCTATGTGGGGTGCTGGTTAAATACAATTATTAAGCGTATAGTTTATGACTTTGAACAAGGAGTGGCTTGGATGACAAATCGATTGTTTAGCCATTGCATATGGGACGTAATGCACGGATATACTTGTTAGGTGGTGTATTTAGTACGGCAAAAGAATATCAATAAGTGATATTGTTAGAACAGTCACGGTTTCATGCCGTCGATACTTTTACAGCATAATTTATATGTGAAGTGATGCTTCCGGGAGGTATACTTAAACTATCTTGCATCTAGTAAAAGTAAGTAAAAGTGAATTTATTTTATTATTTTATTTTAAATTGAACACTTTTGATTTATTTGTCGACCAGTAAATTATCAATGTATTTTTCGCTAGTAGACAAATACCGGCAAATGATAAATCAATTAATTCTCAATAACTGGAAATGATTTTGAATACGAAGGAAAAACATACCAATTATTAATCCATTTACGCTATGACAAGTACTTCCTATTATCTATTATAAATGGACTTTGAAAACTATACAAACACTAGGATTGTTATTTTATAAACAGTGTTTATTTTTCAGAGATTTTTCTCTCAGTTTATGGTTAAGTCGAGGTTACAATCCTTTGGTAATTGTTCATGCGGAGAAATAGATAAGACTCCTGTCATTAGTGCACAGTGTAGTTTCTGAACTAAACCGAATAATTCAGTAAGATTTGTGATAAAATATCTGACGGATTTAAACAACCACAGCGGAATACGTCGTTTATTGGGGGTATGTATACATAAAAATAATTGTGTTTTTTCTTACAGCGTGAAGAACTAGCGTTCTGGTCACATTTGACTATATTTTGCGATTAAAAATTATTCATGTTATTGTACATTTAATACATTTATTGGCCTCTTTTTAAGAAACAAATTGGAATACGCTGTTTATTAGGGGTATGTTAATATGAAATAGTTAAGTTATGTTATTGTTCAATTGTTTTTTTTTTCGTAAGTCACATTGTTATTTAAAAGCCCGAATAATTAAATCGACTGATCGGAGATTCTCTACAATCAATCGATAAATCGTCGCCCGAATCTTCTATTATGAGCAATCTACCGTACTGAAGATTTTGAGATTTTTACATTGTTTGACCGGTCTCGGATAGAGCTATCACCTAATGGCCTTGTTTTAGCATTTAGAGCCTTCGATAAAAGTTTTGCCTCAATATTTTTTGGCTATCTTCATGTTTTTCACATTTATTTTTGAATATTAGATGGTCTCTTTCTCAAAATGTTAAAAATTGAGTTAGCTCATCATTATGCCTAAAAGCGACGAAATGTTTCATCGGTATTGCATTTCAATGTTAGTACTACTGCATCACTCTTCTCAATATGGTTTAATAATTAGATAAAAAAGTTTGCTATCACAATACAGGTGTTTTTGCAACAATCATGTTACGAGCTTTTTCCAATTATACGTTATTCACAATTAATCAATTAAATCAAATTCTAAATATCAAAATTTATGACATAGAATATTGTATACGATATGGAATTAGGAGAGGAGTAGAATAGAGATTATCACTATACCTCTTTTAGAAATCGAGATTAATCTTAATCTGCAAATCAACACAATGTTTAGTTTGAAACCTATACATAACGCTCTATCGTTTGTTGTTTGAAAACCCATGCCCCCTATAACATCAACCTGAAGCTGCTGTATATATTGTAATTTCAAATGCAGGTCATAATGATATTCTTGTATTTAGCAGTATTTGGTTTAATTGTGAATATTTATGAAAAGTACACCAACTTAGCTACGCGATAAATTTAAAGTAGATACATTGCATTGATATCCAAAAAAGGTGTTGCAATGACGGATTTTGATTAGCATGATTGTTATCAATTAATGTCCTACAAGTATTCTCTTTGAATTACAAATTATTCTAGAATATAATCGATGTGTAAGCATGTTATGCATGTGTAAGAACAGTTTGTCATCCTGTCTGAATATATCGCATAACCAAACGAAAGCTCTTGTACCCCTAATATATGAAACGAAACGATCGATTTCTCTTAGAAAGGATTTACATTCTTTTCTTGTCAAAGTATGTTTAAACGTGAACGAGGTTAAATTAAATTGTTATATGAGTTCATACCGAAGGGGTTGACATTTAACGCGCATAATACATTATGGAATGCTCATGTTTCATGTGTGGTATTTTAATAAAATTAATGAAACCTTGTGCATGAGTGTGTAAATCGTAAGCGTAGCTACATAGGCACATCAACATGTGTGAAGACTTCTTTGGTCGCAATAAAGACGAACTAGCAAAAATAGATCTGATACGAATATAATTATATAATTTCAATATATTTCCATGATAAAAATCTATATAAAATTACATTTTATATGAACATATTGCAGCTTAGGCAAAACTGAGACTGAAGCATTTCCGTTCCCAAGTCAGCTAAAATTAGGAGAGGGGAAGAATTTTGAATACTTCTATTCCGTATTTGAACTAGAAATACAACTCTGTCGCACCAAATAGCTAGAGTGATGTGGCGACGTTTCCTTTTATGGTGTAGGAAAACTAATGGCGTTCACAATTGTGGAACCATCAACCTGTCGTAAGTAAAAAGGCCAATGACTACCAGCCAAAGACCGTAAACCACTGACGGCGGATAAAATGAACATGCGTTTGATTAAAAAACCAGCAAGTACACCTTGATTGAGAACTTATAGGGAGATGTCAAGTACATCTAGTGATTGTCGTATCTTTTTTATAGGTTTTAAAAGAAGATCAATTAGGAAGTAGTGTACACAATGCTTCAGTCTAGAACGAGCTATTTCCTTTGTCTCCTGGTCTTAATTACCTTGTATGAAGCACCTGCGTCCTGCCAACATGTTTCAGATGTCCAAAGACTTATCAGAGACAAGCAGACAAATTATGACAAAAGCATACGACCGGTAACAAATCAATCAAAACCAATTACGGTATACCTATCTTTTGACCTCCTATCTATTACGGAAGTTAATGAGGTACAGCAGACGATTACAATGAATGCATTATTAACAATGGTATGGAATGATGAACTCATAGCATGGAACCCTGAAGATTACGGCTTTGTAGGCCAATTTACGGTTGATAGTGATCGTTTCTGGACACCAACACTAATTCTGTCAAACACGAATGAGAATTTAGAAAAGGCAGTTAACCCCTGGATTTCGGTTCGATATGCATCAGACGGAACAGCATATTACTTTCCAGGGATTGTGTTTAAGGTGGTGTGTCAACTAGATATAAGGTTTTATCCCTGGGATCGGCACGCTTGCATACTTACTTTTTCACCGTGGGGCTACACAGATTTAGAATATGACCTACAAAATGTTACAAGTGAAGTTGTCATGCGGTATTACTACCCAAACGGTGCCTGGGATGTAATCGGCTCTTCAGTGCAAACGTTTGCAATACCGAACGTCTCGAATTATTTCATAGTCGTTATTCGCATTCAAAGAAAGTCTGCTTACGTCATTGTAAATATAATTCTTCCAGTGATAATTCTGTCCTTGTTAAATCTCATGATATATTTTATCCCAACAGAAAGTGGAGAGCGAATGTCCTTCAGTATTACCTTATTGTTAGCTATTGCTGTATTCTTAACCATAGTTGGAGACAATTTACCGAAGTCCTCAACACCAATGGCTATCTTTAGTTATTACTTATTGTCAGTTTTAGTAATAAGCAATTGTATAACATTATCTGTCATCTATAGTCTTTGTTTGTACCATCGTGATGAGTCTAAACCGATTGGTGGTTGTTGGAAGAAAATTGTTCGAGTCATGAAATGCAAATGTAGTACAAGAAAACGAAGTGATAAATATCGTAATGACGGTGATACGAAAAAGCCCGACTTAAAACAAGATTCAGAGAATGAAATCCATAAGATCATGTCTGATACTTGTGAGTCCTCCAGATCTTTAAACCACATTAGACCATTCCACTGGACGACACATCAGAGAAACACACTTGTAAGGCCGCCATACATGGATGTCGCCGTTGCTAAGGAACCTGGCGTAGATTATGAAACCCAGGATGAGCATGATGATGCACAAAATATCAGTTGGAAAACTGTGAGTGTTGCTTTCGATAGAATATGTTTTATCTTTTTGCTCGTGACTCTCATCGCAGCAACATGCACAACATTTGGAATGATATATGTTGGACTAAAGGACGACGACGATGAAAATATATCTCCTTGAACGAATTACAAAGACATTGGTAAGTCCAAACAATACCGTGGATTTACTAAAATGCCAAATTCAAGTGACATAAATATTAGTATTAATATTGCATGGGTGTGAGGTTATTATTCCTACTGTAATTGTTTCACGTTGTATGTTATTATCATTTCATTGTCTGAGGGCAATACAACAGACATATATTTCTAGTTGAAATATCAGTATATTTACTTATCAACAACTTTCATCCCGAAAGTAAATCAGAAATGGTCATTACGTTATTATAATGAATAAACATGTGACTTGTAAATCGCTAAATAATGTCTTTCGTTTTACGGAAATACATTCTTTTTCAATACATACATGTTTGGATTGTATAAAAGCAACACCCTCAACTTTTCCTTGAACATCAACGCCACAACACAAACAACAGTTCTAGATCTAACAAAGTAATCATAATAAAGTAACAGGAGGATGGACTCTAAGAATCCTCATTGCAGCGATAAAATTTACTGAATATTTTATCTAGATCTATTATAAGTTGGTTTTACCATTTATCCTAATTTGATTTTAAACATTTTCAAAACCACTTCGAGTTCGTTTCACTGATAATACAATTGACTAACAGGTAAATTAGTACCAAGGGAGACGACTCCTTTATTTGTAACCAAAATTGAATGCCAGTATATTTACTATAATGATATGGAATTAATGTATTTATTTACTTTTTCTACTATTTTGTATTGATTTGCAAAAGATAAAAAATCGTTACTAGCGTTTCTAATCTCATATTTACATTCTTAATTCAAATAACGACTTTTTGTCAACATGATAGTATTCGAAGTTACTCTTGTTATACGTTAATATTAGCTGGACTTATTGTAGCATAATATTCTTCTTCTAACATGTTAACATTGACCGCTTTTACCTTTGTATGATGTTACTTTTGTAACATGTTTACATTCGTCTGTTTTATTCTTGTTACCACAATTGTAACACGTTTATATTCACCTGTTTTAATGTTGTATGGTGTTATTTTTGTAACAAATTTACATTACATTCATCAGTTTTAGTGTTGTTACTACTCTTATAGCATGTTTACATTAATCTTTGTTACTGATGTTACTACAATTGTAACACGTTTACATTCATATGTTATAATGTTATATTGTGTTATTCTGGTAAAGTGTTTACATCCATCTGTTTTACAGTTGTGTAATGTTACTTTTGTGCATAGGTTTTTCTGTTGTATGGTCTTATTCTTGTTGCATGTTTACATTCTGTTTGTCTGTTTTACTGTTAGTTGAAACATATTTATTGGTCGACTATATTATTCTATGATAGCACATGACGAGGGATGAAAGCTTTACGCTTATTTTAAGGTTATATCCACCTATTTAGTAACGCAACTGTACGAGCGTACTAAATGGAGTTATAACAATTTTCAAGTTTGGTTGAATACGGCTTATTGAAATAACACGCAATAAAGTCATTTATTTACCCTAATCATACTTAACAAAACAAATGTATTAATGGCCTCTTGGTAATAATGATAAATCTACTGTCATAGTGTTGCGGTATAAATAATACAAATATCTGGATCAGGTTTATGCATAATTTTCTGCAGCGGAGCTTATCAATAAAAATCAATTACTGATTGATGCATTGATTCCATGAAATGTTAATCAATATTTAAGGTTTATTCTTATACAAAATCCATTTGGAATTCTATCACTTAACGCTACCGCTACAGAGAATATGGAATCAAAATATTCAAACATTGTGCATGGACTGGCACACAGACGGACGCACTAAAATCGTTACCCTAATGTATACTTATATATACCTCTGTTAATATGATTACACTATTAAATCAATGTCTGATTATTAGAACAAATTATAATACCATGCTAGTAAGAGTCTTCTGTCTTACCAATGATTATCTTTGTATGTTTTGATAATTCTAATAGCATTTTAATAGTAATTTACAATAACGAATTCAAAACATTCAACTAGGCGTCCCTATGCAAACATGCATGTATTACCTTAAATATAACAAACAGGTATCTGATATTTTCTGCTAATTTCAATTGTGGCTTCATTTACCGCATTTGGCATGTTGGACATCGGACTCCTCGCCATTGTGTTTTAAGTTATTAATGTTACTTTTCCCTCACTACCTTATCGTCTGTTGGAATAAATGATATCACCAAACGCAACATTGGCATTTAACGCCCAAAACATTGAACGGTCAACCATTCATCAAATAGTATTATGTACTGACTATAACACTGACGAATATCGTATCAAAATCAGAATTTAAATGTCGTAATAACACTAAGGACGCACGTGTTTCGACATGAATCTAAATGATTCGATACCTATACGTGTTTCTCTAGCAAATGAAAAAGACAACATCCAAAAAGCAATCAAAGGCAGACAAACAAAAAATAGACAAAAGAAAACTACAAAGATAAAAATGTAACAAAGAAAAAAGCACAAAGGAAAGAACTAGAAAGAACACTAGAAAGAACAGGGTACCCATTGTTTACGTATTTACCATTTACCTAAAATATGATTTGGCGACATTTTTTATGCATTATTTTGTTAAGAATCACTTCAATGGCTGTATATTACGTCATCGGGCACCTGCCGCTTTCATAAGATGAAATGTGTTTTTATTATAAGAACTCGTAAAAGTAAAGGAAAATGATACAGCGCACCACTGAATAGATACTGTACAGTAACTAAAAGAATTGTAAAACAGTTAAGGATGTAAATTTCTCATCTAGGCCATATGGAACAATACTGAACCAATAACCGTCTTAATCGATGTTGTTATCTCCCTTGAAATGACTCGATAAACCACAATCAGATAACAATTGTCCAGTTTAACTCTATATAGATTATATAGGGAAATAATTTCAAATTTGCTATAAAATCTTTATTCGGTAAATGCCAATAAATTACCACATATGACATTGTAGATAAAATCATTATCTTTCAAATGGTGTAATTTAATTTAAAATAACTATCTATCTTGGGCAGTATTTTTGCACTTATATGAAATAGGTAAAACGGTTCAAAATTTACTCTATGTTCTATGTAAATATTGAAGAAAATGAGTTTTTGCCAAATTTCAGACTAAAAATTGACAAACAATACATAAGTTGCCAATATATTACCACATATGACATTTTAGAGAAATTCTTTTCCCGTAAAATGCTATAAACCAAAATAAAATAAATATACATCTTGTACAGTATTTTTAACGATTTGTAACACCATGTTTTGACAAATATTGCTTTCGTTTGAGCTCGATCTTCGGTAATTTCCGTTTGGCCGATGTTTACCGATGCATGTACAAATTTAGCACAGCGGGTGGTTTATACACATTGGAATGTAGATATATCCTTAAACAGCTTTATGGTAGAAAATCCCTTGTAGACGTAAATTTAAGTTCTTGTGAATTTGAAAAGATGCATGAAACAATATATCAATAAAAAGTGTGACTATACCGTATTTATTTGCATGTATATATATATATATGCCCTTGATACGATCTAATATTTCTTTCCATTGTACATGTACTGAATTGTTATTTATTAGATAATTGCATTAAATTTTATTTCATGTACTCATACTTATGTGTATGTTGTAGTGACGATGAGTTGTTATACTTAAGTCTAAAATACAATTTCAGTTCCATAATTCTATTGTAATTAGATTAGATATCGTAAATTGATGATTCCGGTAGACAATTATGGCGTTACTGTAAGAAAAGTTTTGAGCATTTTTTTTATAAAGATAATACAAATTCTACTGCTGTAGTAAATATCTCAAGAGTGAATCATTCTAAACAGAAAGTTTCTTTTTTGTAAAAACTTAAAGCATTCTACTTTTTAAATGATTAAACGAGTGTTTATGATACCAAAGACCTATACGTATAGGTCTTTGATGATACGTACAGTTCTAATATTTAATTTTAATCAATGTACCAAAATCTTTACTATTCATCATGATTGTTTCTGCGCTTTATTTTAGTACGAACTGACATACACATGTAAATAGTAATACTATAGTTTATACATAATATCGCTTATCTGTCGATTAACAGTTTTAATGCAATTAGAATTGAGCAGGTCTTCTGATTGTTGTTTCGAGAAAAGGTGCGAAATACGCCATTAAAAGGCGATAATTTTTTATTTAAATATTTTTTATATTGAGCATCATGTAAATATTGATAGAAAGTATTTTGATTTTGTTAAGAGCTAGTTTTATACCATTGTTTGTACATTATGTTCCTCATATTTTCACGAGAAGGGTTTTGACTTTGAGGAAATTTTTCAAGAAACAATTACAACGTACTACATATATAAGTCCTCGATCTTTGTTCTAGACTATTTAGGTTATGTATAAATATTCTTATTACACACAGCCAGTGTAAATTAATGTTAGCTCAGGGTGTTAATGATTGATGGATCAAAATCCGAATTGTCTTTCTATTTCAAAGTCATACACGACATATTAATATATCAATGTTTTACTCATTTTACGGCCTTAGACACAATAAGCAACAAATAAATTATATTAAATTTTACATGCATACAAACTTTCGTTTTTCGAATACTTGTAATATTAGTGAAAAAGAAAATAGGTTCTCGTGCTGTATAACGCTATTAACAACCAAATTAATAAAATAATATAATCATGGATTTTCGGATTTTAAAATAATTCAATAAAAAATAATAGTATTTTTTCTATAACTGCATTAACATCTTTTACTTGCCAACTACGCTAGCATTTTCTCTGTTGTACATTATACTATCGATGTTCATACACAGATAATTAAGTATATTACAAGCTTGTATAATACCACCCGCGGTTTTATTGCCTATCGATTTCCTGGGGCTATATTGGTGATGCGGTAAATTTTGACCCGTATCATGTGTTCTATCAGATGACCTAAAGGGAAACAATCCAATTGTTGGTATCAGCTTAATCAGCTCGATCTCGAAAGGGAGACTACTTATGGAAATTGACCAAAATTGTTCCATATGCGTGAAAACGAGATAAAGTTTTTTTCTGAATGGTCCCACCCGGATGTTTGTCACAAAAATGCAAATAAACTTAATCCCGTTTTCAGGCCTTTATATCAAAGATTCTAACTACAAACGTTCTTTACAACATCGTAGCATACATTTGTAAATCCTAGGGAACACTTTTTGAATTACTTAAATTATTTCATACAACAATAAGGCAATTTACGTGTGCATTGGTGTGAGTCGAGATATGATGTTTACAAATAGAAGGTCCGGGGGAGAACAATTAGCAGGTGCGCGATGACACAGTGTACTACCATTCATAGGCACTCGATTCCGTGATTTTTATACGTTTACAGACGTTATTTTTCAATTTCACACATCAAACAATGCAAATCTGTCGAAAGAAAGATCTTCATTTTTTCCCTTATTGAGTGTATAAAATATTCCAAGGTAGCGAACTCGCCACCTTTTCGATTGGCGGTAGTGACGAAAATAAGCGTGGGTCCCGGCTTTCCTGAAAATGAAGATTTTCGTAATATCGTGCGACCACTGTGTTTGATGATGTTTAACATATTATGAAATGTAAACATGATCAGAAAAATCAAAGCATACATTTGAGGATTTTAAATCCCTTGTTCTGTATAGGTCAATATTATTCAAATTGTTCCGCTATTTTCGCTGTTTACACACGAGGGTGATTAAGTAAAAGTTTTGTCATTGGAAATCATCCGAGCGAAGACATTGTCACTACTTGTGTAAATAAAAAGACGTACTGATGATATTAAACCTCATACAGGAATAAACTACATAGACTACGACTAGGTATTTGAAGGATTTAAAGCTAGACTAGACTGTGTTTTAAATAACGTAGGTACGTTTTAAAATGTTTACAATTTCTTACATATGTAGTACATACATGTACATGTATTTAATTTACTATAGTGGCTGGTATTAATTATGTAACACTTTGTTTTGAGTATTATTATTTGTTTATGAATACTTTTATAATATATTGCCATTATAAGAATTCAACATGGATTAATAAGTGTCCACGTGGTTGTACAGTAGTTGAACATTTTGTATTTCAAAAGAGGATGTATGTTAGTCATTTATTTATTAAATAACATTTTTCAATCGAAAGTGGTGTTGTTATAATTTTTACTATCATCATACAAAGCTCAGATAGTGAGATAAATAGGGAGCTAACATAAATGCATTTATTTAACTAACGTATCTATTTTTATCTGCTACATTAAATGTGGCGAATCTAAAATCATCCTTGTTCTTTGGTGAGCTTTGCGTTACTATCCAATTAGTAGTTAATGAGTATCTGTCAGTATCAAATCATTCATACGTATAGCACCAGCTTTCACAGAGATTTTTATTCAATGGCTCAGAATCAAACGAAACTAATTGCTAGTATAAACTGTTAAGCGTTTTAATTAGGCAGGACATGGATTTATTTTGGTGGATGGCTATGAAACCGCCAAATATAGAACCCACCAATTCAAGAACATTTTAAAAACGCCAAATTTTTCACCCGCAGAAAACAAGACGTATGCAGTATTATATTTATGCTTCTGAATGATTGCAGTAATTGCATAAAATGCTTAAACTATACGTATGCAATGAAATCAGGAGACTCAGGCTGGCAGTTATACCTATAATGATAATACCTTGAATAATGCTCATTTAGTCATCATTGTATACATTAAGTGCACATTGTAACTGTTGACAATCAGGAGATTTCTTACTGGTGTAAAATATAAAAAGGAAGCTTAGGTCACTAGCACGATTATTTTACGATTATTTGTCACAAATATGCGTATAAAAAAGTCGGAATAATGTATTCTTCTTAAACTGCCCTAGTGCAGCACATAAAGTCATTCTAGAAAATAGTGACGTAATATTTCCGAGTGAAACATGTGTGGAGTCTGTTATTATATAAATAACACATTTCTGAGAGGGCGTTATTAAAAATTGTCAGCGCGAGAAAAATAATGTTGACCGATGCGTCAATATTACTTTTACGAGGGCTGTCGATTTTTAATAACGCACTCTCAAAAATCACCAGCCCTCGTGAAAGTAATGTTGACGCCTCGGTCAACATTATTTTTCTCGCGCTGACAATTTTTAATAACGCCCTCTCAGTAAAGTTTTATTTATTATACCGAAGATTTATAGAAATATTATACAAAGATAAATATGACGGCACAACAATTAAATAAGCAATGACATTGCATTTACTATCAAGATTTAACTACCGCTTCAAACGAAATTATCGTCTTATTAGAGTATTTTTAAGTTAAATGTACAATATAGAACAACATTTAGCATGAACAACTCGTCAAATAAATAGAAAAATGATTTAATAACCGAAAGTCTGTTTGAACTATGCGCGCATCATTTCTCCGCTAGTGTTATTACAATGTGCTATCAAAAACTAACTTACCAAATTATGTTTCCAGTACTTCCTAATTTATGTTTGGCATTTTTCCAGTACGTTTGTGCTGCTTCTATTAAGTACTTATGAAACTTTAATTTCTTATATAAACACTTTTTACTTTATAGGCACTGAAGACCAACGATCATTACAATGCTGACTAGCCAATATCTTTACATTTTGATTGTGATAGGTTTGTACGGCACACCGACTTCTTGTCTAAATATAGCAGACGTCAAAAAACTCATAAAAGACAAGGCGTTAGATTATGATAGAAGTGTACGACCAGTTGCAGATCAAGCAACTCCGGTAGTTGTGAATATTACATTTGAATTGTTATCAATAACAGAAGTGAATGAAGTACAACAGACGATCACGATTAATGTTTATCTTGGAATGAATTGGGTCGATGTACAAATGAAATGGAACCCAAACGATTATGACGGAACTTACCAATTTACAGTTGAGAGTGATCGGTTTTGGACTCCAACACTTATTCTAACGAACTCTAATGAAAAACTTGAAAAGATTGGAGATTCATGGACATCAGTTCGCTTTGTGGCAAATGGCAATGCATATTACTATCCGGGAGCCGTTTTAAAGGCGTTGTGTAAGTTAGATATACGATTTTATCCCTGGGATCGTCATGCTTGCTACCTCTCGTTTAGTGCTTGGGGTCATGTACCTAGTGAATATGACTTACGAAACGTAACAAGTGAAGTAGGAACATCATTTTATTCCCCAAATGGTGCATGGGATTTAATGGGCTCTTCAGTGCAATCAGTACAAATTCCAGGCCTTGCTTCATTCTACAATGTGGACCTTTTTATCCAGAGACAGTCAGCTTATGTTATCGTAAACGTAATTCTTCCAGTGATTATTTTGTCACTGTTAAATCTCATGATATATTTTATCCCAACAGAAAGTGGTGAGCGAATGTCCTTCAGTATTACCTTACTATTAGCTATTGCTGTATTCTTAACCATAGTTGGAGACAACTTACCGAAGTCCTCAACACCAATGGCTATCTTTAGTTATTACTTATTGTCAGTTTTAGTAATCAGCAATTGTATAACATTATCTGTCATATATAGTCTTTGTTTATACCATCGTGATGAGTCTAAACCAATTGGTGGTTGTTGGAAGAGAATGGTTCGAGTCATGGGATGCACCTGTAGTTCAAGTAAACGCTATGATAAATACCGGTACGACAATAGGGTGCAAAACTCAGATGAACCAAATGTCGGTGATAGAAATTCAGGAATCATTGATACACGCATGAACTCAAGTTCCTTATATCAAAATAGGCCATTCCACTGGAAGATGCATCCATACCAAAGACACGCACCAGTGTTGTCGCAGCATAATTGTGATAAGGTTTCTAAACGTTCGTCAAACAAGCCCACTGAAGAAGAGAGCGATAATGACAAGTACGATGATGACAACGAGAAAGATATTAGTTGGAAGAATGTTAGCATCGCATTCGATCGAATATGTTTTATCTTGTTTCTGATTATATTAATAGCGTCCATGGCAACGACGTCTGTGCTGATTTATGTCGGACTTAAGGAAACAGATAAATATATTTAAGGCTGCAGTTATTTCAGTGTACTAAATGTTCCTTGTTAAATATTTTGAGACATTACCGCTAAAATACATCCACTGATACCTTCTATATGTAGCAAATGTTAAGTATTGCATAATTCCTTACATATAAAGTGTACATAAAAATACCATTTTGTACTTCTGCAGAACTGACAATTAAGATATTGTGAAATAATTGTCAAATTGTTAGTAAACTGCTAAGCTTGGTTTGTTTCTGTATGTTTTTGATCATCCAAAACGTCAATACATTTTGTAGAAAGTTTGTCAAATTGAATGAGTTATGTCCCTTCGAATCCGGCTGGTGTAGGCTATGTGGAATTCATATACAACTTCATACACTGCGACAACAGTTATTAGGTAATTCCCCAATATCGCCAATCGTAACTACTCGGGTATTTCCATAATTATGGTGACTGATTTATGTCATGTCCTATTTTCGCTACAACAAAGCGAAAATGCGAAAAAACGAAAATACGACATGGCATATATCAGCCACCATAGTTATGGAAATACCCGAGTAGTTATGATTGGCTATATTGGGGAATTATTGTCGCATCTTTGCTCTTTCCTGGCGAAAATGCAAAAATACAAAACACGACAACGTGGACTTTTTCGCATTGTTACCTTGTAGCATTTACGCATTGTTGCATTTTCGCATCTTTGCGTTCCGGTTACGCATGCGCAGGAAGTTTACATATACCTTATACAAGTTGGTGTGCATGCGCTTGTACAACCGGAACGCGAAAATGCTACAATGCAACAATGCGAAAAAGTCGACGTTGTCGTTTTCGCATTGTTACATTTTCGTCACGAAAAAGAAAATATAGCAAAGATGTAAGGCGAAAACATGACTCATTTTTGGTGTCGTACCGTCGCCCTTCATCTGTCGTATTTCACTTTCTCGCCACGACAATGCGAAAATGAAACAATGCAAAGATACAACAATGTTGACTTTGTCGTATACAAATTCCCCTCGTACCTAAGTGGAGGGTTACAAATTTAGGTTATTTGGTATCCTGTAACTACTTTTTCGATACTAGGTACTCGTTTTCGTAGAAATTCAGACTTTCAAACGTGTTTATTGCGATTAATGAAATGGGTATCATATTCCCATGGAAAGAGAAACAGGTCGTTTCCATCGCGGGACTCCCAGTGTCAGCCATGGTGGAAAGTAGCCCGTGGAGTACTACAACAAATGGCGGCTTGCCCTGTGTCCGAGGCACTTTCTTTAGACAAACGCCGAGGAGTTCCGATTGCAAAATCGCAATTTGCAGGATCGGAATTTTCAGAATTACCGGAACAGGACAAGTATTTACATCAGTGACACGTGAACATTGATTATAGTTACAACTGGTATATTGTATTGAAACTTTATAGCCCAATGCAATTCCAATTAATGATAGAATTTTTTTTATTCGTTTCTGACAGATGGCGAGAAAAAAAACGTTTCATTTCTTGTGTTTATATATAGCTTAATAGTCTGAGGGTATCTTTAACTTAATTCTGCGTCACAATATTAATCTCCTGTGATTATACCCATAATGATAATACCTAGAATAATGCTCATTAATTTGTCACCATTGTATATATTAAGCACACACTGTAACTGTCGACAATCAGAGCTTTCTTACTGGTATAAAATATGAAAAGGAAACATAGGCTACTCGCACAATTATGTTACGATAATTCGTCACGCGTATAAAAAAGGTCGGAATTGTGTATTCTTTCAAAATGGCCACTGTACAGCACTGTAATGTTAATATAGAAGATAGTGACGTAATGTTTTGCACAAAGTCCAACGGACGGAGACTTGTGTTAGTCTTCGTATGGTAGATGTATAGAATCTGTTGTATTGCTTTATGTCCGTAGTAAAATTGCTTAATGTTGCCATATTTGTACACATTTCCCCTCATTGTGCTTTTAGTACATCCTAATTTATGTTAAGCTTTTCCAATTACAATGTAGTATTTTTCCTGCGTCATACTTCTGTTGAGTACTGTTTTTGTCTGACGGTTTGTCCGCTACAATATCTTTTTTTTTCAAACTATGTTGAAACAGTGATATGATACTTCTATTGAGTACTAATGACACTTGAATTATTTATATTAACACTTTTTACTTTATAGGCACTGAAGACCAACGATCATTACAATGCTGTTTAGCCAATATCTTTACCTTATGATTGTGGTAGGTTTGTATGGCAAACCGACTTCTTGTCAAAATATATCAGCCGTTAAAAGACTCATAAAAGACAAGGCCTTAGATTATGATAGAAGTGTACGACCAGTTACGAATCAATCGACTCCAGTAGTTGTGAATATTATATTTGAATTGTTATCAATAACAGAAGTGAATGAAGTACAACAGACGATCACGATAAATGTTTATCTTGGAATGAATTGGGTCGATGTACAAATGAAATGGAACCCAACCGATTATGACGGAACTTACCAATTTACAGTTGAGAGTGATCGGTTTTGGACTCCAACACTTATTCTAACGAACTCTAATGAAAAACTTGAAAAGATTGGAGATTCATGGACATCAGTTCGCTTTGTGGCAAACGGCAATGCACAATACTACCCGGGATCTATTTTAAAATCGTCGTGTAATTTAGATGTAAGATTTTATCCCTGGGATCGTCATGCTTGCTACCTCTCGTTTAGTGCTTGGGGTCATGTACCTAGTGAATATGACTTACAAAATGTAACAAGTGAAGTAGGAACATCAGAGTATTCCCCGAACGGTGCATGGGATTTAATGGGCTCGTCAATCCAAACAGTAGATATTCCTGGGCTTGCTTCATTCTACAATGTCGGCCTTTACATCCGGAGACGATCTGCTTATGTTATTGTAAACATAATTCTTCCAGTAATTATTTTGTCACTGTTAAATCTCATGATATACTTTATCCCAACAGAAAGTGGAGAGCGAATGTCCTTCAGTATTACCTTATTGTTAGCTATTGCTGTATTCTTAACCATAGTTGGAGACAACTTACCGAAGTCCTCAACACCAATGGCTATCTTTAGTTATTACTTATTGTCAGTTTTAGTAATAAGCAACTGTATAACATTATCTGTCATATATAGTCTTTGTTTATACCATCGTGATGAATCTAAACCAATTGGTGGTTGGTGGAAGAGAATTGTTCGAGTCATGAGATGCAACTGTAGTTCAAGAAAACGTTGTGATAAATACAGGTTCGACAATCGGGTGCAAAACTCAGATGAACCAAATGTCGGTGATAGAAATTCAGGAAACTTTGATACACGCATGAACTCAAGTTCCTTGTATCAAAATAGGCCATGCCACTGGAAGATGCATCCATACCAAAGACACGCACCAGTGTTGTCGCCACATAGTGGTGATAAGGTTTCTAAACGTTCGTCCTACAAGCCCACTGAAGAAGAGAGCGATAATGACAAGTATGATGATGACAACAAAATAGAAATTAGTTGGAAGAATGTTAGCATCGCATTCGATCGAATATGTTTCATCTTGTTTCTTATGATACTTATAGCGTCCATGGCAACGACGTCTGTGTTGATTTATGTCGGACTTAAGGAAACAGAAGAATATGTTGAAAGATTGCAATAAAATTATTTCAGTGTAATATATGTCCTTATATTTTGAGACAGTACTGCTAAAACACATCCGCTGATACCTTTTATACGTTGTGGAAAGTGTACATAAAATTACCATTTTGTACTTCTGCAGAAATTACAGTTAAGATGTTGTGAAATTATTGTTGTGAAATTATTAGTAAACTGCTAAGCTTGATTTGTTTCTGTATGTTTTCGATCATCCCAAACATCAATACATTTGGTAAAAACTGTTACCCCTTGGAGTGGCGGTCATGGTCATATGGCTAGTAATCTTCGGCTTGTTCGAAACCAGATCGCGACAGGTCATGCCTGGTCTATGAAAACTTGACAATGTTGTCGATCTGCCTCTAAATGTGGAGAAGGTGCCTGCTCCTGATGACAGGGTATGTAGTCCTTGTTAGAATACAGCCAAGCAAAACTGGTTAGGTGAATTGGCCGCTGTGCATAATTTAAAGATTTCGTTGAAAACGGTGTTGAACCCACTGAAACAAATTGTTTACCTCTGATTTAACAATGTTATCTTTAACAAGTATAGACTGTTTCAACTGTGAAAATAGTACCATAATAGCTCATTTAAATTCGTTTGAACAAACTTTCAAACGTTGATTACCGTTGGTCATCCTGTATACATCTTACTTAGTAAAGATTGTTTAAGCAGTCTTAACAAAGACTGTATACTTATCAATCTGATATTTGCCTGAAAGCTTTACATAATAACAAAGATAATTATGCGAAGTAGCCATTGTTAAAGCGGCATTAAGTAACAACCAAATATACTTACTCTAGATAAAGAGTACTTGAAATTGTAAATGTTTACCAACTGCTGTTTCATACTTTCACCTTGTTGTCAAACTATAAAAGTTCATCTTAGGTCTGTAATTGGCCAATTTGGTGAGAACCTGTCTCCGCTTACAGTCGGATTTAATGACCTCTCCTATTTTGGGTTATAAGCATTACGAGTACGATTAGAAACTAACATCTTTTTTATTATCTAAACCACGTCGAACGGAATTCAGTGAAAACATTATTTTTCTTTAACTTTTCTTAAAGTTAAAACATTGACATGGGATCTAAACAATATTAATATTACAAACGTAGCAATCATGATCATTGTCACGTTCGTTAACAATTACTACACTGACATTGTTACAATGAAAATACTTTTTGTCAAGAACAGAAACAGCAACAAAAACCACATTGATAATTAATTGTCTACATGAACATCTCATTGAATTTATTCATTAATTTCTGACGGATCCATATAATTACATGACCATTATTCATGTCGTTTCCATGTTTTAAACGAGTATGTACGGCAAGCGGTTCACCTAATAAGATTTCATTCAGTAATGATTAAACCGTCCATAAAGAGCTTGCAACTACTCAACAAATCGATATTTTTGTCAAAATATCTTAGTTTTAAGGGTACGCCCTGCCATGACCTGAATTTAAACCCGGATCATCGGATTACAAGTCCAGCACAAAAACCAATGGACTACGACAGCCATCGACCATTATTAAAGACTCGAGTATCAGCCCACTTTATTCAGTGGGTTTATTTTAGCATATAATTATGGTTTAGTTTTTAAATCTATAAATCGGCGAATCTTGATTTGACCTGACATCCAAGCCCGATACCTTAAAATGCTTTAGCAAATGAAGGGAAATAACTATTCCAAAGGATAAATAAATAAAAGGTATAACACAATTTACATTTATTTATTTAAAATACAGAGGAGAATTTCTAAACTCGATTGACATTCGAATGTCTTTAAACCACTAAATACTGTATGAACAGATTCTTGTTTGTTTTATGTTATAGAAATGTTTTGATGTAATTGTTTAGTCTTAAAACATGAGTAATGATAGATTTGAAGTAATTAATGTACATTTTATATCCTTATGCAATTTAAGTTTAGATATTTTGTGTTAAAGTCCCATAATCATATACATTTATCCGTCGTAATTTAGTTTCTGTTTGTTCTATAACTGAGGAATCCGAGCGCTGTGTTTTCCTCCCGTGCGTTCTCTATAGCAGGAAAAAAAATCCAAAACCACTATCGTATTTTTTTCAATATCATTGAAAAAAAAACAGCCGTGTTTTCCCGCAGTCATATTATGCACATATATTTCAAGTTTACAAAACCAAAATTCACAGCGAAGTGAATGTATTTGGAAGAAAAGGATTTGTTTCGTCAGTAATAATTATCTTGGGATAATATCAGCAATTGTTTGTTTCTTTTACATATATATTTGTTATAGCAAAAAGCTAATGGGACTTTAAATCTTTTTGGTAATAGTTCTGACTCAATGATAATTTTTAAATATTTTATATACATATGGTATATCATATATCACGACAATGAATTGAAAAATTGAAATTGAGATTTGTCTGATGTGTATGTATGCATTTTAAGTATTTTTATGTGTCATTAATTTTAAGTAAGCTAGTTACTGTTGCGTTATTTCATTTGAGATTTGTTAAAATTACAAACACGATATAGGTAAGTAAGTAAGTAATTTATTTCGGATTTGTACAATACATCATCACATAAATACATTTTGCATATAAATACAATATCACGTTTGATTAATTATAATTATACAATGTATATATATTCTTTACTTAAGTCTCATTCACATATATACAAATACAATCACACTATATTATATCACAGAGTCATTATTATGTGACCATTCTAACAGAGAATTATAAGAGACTGGTAAAATTATTCACACGAAAAGTATAAACTAAAAATACATATATTTATATATATATATATTATTATTGCTACTATACATGAATTCCTATCATATTATAATAAAATAAAAATGTATGTGAAAAAATCATTATCAATACAATTATAGGTATAATTACTCAAATGGTTTTTAACATTTTTGTCTTCTCAAACAGACAGATTGAAGGCAATTACATGTAGTCTTAAAACATATTTGTACATCAGGTGACAATTGTTGAACAATAGACATTTTAACACTTATGTATGTCAACCAAGCCACAGCTTGTTCTAATCGTAATTATCGTCTGAATTTTTCATTGGACTAGTAGTTAATTTGCACTTTTGTAACAAGACTTTTTATTGATGTTGTGTGCTGTAAAGATAAATAAATTGTGACGCTCAAGGAGATATATTAATTCTTTTTAGGTAAGATTTTAATACATGCATTCTTCTAATTAATATTTTACGTATCTTATGTTTAGGTAAATTTGTGTTCAAATTAAATGATTATGTCGTTTTTTTGTGAATCAGTTCATTATTAATAAACAAATGTCTGAATATGAATTGTATTCATAGTTCGTGATTCTTATTATGTCAGTTCAAAGTTTATGAATCTTATTGTGTTAGTCGGTTATTCCGAGTAACTTGATATAGTTTGTATATTGAATCTTTGAAATCAGAATTTGCAATTATAAAATAACTGTATGTTTTAAATCATTATGTATCATATTTATTATGTTACATGCACTTAAACTAGTAATTGATGTATGCTGTGAAGATTAATAAATTGTGACGCTCGAGGAAACATCTTAATTCTTTTAGAAGTTGGAGATTTTCCAGAACATCAGCTAACTCCCCATAAGCAGAATGTGACGAGGAGTTATCTCCCCCTATGCGGGAAATTTCGCTTCATAACATTTGAACCAGAACTATTTAAATCAAAAGACATTATTTACGACGGCTTGTGAATACACCTGTACATGAAAATATCTTCAGACGCAATAATAAAGAGACATACTTCAATATTGGTAATATTGGTACATGAACATATCTTCAGACGCAATAATAAAGAGACATACTTCAATATTGGTAATATTGGTACATGAACATATCTTCAGACGCAATAATAAAGAGACATACTTCAATATTGGTAATATTGGTACAGAAAATTCTTAAACATGTATATAAGTTTTACAATCCTTTTAATTTGTGTAAAGTTATTCTTAATTGTTTTTTATTGTTGTTGATCACATCCGTAAAAGGATGACTATATAGAAAAACTTTACATCAAGCGACGCGGCGTTATGATAATGTAAACACTATCCTGATAGTTTGTAACATGCAGTACATACAATGTATTTGATCAAGTTTTGTACAGTTGACATTTTTTTTCTCGATGAGTAGATTTGACATTTTAGTAATAATATAGCATATTATGGCGTGGTAAGCAGCATCTTGCCTTATTTCATTTATGAAAGCAGAGTAAAACCAAATTATAACTCCATCGCAGAATTTTCATTGAGATTTATTTCAAGAAAAATGCAAACATTATCAGAAGCAATCAAATCAAACATTTGAAATTTTAAGTCAATTGTTAAGCACCGATCAATTTTATTCAAACTGTTTTTGACATTCCCTCTGTTGTGCTTAAACTGACGCAGTGACTATATTAAAGTCCCATAATCATATAAATACATTTTGCATATAAATACAATTTCACGTTTGATCAATTATAATTATACAATGTATATATATTCTTTACTTAAGTCTCATTCACATATATACAAATACAATCACACTATATTATATCACAGAGTCATTATTATGTGACCATTCTAACAGAGAATTATAAGAGACTGGTAAAATTATTCACACGAAAAGTACAAACTAAAAATACATAATATTTATATATATATATATATATATATATATTATTATTGCTACTATACATGTATTCATATCATACTATAATAAAATAAAAATGTATGTGAAAAAAATCATTATCAATACAATTATAGGTATAATTACTCAAATGGTTTTTAACATTTTTGTCTTCTCAAACAGACAGATTGAAGGCAATTACATGTAGTCTTAAAACATATTTGTACGTCAGGTGACAATTGTTGAACAATAGACATTTTAACACTTATGTATGTCAACCAAGCCACAGCTTGTTCTAATCGTAATTATCGTCAGAATTTTTCATTGGACAAGTAGTTAATTTGCACTTTTGTAACAAGACTATTTATTGATGTTGTGTGCTGTAAAGATAAATAAATTGTGACGCTCAAGGAAATATCTTAATTCTTCTAATTAATATTTTACATATCTTATGTTTAGGTAATTTTGAGTTCAAATTAAATGATTATGTTGATTTTTTGTGTGAATCAGTTCATTATTAATAAACAGATGTCTGAATATGAATTGTATTCATAGTTCGTGATTCATATTATGTCAGTTCAAAGTTTATGAATATTATTGTGCTAGGCTGTTATTCCGAGTAACTTGATAAATTTTTTATATTAAGTCTTTGAAATTAGAATTTGCAATTATAAAATAACTGTATGTTTTAAATCATTATGTATCATATTTATTATGTTACATGCACTTAAACTAGTAATTGATGTATGCTGTGAAGATTAATAAATTGTGACGCTCGAGGAAACATCTTAATTCTTATAGAAGTTGGAGATTTTCCAGAACAACAGCTAACTCCCCATAAGAAGAATGTGACGAGGAGTTATCTCCCCCTATGCGGGAAATTTCGCTTCATAACATTTGCACCAGAACTATTTAAATCAAAAGACATTATTTACGACGGCTTGTGAATACACATGTACATGAAAATATCTTCAGACGCAATAATAAAGAGACATACTTCAATATTGGTACAGAAAATTCTTAAACATGTATATAAGTTTTACAATATTCTTAATTGTTTTTTCTTTTGTTGACCACATCCGTAAAAGGATGACTATATAGAAAAACTTCACATCAAGCGACACGGCGTTATGATAATGTAAACATTGTCCTTATAGTTTGTAACATGCAATACATACAATGTATTGGATTAAGTTTTGTGCAGTTGACATTTTTTTTCTCGATGAGTAGATTTGACATTTTAGTAATAATATAGCATATTATGGCGTGGTAAGCAGCATCTTGCCTTATTTCATTTATGAAAGCAGAGTAAAACCAAATTATAACTTCATCGCAGAATTTTCATTGAGATTTATTTCAAGAAAAATGCAAACATTATCAGAAGCAGTCAAATCAAACATTTGAAATTTTAAGCCAATTGTTAAGCACCGATCAATTTTATTCAAACTGTTTTTTACATTCCCTCTGTTTTGCACAAGGGAGTGACTGAGTGACAATATTATTAATGACACTAGTCAAATCGATAAAACAGTCACTATCTGTAAATTTGTATGCTTAAACTGACACAGTGACTATATTAAAGTCCCATAATCATATAAATGTATCGGTCGTTATAGTTTCTGTTTGTTCTATAACAAAGGAATCCGGTGTGTTTTTCTCCCGTGCGCACTTTATAGCATGAAAAAATATTTCCAAAACATCGTATCTTTTTCAATATCATTGACTGTGGGACTTTAAAGCCCATATAGTGATTCAACAACACTGAGTTAGACAATATATCAGAAAGATTTGATAGAATAGACATGTAAAATATACTTGAAAGTTTACAATATACAAGGTACGCTATGAGTCTTGATTGCACACCACATAGAACATCTATTAGGTTTTGAGTCTTGGACAAACCAATCCGAACATCTCCTTGGATATGAGCCTTGGTTACAAATCACTCAGAACATCTTTTAAGTTAAGAGCCTTGGTTACAAATCACTCAGAACATCTTTTAAGTTAAGAGCCTTGGTTACAAATCACTCAGAAAATCTTGGTTACAAACCAATCCGAACATCTTTTTAGTTACGAGCCTTGGTTACAAATCACTCAGAACATCTTTTAAGTTATATTTCGTGGTCACAAACCAATCAGAATATTTTAGGTTATGAGTATATGCTGTTATATCTCTCTTATGTTGTATGTATACATGTATGTTGGTAAGGATTGTTTGAGCCAGTCGGGCAAACGAACTCATTTAAACTAACAATGTTTCATATCACTCTTTAGTTGGTAGGTTTGATTAATGTCAGCTGACATGTTAAAATTTATTGTATTAAAGAATTGTGGTAAATAGCATTGCACTATTCAAACTCTCTATACTTGAACAAAGAAGACAAAAATACCCCCCTATAAATAACATGAATAATTCAATATGTTTAATTACACTAAATAGTGCCCCGGTTGTTAATTACTGTTGTCACTTCACTTCCTCTCATTAATTCTGAACGAAACCAGTTTATTGATTCGCCTAGTATACTCAAAAGTAAATCGGTAATAGATTGTGTCCTCTTGTTGTTGATTTTTCAATTTGAAATACGCTCACTGCAACATGCTTATACAGAAAACTGTCATTACACGTGGAATTCGATCTTCTTGGAGCAAATATAGGAAACAATAATACATTTTCTTTCAGATTATTTCTGGTAACATACGTTTTGCAATAATACGTGTAATAACAAAACAGGTCAAACGGCCATGTTGCTGCCGTTCAGTTTTTATAGATCTTATTACCTTTTTATGTAAATTGTTACTATTTTAATATGTACATATGTTCTATATTTAGATGAACAAAATAGTAATAACAGGCTTACAGTCAGTAGTGCATACAATACATGCCCCCTGTCATGACCTATCATTGATATGTTAGCTGATGTTTATACAGCAGCATCTGTCTAGATTTTGTT
This sequence comes from Lutraria lutraria, assembly GCA_964023205.1. Classification (NCBI taxonomy): domain Eukaryota; kingdom Metazoa; phylum Mollusca; class Bivalvia; order Venerida; family Mactridae; genus Lutraria; species Lutraria lutraria. The sequence goes on from OZ026843.1 coordinate 8,939,581, forward strand.
ATGATGATAATTTTGTATGACAAGGGAGTCAGTTATCACCCGGAAACTAAAGTTCTATTTTTGGTAATAGTCACCTAGGTAATTGTCCTTTTGACCACCAAATGTAACCCCACACTGGGTTATCCTCCGAGCTACCCATGTACCAATATCACCCCTAACTGAAATTATACGGAAACTGAATTTCTATTTTTAGAACAATGACCTAGATATTTGACATTTTGACCCCATTTGCAATCCCACTCTATGTTATCTCCTAAGCTACCCAAGTACCAACATCATCCCTATGTTATGCTGGGTTTATTTTGTATTTTTATGTCTCTGTGTTCTTGTATTTATAATGTTTGAATTTGGTTGTTTAATAGTCAAATAGCGTTTTATACATTAATATGTTCAATTATTTGTTTGTCTATAACACTTGATAATCTTATATACTGCATTCTAGCTTTATCGTCATTCGCCTTAGTTTAATCCTCTTTTCTGTCTGTATATGTGGCTTTAATATTTTGTTTCTATAGCAACTACTTTTGTATAACTGACCAAACAAAGAAGGTGATAATTAGCTTAATGCGGCTTATATGTTGCGTTTCTTTAAGTATATCAATTAATCTTTCTGTCTTCAAAAATACCCTTTCTTCTAGTTTCAGAATTTATGTACATGTATTTTAATTGGTCGTTTTAATTTATGTCACACCCATTTTTGTATGCATGACTAGCCCGCTTGGGTGGACTGGTCAAAAATTTATATGATAGAAGATACTTGAATTTTGTCTTAGCTGTAAGGTGGATGTCCACAGACCAGTTAGTGCGATTTCGCCACCACGTTTTATTGTGTTTCATATTTGGATTGTTGTTCACATTGACGTTATTATTATTATTATCATTACGTTAAAAAATAAAGTGGATCATTGAAGTTTTGGACTTGTAGTAACTACTGTTGGATTGTAATTAGCAACAGGAATTCCTGTGCTGACTGATTGTACATTTAGCTAATTCCCCGAAATAAAGTAACGCGCGTACACAACAAAGAAAGACAAGAAACCAGCGGCGTTACACCTAACTGAAGTTATCATCTGAAAGCCAAAGTTCTATTTTTAGTACAGTGACCAAGATATTTGACCTTGTGACGCCCATTTGCAATCCCACTCTAAAATATTCCTTAAGCTACCCATGTATCAACTATTGTTTGAAATCCATCACCCCTAACTGAAGTTATCATCCGGAAACCACTTCGGAAAGACAGACGGACGGATATTAACAGACACTGCAGTCCCCTCCGGTACGACAGGGGACTAATAAAGCTCAGTTCCTCATAAATAAGAGGCAAAAGGTTTTTGTAACTTGATTTTGTTGCTATTGACCTTTAGAAAACTTTCGGTATGCGTCTGAAAATAATATCAGGTTATTCTCAAGTAAAGACTTGTATATCGCTTTTCAACTTGATGTGGGCGTTATCTAAACACTTTTAGCTTCCATTTGATTGCGGAAACACGATTAATGGAATGTGGTAACACTAAATGGCACATTATTGTTGGTTCAAATACCACAAGTACATTCTGTTAGATCATCTAAGGTTTTAATGGACCCTGGCTATTCATATACTAGTAAACAATAATACAACAAATGCGGATACTATCGAATAATTTTCAAAACTAAAACTAAGAATGAACTGTACATACTCATCGCAAACACAATTAGAATACTTGAATTATTTATTTTATAAGTGGCAAATCTTTGTAATACACGACGATCGTTTTTATAAAGTACCATGTTTGTCATACATTGGGCCAATATGTTTGATACCAGGAACTCCTTCGGATTTTAAGCGTAATTTATTTGTAACGATTTTAAATGTATAGTGAATGCTTTATCTATCTGAAGCGTCCTGAGATTTAACAGAATCTTCTGTGGTATTGTAAACGACAACTTATTCCGGAAAATTCGAGGTCGTGATTTATATTCACAAATCCTGTAGTAAACTGCATAGTATTTCCATATTTTGTTGTCATTATTAAACATTAATGATACATTTTGTCCTAATAGAATTAGTGGGAGTTTGCCCATCTGCTCAAACCTGTTGTGCGCAATTGCTGAATTTTCTTAACAATGGTGGGAGAAATTGTCGATGCCAATGACAATGTTCAGTTAAACATTATGCCATATCTTGAAATTAACAACTGTCGATCATAATTAGTACAGCATACTTTCAGTCTTTGGCCCAGTGTAACGAGTCTAATCAAGTTGTTAGTTATTGAAAACAAATTGTTCAACTCGCAAAGTTTGAATGCATTTCCACGAAAAAGCGACGAAAAATATCAACAAGGCAATGTTGTTAAAACAATTAATAGGGAGAACATCTCCGAAACTTAAAATAGAATAATTAACTACGATACTTCAATGCTCCGAATAAATTAATCCTAGTCCATTGGGAGAATAAACTACTGCATCAACCGTTTTTTACGTAACAAGGAGAAATGAAGCTTTCGTACACTAACCAAACAAGAACCCTCCTTTGTTAAAACAATTTAGATTAACAAACATACTGATAAGTATTGATAAAATTGTGCAAAGTTATATTGATATATAACACATTATAATATATTATATATATACAGTGTAACCTCTCCAGAGCGGCCCCCTATAGAGCAACAACCTCTCTATAACAACACCTTCAAAATTCACTTAGCTGATATTTACTATAAATTTAACCTCTGCAGAGCAACAATCGCTAAACAACAGCCTATACTTGCAGCTCCCATAAGGTGTTGTACTGTATGTATTTTAAGATATCAATAGACATATTTGATATAACTAGATATCTTGATAGGTAAGATTTTACTGGTTATCATATCGATAACATACAGAGTGCATAATGTGCAACTGCATATCAAATACATTGAAAACAAAGTATTGAAAACATGTACGTACAATGTATATGCAACCCAGCTAACGACGGCGGCAAAAAAACTTTAGTTATTAACTGAAACTTTTTCATTTCACTGAGTTTCATAAGGGTGTTTCTCATGATTACGTCATGCTAATATTATCACATAATTACGTCATCACAAACAATCAAATCAGGCATTTAAAACATTCAGTATATTGTTCAGCACAGGCCAATGCTATTCATTTACGTTGTCCTGTACTAGAAAGTGATTGGGTGACATTGCTTTTATCGTCAAATCGATTACGTTGTCACTGCTTCTATACTCTAGTATTTGTATACATAAACAGATGTAATGGTGATATTAAATCCCATAGTGGATTCAAACGGTTCTGAGTAAGTCAAGATTTGAATTGATGAATGCACGTGTATAATATACTTGACTGTTTAAAATATACAAGGTACGCTTGAAATGTCCTATACTCTCTGTTTTAATGCAACAGTGGTAATGCTTTCAACAGAGATTCATATGCAACATTTAAATGCGCTTGTTAACGTTTGAGTCATATCTATTTAATGATATCGGAAGAAAGTGTTTGGAATGTGAGTAATGTTTCATCATAAAATACCTTCAGTGTTCAAAGTGAAGAGTGGTGATCAGGAGTACTATAACGACGAAATTTTCAAAACGATAACATCCTGTTGAAGATTAGAACTCGTATTTTAACACTTTCTGATAATGGATATACTGCTAAATTCATTAAGTTAACATGACTGCCTGACTGGTGATATCAAGTTTCACCAATTTATAGACCATACTTATATACTTAAATATTAAATAAACCCATTGTAAAAAGTCAATTGCAAGTGATTTGAAACACACATTATGTTTCGTTGATTGTCTGGTAATTCAATATCGCAAGTAATTTAACTTGATATTTTAACTATAATTTGATAACTTCCTTAGTTCATTATATCTTACTTAAAAGAAATTCCACAGTCTGAATCCTGGAATTAAATGATACGTCATATATAAAAACTAATATCAGAACTTTGAGACTCAGTTCCCTATAGATAAACATTTCCACTACAAAACACCGAAAACAACCTTGTAATTCATTATCAAATTATGTGGTAATCGTCATTAAAAATTGACATCCGCTGTGGATGTTTTAAGCGAGTAATGAACAATATAACTGTCAGACTATAATTTTTGTCTCATATAATCAGATAATGTCGATTGATTGATTGATGCATCCCATTTAATTTTGATAGCCATGACCTGAATTTAAACCCGGATCATCGGATTACAAGTCCAGCACAAAAACCAATGGACTACGACAGCCATCGACCATTATTAAAGACTCGAGTATCAGCCCACTTTATTCAGTGGGTTTATTTTAGCATATAATTATGGTTTAGTTTTTAAATCTATAAATCGGCGAATCTTGATTTGACCTGACATCCAAGCCCGATACCTTAAAATGCTTTAGCAAATGAAGGGAAATAACTATTCCAAAGGATAAATAAATAAAAGGTATAACACAATTTACATTTATTTATTTAAAATACAGAGGAGAATTTCTAAACTCGATTGACATTCGAATGTCTTTAAACCACTAAATACTGTATGAACAGATTCTTGTTTGTTTTATGTTATAGAAATGTTTTGATGTAATTGTTTAGTCTTAAAACATGAGTAATGATAGATTTGAAGTAATTAATGTACATTTTATATCCTTATGCAATTTAAGTTTAGATATTTTGTGTTAAAGTCCCATAATCATATACATTTATCCGTCGTAATTTAGTTTCTGTTTGTTCTATAACTGAGGAATCCGAGCGCTGTGTTTTCCTCCCGTGCGTTCTCTATAGCAGGAAAAAAAATCCAAAACCACTATCGTATTTTTTTCAATATCATTGAAAAAAAAACAGCCGTGTTTTCCCGCAGTCATATTATGCACATATATTTCAAGTTTACAAAACCAAAATTCACAGCGAAGTGAATGTATTTGGAAGAAAAGGATTTGTTTCGTCAGTAATAATTATCTTGGGATAATATCAGCAATTGTTTGTTTCTTTTACATATATATTTGTTATAGCAAAAAGCTAATGGGACTTTAAATCTTTTTGGTAATAGTTCTGACTCAATGATAATTTTTAAATATTTTATATACATATGGTATATCATATATCACGACAATGAATTGAAAAATTGAAATTGAGATTTGTCTGATGTGTATGTATGCATTTTAAGTATTTTTATGTGTCATTAATTTTAAGTAAGCTAGTTACTGTTGCGTTATTTCATTTGAGATTTGTTAAAATTACAAACACGATATAGGTAAGTAAGTAAGTAATTTATTTCGGATTTGTACAATACATCATCACATAAATACATTTTGCATATAAATACAATATCACGTTTGATCAATTATAATTATACAATGTATATATATTCTTTACTTAAGTCTCATTCACATATATACAAATACAATCACACTATATTATATCACAGAGTCATTATTATGTGACCATTCTAACAGAGAATTATAAGAGACTGGTAAAATTATTCACACGAAAAGTATAAACTAAAAATACATATATTTATATATATATATATTATTATTGCTACTATACATGAATTCATATCATATTATAATAAAATAAAAATGTATGTGAAAAAATCATTATCAATACAATTATAGGTATAATTACTCAAATGGTTTTTAACATTTTTGTCTTCTCAAACAGACAGATTGAAGGCAATTACATGTAGTCTTAAAACATATTTGTACATCAGGTGACAATTGTTGAACAATAGACATTTTAACACTTATGTATGTCAACCAAGCCACAGCTTGTTCTAATCGTAATTATCGTCTGAATTTTTCATTGGACAAGTAGTTAATTTGCACTTTTGTAACAAGACTATTTATTGATGTTGTGTGCTGTAAAGATAAATAAATTGTGACGCTCAAGGAGATATCTTAATTCTTTTTAGGTAAGATTTTAATACATGCATTCTTCTAATTAATATTTTACGTATCTTATGTTTAGGTAATTTTGTGTTCAAATTAAATGATTATGTCGATTTTTTGTGAATCAGTTCATTATTAATAAACAAATGTCTGAATATGAATTGTATTCATAGTTCGTGATTCTTATTATGTCAGTTCAAAGTTTATGAATCTTATTGTGTTAGTCGGTTATTCCGAGTAACTTGATATAGTTTGTATATTGAATCTTTGAAATCAGAATTTGCAATTATAAAATAACTGTATGTTTTAAATCATTATGTATCATATTTATTATGTTACATGCACTTAAACTAGTAATTGATGTATGCTGTGAAGATTAATAAATTGTGACGCTCGAGGAAACATCTTAATTCTTTTAGAAGTTGGAGATTTTCCAGAACATCAGCTAACTCCCCATAAGAAGAATGTGACGAGGAGTTATCTCCCCCTATGCGGGAAATTTCGCTTCATAACATTTGCACCAGAATTATTTAAATCAAAAGACATTATTTACGACGGCTTGTAAATACACATGTACATGAAAATATCTTCAGACGCAATAATAAAGAGACATACTTCAATATTGGTAATATTGGTACAGAAAATTTTTAAACATGTATTTAAGTTTTACAATCCTTTTACTTTGTGTAAAGTTATTCTTAATTGTTTTTTCTTTTGTTGATCACATCCGTAAAAGGATGACTATATAGAAAAACTTCACATCAAGCGACACGGCGTTATGATAATGTAAACATTATCCTGATAGTTTGTAACATGCAGTACATACAATGTATTGGATCAAGTTTTGTGCAGTTGACATTATTTTTCTCGATGAGTAGATTTGACATTTTAGTAATAATATAGCATATTATGGCGTGGTAAGCAGCATCTTGCCTTATTTCATTTATGAAAGCAGAGTAAAACCAAATTATAACTCCATCGCAGAATTTTCATTGAGATTTATTTCAAGAAAAATGCAAACATTATCAGAAGCAATCAAATCAAACATTTGAAATTTTAAGCCAATTGTTAAGCACCGATCAATTTTATTCAAACTGTTGTGCACAAGGGAGTGACTGCGTGACAATATTGTTACTGACACTAGTCAAATCGATAAAACTGTCACTATCTGTAAATGTGTATGTTTAAACTGACACAGTGACTATATTAAAGTCCCATAATCATATAAATGTATCGGTCGTTATAGTTTCTGTTTGTTCTATAACAAAGGAATCCGGTGTGTTTTTCTCCCGTGCGCACTTTATAGCATGAAAAAATATTTCCAAAACATCGTATCTTTTTCAATATCATTGACTGTGGGACATTAAAGCCCATATAGTGATTCAACAACACTTAGTTAGACAATATATCAGAAAGATTTGATAGAATAGACATGTAAAATATACTTGAAAGTTTACAATATACAAGGTACGCTATGAGTCTTGATTGCACACCACATAGAACATCTCTTAGGTTTTGAGTCTTGGACAAACCAATCCGAACATCTCCTTGGTTATGAGCCTTGGTTACAAATCACTCAGAACATCTTTTAAGTTACGAGCCTTGGTTACAAATCACTCAGAACATCTTGGTTACAAACCAATCCGAACATCTTTTAAGTTACGAGCCTTGGTTACAAATCACTCAGAACATCTTTTAAGTTATATTTCGTGGTCACAAACCAATCAGAATATTTCTTAGGTTATGAGTCTTGGTTACTAACCAATCAGAATATCTTTTAGGTTATGAGTATATGCTGTTATATCTCTCTAATGCTGTATGTATACATGTATGTTGGTAAGGATTGTTTGAGCCAGTCGGGCAAACGAATCATTTAAACTACCAATGTTTCATATCACTCTTTAGTTGGTAGGTTTGATTAATGTCAGCTGACATGTTAAAATTTATTGTATTACAGAATTGTGGTAAATAGCATTGCACTATTCAAACTCTCTATACTTGGACAAAGAAGAAAAAAATACCCCCCTATAAATAACATGAATAATTCAATATGTTTAATTACACTAAATAGTGCCCCGGTTGATTATTACTGTTGTCACTTCACTTCCTCTCATTAATTCTGAACGAAACCAGTTTATTGATTCGCCTAGTATACTCAAAAGTAAATTGGTAATAGATTGTGTCCTCTTGTTGTTGATTTTTCAATATGAAATACGCTCACTGCAACATGCTTATACAGAAAACTGTCATTACACGTGAAATTCGATCTTCTTGGAGCAAATACATGTAACAATAATACATATTCTTTCAGATTATTTCTGGTAACATACGTTTTGCAATAATACGTGTAATAACAAAACAGGTTAAACGGCCATGTTGCTGCCGTTCAGTTTTTATAGATCTTATTACCTTTTTATGTAAATTGTTACTATTTTATTATGTACATATGTTCTATATTTAGATGAACAAAACAGTAATAACAGGCTTACAGTCAGTAGTGCATACAATACATGCCCCCTGTCATGACCTATCATTGATATGTTAGCTGATGTTTATACAGCAGCATCTGCCTAGAAAATAATGATAATTTTGTATGAAAAGGGAGTCAGTATTCATCCGGAAACTAAATTTCTATTTTGGGTAATAGTGACCTAGGTAATTGTCCTTTTGACCACCAAATGTAACCCCACACTGGGTTATCCTCCGAGCTACCCATGTACCAATATCACCCCTAACTGAAATTATCATACGGAAACTGAATTTCTATTTTTAGAACAGTGACCTAGATATTTGACATTTTGACCCCATTTGCAATCCCACTCTATGTTATCTCCTAAGCTACCCAAGTACCAACATCATCCCTAACTGAAGTTACTGTCAACTGAAGTCATCTGAAAGCCAAAGTTCTATTTTTAGTACAGTGACCAAGATATTTGAGCTTGTGACGCCCATTTGCAATCCCACTCTAGAATATTCCTTAAGCTACCCATGTATCAACTATTGTTTAAAATCCATCACCCCTAACTGAAGTTATCATCCGGAAACCACTTCGGAAAGACAGACGGACGGATATTAACAGACACTGCAGTCCCCTCCGGTACGACAGGGGACTAATAAAGCTCAGTTCCTCATAAATAAGAGGCAAAAGGTTTTTGTAACTTGATTTTGTTGCTATTGACCTTTAGAAAACTTTCGGTATGCGTCTGAAATTAATAATATCAGGTTATTCTCGTGTAAAGACTTGTATATCGCTTTTCAACTTGATGTGGCCGTTATCTAAACACTTTTAGCTTCCATTTGTTTGCGGAAACACGATAAATGGAATATGGTAACACTAAATGGCACATTATTGTTGGTTCAAATACGTCAAGTACATTCTGTTAGATTATCTAAGGTTTTACTTGACCCTGGCTATTCATATACTAGTAAACAATACTAGTAATACAACAAACGCGGATACTTTCAAATGCTATTCTAAACTGTGACTAAGGATATCACAGACAAATCAACTGTACATACATATCATCGCAAACACAATTAGAATATTTGAAATTATTTATTTTATAAGTGGCAAATCTTTGTAATACACGACGATCGTTTTTTTTTTAAAGTACCATGTTTGTCATACATTGGGCCAATATGTTTGATACCAGGAACTCCTTCGGGTTTTAAGCGTAATTTATTGGTAACAATTTTAAATGTATAGTGAGAGCTTTTAGAGCTTTATCTATCTGAAGCGTCCTGGGATTTAAAAGAATCTTCTGTGGTATTGCAAAAGACACCTTATTCCGGAAAATTCGAGGTCGTGATTTATATTCACAAATCCTGTAGTAAACTGCATAGTATTTCCATATTTTGGTGTCATTATTAAACATTAATGATACATTTTATCCCAATAGAATTAGTGGGAGTTTGCCCATCTGCTCAAACCTGTTGTGCGCAATTGCTGAATTTTCTTAACAATGGTGGGAGAAATTGTCGAAATTGTCGATGCCAATGGCAATGTTAGGGGAAGCATTTTGTCATTTCTTGAAAACAACAACTGTCGATCATAATTAGTACAGCATACGTTCAGTCTTTGGTTCAGTGTAACGAGTCTAACCAAGTTGTTAGTTATTGAAAACAAATTGTTCAACTCGCAAAGTTTGAATGCATTTCCATTTGAAAAAGCGACGAAAAATATCAACAAGGCAATGTCGTTAAAACAATAACTAGGGAGAACATCTCCGAAACTTAAAATAGAATAAGTAATTACGATACTTCAATGCTCCGAATAAATTAGTCCCAGTCCATTGGGAGAATAAACTACTGCATCAACCGTTTTTACGTAACAAGGAGAGATGAAGCTTTCGTACACTTAACAAACAAGAACCCTCCTTTGTTAAAAACATTTAGATTAACAAACATGCTGCTAAGTATTGATAAAATTGTGCAAAGTCATATTGAAATATAACACATTATAATATATTATATATATATACACAGTGTAACCTCTCCAGAGCGGCCCTCTATAGAGCAACAACCTCTCTATAACAACACCTTCAAAATTCACTTAGCTGATATTTACTATAAATTTAACCTCTGTAGAGCAACAATCGCTAAACAATTATAGCCTATATTTGCAGCTCACATAGGGTGTTGCTCTACAGAGGTTAAACTGTATGTATTTTCTAGACGAATAGTAGTTACTGTATTGTCTATTACTAGTTTGGCTAATCCTGGCCATTTGATTGGCTAATGGTGATTTCGGCGTTACCTGTCCTGTTTGACTGAATCTGTTTTTCATCTGCTCTGTTGTTGAAAATGTAGGCATCGTTCTATGATTTTAACGCGGCATAATATCGGGACATCATTAGATGCAAGTTTAATGTGATTTTATCATATATGACTATGGTGGATTTGGTAGTAATTAGGGATTGATGTATGGTATGGTAATACCATGTACATATGAACTATACATGAATGTCAAATACTCATGATTGTCAAAATATGTGTATTATCTATAACTTGTAAATATGTTATACTCTCCATAATGGAGGAATGAATAAAAGCAACTTCATACAAAAAACTTAAACCAAAGCTTCTTGTAATTCGTCTAACTATAACGTTTTGTTATAGTTGTTCTTGTTAGATATCAATAGACATATTGGATACAACTAGATATTTTGATAGGTAATGTTTTACTGGTTATTATATCGATAACATACAGAGTGCATAATGTGCAACTGCATATCAAAAACATTGAAAACAAAGTATTGAAAACATGTACGTACAATGTATATGCAACCCAGCTAACGACGGCGGCAAAAAACTTTAGTTATTAACTGAAACTTTTTCATTTCACTGAGTTTCATTAAGGTGTTTCTCATGATTACGGCATGCTAATATTATCACAAACAATCAATTCAGGCATTAAAACATTTAGTATATTGTTCAGCACAGGCCAATGCTATTCATTTACGTTGTCCTGTACTAGAGAGTGATTGGGTGATATTGCTTTTATCGTCAAATCGATTACGTTGTCACTGCTTGTACACTATAGTACTTGTATACATGAACAGATGTAATGGTGATATTAAATCCCATAGTGGATTCAAACGGTTCTGAGTAAGACAAGATTTGAATTGATCAAATACACGTGTATAAGATACTTGAATGTTTGCAATATACAAGGTACGCTTGAAATGTTTTATTCTTATCTTTTTTGCGTAGGTAGTATAGATGTACAGCATATTGTGAATCGAATGTTATTTCATTTTAACGATTTATACGGACATGTTTTAATCTTTTATGATAAAATATTAGTTAGAACACTACACTAACTTTTTAACAATTGTTAAACGTGTTTCTTCTCACAATTCAAATTTAACGAAGAGAGATTACGAAGGTAGATTTTTAGATTTATAACGCATTTCTATCGTATTTTCAAATTTATAAATATCTATAGTTCTATATATACTAAATCCATTCCAACTCTCTGTTTTAATGCAACAGTGGTAATGCTTTCAACAGAGATTCATATGCAACATTTAAATGCGCTTGTTAACGTTTGAGTCATATCTATTTAATGATATTGGAAGAAAGTCCAGGTATTTATATTGCAATGTGATGTGTTTGGAATGTAAGTTATGTTCCATCATAAAATACATTCAGTGTTCAAAGTGAAGAGTGGTGATCATGAGTACTATAACGACGAAAATTTCAAAACGATAACATCATGTTGAAGATTAGAACTCGTATAACATAGTGGCTCTCATACCTATATTATTTCTATAATTGTCATTAATTGAATAATTAATTAGAGACATGAATTTGTATATACCAGCACAGGAGCCTGTTATTCAATCCGGAAAAAAAATTATACTCAATAAAAAATTACCTACGTATAGAAAAAAAACAACAGGAGTGCAATGCCTCCCACTCCCCACCCACATCGCCGATACAAGAATCTCTATTAAACAGCGGTCAACGCGTGAAATTCTGGTCTACATAGTTAAAGGCTATAAAAAGGTAACAAATGCAGGTCCTACCCTTGACATTTTCTCAGTTTTGCTTATCCTATTTCAATAAATCTAAGAGTTTCTCCAGCGGAGGGTGGCCATTGCGTGACGTCATCAGCCAGCCAAAGATACTGCTGCGGAGCGAAAGGTTTAAATATTAATTTTACTCTGCTAAAATGTATTTCAACATGCATTGCTTTCAAAATATTTTCTGATATTGGAAAATGAAAGATTCATTTTATTTGTTAATTAATTTCCATAAAAGAATTGTTATTAGAGATTTGGAAAAACCCAAGGGGAATTAACTCTAAGATTGATTACATCATCCTGTCCATAAAATACAAGCGTTCTGTACGGAACGGTACGGTTGCCCGGAGTTTATACATATAACACTTTACTCCGGAGCAGCATCTTTGACCCGCCTTATGACGTCACGCAATGGCCACCCTCCGCTGGAGAAACTCTTAGATTTATTGAAATAGGATAAGCAAAACTGAGAAAATGTCAAGGGTAGGACCTGCATTTGTTACCTTTTTATAGCCTTTAACTATGTAGACTAGAATTTCACGCGTTGACCGCTGTTTAATAGAGATTCTTGTATCGGCGATGTGGGTGGGGAATGGGAGGCATTGCACTCCTGTTGTTTTTTTCTATATACGTAGGTAATTTTTTATTGAGTATCATATATATTTTTTTTTGATTGAATAACAGGCTCCTGTGATACCAGTCTGTATTTTAAATAATGACAAAAGTATGTTTAACATGTATGTATTGGCAGTAGAACAAGTCTCTGTAAACAACTTAAGTCAGCATACCACAGATGTCGTCCATATACTAATTGGTATTTTGGGATGTTTGCATTATACTGTAACTTTGTTAAAACTATTATAAATTGATCGACGAAAAATGATAACTTTTTGCTACTTTTGGAAGTCTAATTTAAAACAAGACATTCCGAACTAGTATTGCATCAGATGATTAACCTATAATTTCATTGGTCATGAGACTTATGGTTCCGAAACTTCATTGGATAATGATGATAACGCCCACTGCTGTCAATAACATGTTTGATACCATATAACTAATTGTCTTGTTTGTGAGAGAAGAAAATGAGAGAGAAAATAAGAACATTTAATTTTGATTAAACCTAACTATACGATCATGGATTGTTTTTCTTTATGTCATAAATCACTATGTGACACTCGTATTTCAACACTTTCTGATAATGGATATACTGTTAAATTCATTAAGTTAACATGACTGCCTGACTGGTCATATCAAGTTTCACCAATTTATAGACCATAATTATATACTCGTACTTAAATCACTGTCTGGTACGTGAAACGGTGCAGATTTTCCGTGTTACGGTGCTTCCATCCAAGATGGCGGAGTGAGAAACGACAAGGAGGTACGTGTCATTTTATACTGATGTATTTATACAAATACGCTATTTAGAAGGAGAAGAACAGTTGCATCTAATTTTCAAATAAATTCACTGTAAAATCAATATATTCACCATGTCTGTTGCATAGAATTTATATGAATTATTTGCTAAAAACTTTGAGTAATAAACCACGCAAAATTCGAACCGAGAGAAGTGGTAAATATTATAGCCAATCTCCGTACAAAAGCCACTACTCTTGGATTGAATACGCTTGTTTGTTAGCGTATGTGTATAGAATCATTCATAGAAATACTACATCTTCTCAATCACTTTTTTGTGCCTAAATTTGCCTATTTTCTGTTTCGTCAACACGACGGTGCAGACACCTAACAACGGTGCAGATTTTCCGTAAGAAATGAGACGGTGTTGCCATAACTGAGGCAACGGTGCATACATCTACAACAAAAAGTATACGGTTCAGACACTAGATAAAAGAATGTAATGAAACCATAGATCTGCTGTTACATTTTAAGAGATTTGCTTAAATACTTAGTTTCAGTTGTTGCGTGTACATTAATCACTAGTTATGCAACTTCTACTGCGAGTAAAAACGTGACGTCGATATGAAAGTCTTTGTTTATAGATAAATAAAATACTTAATTACAAATATTCTTCTACTAGTTTAATGCTCACATTCAGTAAAAGCTGTATTCATCGATGTTTTGAGTCACTATGTATGACTTAATGAGTAAGAATTTCATTTAAACCAGCAAGTTGACAAGAAAATATATAGTGTGTCTTTGAGAAAAATATCACCAACTCAAAAAACTATTAAGAAGATATACCATTTTGCCATGTCCGTGTATCTATTACTTGCCATTTTTATTTTGCAGGGATCATATGTTTGACACAAGCCGAATATGCAGAGGAAAGAGAAAATGTAAATTAGGGAATACGATGTATTTCTAAACTGGAAGAGCCAATAAGACGCCCTACCACTGTGAGAGAATATCATTGGTCTCACGAATACAAAATGTGTATTGCCACATGTTCGACGTGGATAAAATCTTGAAACCTAAAGAACCTAAAGATTAGAGATACTAAATTGAAATAGAAACGATACTTGTGATGGACATACATCTACACTTCTGAGTTCTGAAAGGCTTGAACTAACATTCATATTGTCCTAACTCCGGTTGGTGGTAGTGCAATATTTAAATTGTACTTTGTGCTCGTCTTACACTTTTGTATTGCAAATTGGTTATTTCATTTACATAACTATCATTACAGTGAAACAAATAGCATCATTTCATGACCAGGAAGGTAGCTTATTCTGTTGAAATACAGTCAAACCTACTTTAAAGTTGACTGCCAACTTATAATACCTGTTGTTTCTCTCTAATCATCAATGTGTGGTGTAGATTAATTTGTAATGAGAGATCGCCTGTCAACTCAGTCAAGTATCTGTCATTATCGAGTATGCTTTTCTCATAAGATTTACCTAATTTTTAACAGTGTTAGAAAAGTTATTTTTCTAGCGTTGAAAGTATTCTGAGTATTGTTATTTGGCCATATTTTTAAATACAACATGTTAAAAATATAATAAATAAATAATACCATAAACAAGTTTTATTTACATTCATTTGAGATCATTTGAACATGTATACTGGAGGAAATCACTATGAATCAGGAATAAATCACAGTAAGAATCACAGAACATAATTTATAATACCTGAAAAACAACAATATATACATTTATTATACATGAATATATACTTTAGTTCAGTATATATCAAATATTGCTTACACACTGTTTCAACCGTGAATAAAATATTTATTGAATACTAAAGTACATTGATATTTCTATTCTAAATTTGGAGCAATCTATAGGCAACCCTCTTTAACTTAAAATGATTTGAACCACACTTACAAATAAAAACCGAGTCTTAACAAGTAAATATTGCGTCATACCAACATTTATCATAAAAAAGCAATTAGTCTCACGGTTTATAGAAACAGTAGTAACACCTTTTCATAAGTATAGATATGAAACTGACTAGAAAATAGTACGTCTTTGATAACTCATTTTTTCAAGATTTTGCTTTAAAATATATGTATACAGTTAGCTCATAAGGATACACGATTTCAATAAAAAATTATGAAAATCGTATATCTGAAAACTGATCGAAATGTCATATTTTCATAATAAATGTCCGTGCAAACTCGTCCTCCAGGCATAATCCTTGAAACACTCAGGGCAAGTGAACCCTTTTTCATGCACTCCTTTAATGTGATCAATAAGTTCATATCTCTCCTAAAGGAATGCTGTTGGCATATGTTGCTTGTAAATTCCTTATTCTCAGCTTTTTTATGGCTACTTAGATATGTATCTTGAGAGATTTTCTTGTAAATGTCTTCTTGCATTTTCACATTCAAGTTTCCTTTTATTATGCTGTGCTCTCTGGTGGGCTTCAAGGGACCAGCACTCGACATAAGATTTCCCACAACACTGTACTATATGGCTGAGATTCTATGGATATGAAACAAATATGTTTTAACTTAAAAAATATTAAAAAATTTAACAAATAAGTACAAATGAAGAAAATAATGTATTTGAAAAGTATATGCTTCATTTCTTTTAATTTAGTGTCTGAACCGTATACTTTTTGTTGTAGATGTATGCACCGTTGCCTCATTTGTGGCAACACCGTCTCATTTCTTACGGAAAATCTGCACCGTTGTTAGGTGTCTGCACCGTCGTGTTGACGAAACAGAAAATAGGCAAATTTAGGCACAAAAAAGTGATTGAGAAGATGTAGTATTTCTATGAATGATTCTATACACATACGCTAACAAACAAGCGTATTCAATCCAAGAATAGTGGCTTTTGTACGGAGATTGGCTATAATATTTACCACTTCTCTCGGTTCGAATTTTGCGTGGTTTATTACTCAAAGTTTTTAGCAAATAATTCATACAAATCCGATGCAACAGACATGGTGAATATATTGATCTTACAGGGAATTTATTTGAAAATTAGATGCAACTGTTCTTCTCCTTCTAAATAGCGTATTTGTATAAATACATCGGTATAAAATGACACGTACCTCCTTGTCGTTTCTCACTCCGCCATCTTGGATGGAAGCGCCGTAACACGGAAAATCTGCACCGTTTCACGTACCAGACAGTGTAAATAAACCCATTGTAAAAAGTCAATTGCAAGTGATTTGAAACACACATTATGTTTCGTTGATCGTCTGGTAATTCAATATCGCAAGTAATTTAACTTGATATTTTAACTATAATTTGATAACTTCCTTAGTTCATTATATCTTACTTAAAAGAAATTCCACAGTCTGAATTCCGGAATTATGTGATACGGCATATATAAAAACTAATTTCAGAACTTTGAGACTCAGATCCCTATAGATAAACATTTCCACTACAAAACACCGAAAACAACCTTGTAATTCATTACCAAATTTATGTGGTAGTCGTCATTAAAAATTGACATCCGCTGTGGATGTTTTAAGCGAGTAATGAACAATATAACTGTCAGACTATAATTTTTGTCTCATATAATCAGTGAATGTCGATTGATTGATGCATCCCATTTAATTTTGATAACCAATCTAAATCGTTTACGATAAATGAAACCACACCCACTTTTGATGCCTCGTAAGAGACTTAAATAACAACGAAAGTAGTATCATATCGTAACAACGCAATATACAACACGTTATAGGTGGTTCTTCCTAATGTGTAGTGTAATTGGAACAATGATGCGATTATTGTAAAGTACATTTTAGGGTACTGTGTCTCCTTGTTCCAACTCATGCAATAGTAGAAAATCTTCTTCGCATATCTACTGACTGTTTGAATAGAATACTTCAGCAGATTTTGGTCAACAATTTCAAACATTTCACTGGTTGCTAGCACACAAGTTTAGACTGTATGAAACTACGAACCTGGTAGGTTTTGATTAAATGTCGTCTGCTAAATGCATGGGTATCGCAATCAGCGCAATCAAACCTATGCAAAGTTTGATATATATATTAGTAAACGATAATGAAGCGTTTAGCACATAGTCTGATTTGAACTTGTGATAGACAATGTATGGATTCTGTAATACAGTTCTATTATTTTTCCTCAGTCTCTTTTTTCCCATTTCATAATCGACATTTGATAAGTTTTTTGTGTGTGTCACACTTCCTTCTCACGGAATATCCACCAGCAACTTATTATTTCGTTTAAACAGGGATATTATATTTCTATTATTTTTTTAATGAACACTTTATATTTCATAGGCACAGAAGACGAACGATCATTACAATGCTGACTAGCCAATATCTTTACCTTATGATGATGATAGGTTTGTACGGCACACCGACTTCTTGTCAAAATATATCAGCCGTTAAAAGACTCATAAAAGACAAGGCGTTAGATTATGATAGAAGTGTGCGACCAGTTACAAATCAATCGACTGCAATAACTGTGAATATTGACTTCATTTTGTTATCTATAACGGAAGTGAATGAAGTACAACAGACAATTACGATGAGTGGATACTTTGCAATGGAATGGGTTGATGTGCAAATGTTATGGAACCCAAACGATTATGACGGAATTGGCCATTTTACAGTTGATAGCGATCGGTTTTGGACTCCAACATTTGTTCTTATGGACACTCATGACAGATTTGAAAAAATCGGAGATCCGTGGTTATCGGTTCGATTTGGGGCAAATGGTAAAGCATGGTACCATCCGGGCGCTGTTTTAATAGCGACCTGTAGATTAGATATAAGATTTTATCCCTGGGATCGTCATGCATGCTCCCTCTTGTTCAATGCTTGGGGTTATGCACCTAGTGAATATGACTTACAAATCGCATCAAGTGAAGTAGGAACCAAATTGTACACCCCTAATGGTGCATGGGATTTAACTGGCTCCTCGGTGCAAACATTCGAAATTCCTGACGTCGGCTCATTCTACAGTGTGACTCTTAATATTCGAAGACAGTCTACTTATGTTATCGTAAATGTAATTCTTCCAGTGATAATTCTGTCCTTGTTAAATCTCATGATATATTTCATCCCAACAGAAAGCGGAGAGCGGTTATCATTTAGCATTACCTTATTGTTAGCTATTGCTGTATTCTTAACCATAGTTGGAGAAAACTTACCGAAGTCCTCAAAACCGATGGCAATCTTTAGTTATTACTTATTGTCAGTTTTAGTGATCAGCAACTGTATAATACTATCTGTCATATATAGTCTTCGTTTGCACCATCGTGATGAGTCTGTACCAATCGGTGGCTGTTGGAAGAGAATTGTTCGAGTCATGAGATGCGAATGTCGTTCAAGAAAATATTATGATAAATATCGTGATGACAATCGAGTGATAAACTCAGATCAGGCGAAAGATGGTGAAAGAAATTCAAAAGGCTTTGATACCCGTAATGGTGATAAGGTTTCTAAAAATTCGTCCTACAAGCCCACTGAAGTAGAGAGTGATTATGACAAGTATGATGATGACAAAGAAATAGAAATTAATTGGAAGAATGTTAGCAACGCATTCGATCGAATATGTTTCATCTTGTTTTCACTGTTACTAATAGCATCCATGGCAACGACGTTTGGGTTGATTTATGTCGGACTTATGGAAACAGAAGAGTGAAATATACAGGTAGTTGCAATACTGTCAATGTAATATATGCCAATTATAAAATGTATTGAGTCATCACTGCTAAAATACATCTGCTGAATTCTCTAATATGATATGTACTACATAATATTCTCGTTTCATACAAAGACCTATACTATACATATATACATGCAGTAGGTCTTTGTCCCATATTTTTGCAGAAATTACTGTTGAACTGTTTTGAAGTTACTGTCAAGTTAGTATTAAAACCCCTAGATTCGTTTGTGCCTGTATGTTTTCGATCCTCACAGACATCAATACATTGCACAGAAGATTTGTTTACCACTGGTTTGGCGATCGTGGTCAAGTGACAAGTGTGCATGGGTTTGTTCGAATCACTGTTGCGACGGGTCATACCCGCCAATGAAAGTTTGACAAAATATCAGGCTCCTTGTGGAAAGATAAGGTGGAATACAGTCTAGGCAAAATGGTTAGATGAACCGGTCGCCGTATATCAATTAAATAATGTTGAAGAACTCTGTTAACTCCACTGAAACAAATAGTTTACCACTGTTTCAATTACGTTACCTTTAACAACTACATGTACAGTTTTTCAACTGCCAAAATAGTATCATCATGGCTCATTAAAATTCTTTTCAACAAACTCCCAAACGTTGATTAACGTTGGTCATTTCAACTGGTTTTCAATATATTCTACCCGCCTTGTACATGTAAGTGTGCTACGCTTTTGCAAATGGACAAATGCAAAGAGTCCCAGTGTCGTAATTATTCTATTTTTTAATGTGTATAGCAATGTTTACATGAAAATTACGAGTATGATTAGAAAGTAGCATTTTATATCATGTGAACCCCTCGAACGGATTAAAAAAACATGATATTTCTTGAATCTTCCATGAAAAGTTTTAATGAATAGTTCGTAATATTCATATGAATACATGTAGTATCAATCGATACAAATGCAT
The DNA here is from genome assembly GCA_964023205.1 of Lutraria lutraria. Classification (NCBI taxonomy): domain Eukaryota; kingdom Metazoa; phylum Mollusca; class Bivalvia; order Venerida; family Mactridae; genus Lutraria; species Lutraria lutraria. The sequence continues at coordinate 8,959,953 of OZ026843.1, forward strand.
CCAAAATAGTTTATGCACGAAGTTAATATATTTTTTACCCAATTTTAGCAATGTATATTTGGGCATTTTGGAACTTTGTGTATTTACGTATTGTATCTAAATAATTCTAATGATACATGATCCAAATAAGACGCTTAAGATGATGGCAGTTTTAGGTGAAGATGGCTAATACTATTGTGTAATCGTTTTGTAGAGGTTACCTCAGCTAGTTCCACATTGTACATCTGTCGCTGTCTCCACAACGCACCATTAGATCGTTCAGTTTTGTTTCTAAAATAAATGTTCGAATTGTGAACTGCGTGTCTTAGTTATCGTTCGTATTTCGAATTTTATGCAATATATCACAAGCGATGCACATGATGCTGAGCTCAGTGATACGTTGAAATATGAACGAGAACTGATTGACTGCTTGTCCTAATTTCTGTCACGTACGCATGTTTTGTCTCGACAGATACTGTCAATAATCACCATAGCGAAATTAAAACGAAAGCGGGGGTATTCAGTGTACTTCTAGTTACATTAATAAGAGACAGAGACTGATTGAAACATCTAAACATTACAGTGTTGAAAATAGTGATATATAATCTCTTATATTATGAGTATTGGTAAAAATCTAATCAGAACATCTCTTTGGCTCTGAATCTCGAAAACAGACCAATCGGAACATATTTTAGGTTATAAACCAATCAGAACATCTTTTAGGTAATGAGACTTTTTACGAACCAATCAGAGCATCTCTTTGGCTCTGAGTCTTGATTACAAACCAATCAGAACATCTCTTTTGTTATGAACCAATCAGAACATCTTTTAAGTAATGAGCCTTTTTGTCAACCAATCAGAACATATCTTTGGCTCTGAGTCTTGATTACCAACCAATCGGAACATCTCTTTTGTTATGAGCCTTAGTATAAAACTAATCTGAATATCCCTTACGCTATGTATATTGGTAGAGAATGTTTGGGCCAACCGATCTAACGAACTCATTCAAGCAAGCAATGTTTCTTAACACTCTTTAGATTGTAGGTTTGACTAATGACGACTGACATTTTAAAAAATATTTTTAAATAGCATTGCTCTATTCAAACTCTCCATACTAGGACAAAGACAAACATGTCCTCTTTGATTAACATAAATAATTCAATAAGGTTAATTACACTTACTGGTGCCCTGGTTGATAATTACTTTAGTCTCTACCTCTCATTTATTCTGAACTAAACATGTTTATTGATCCGCCAAGATAATAACTTGTGAATCCTCATTTTTTAATATGTCATTAACATATTAATATACAAATCTGTCATAACACATGTAGTACTTTCTTTTTAAGCAAGTACCAATATTTTTTTTTCAAATTATTTCTGGGTAACATACATTTTGCAATAATCGTAACGAAACAGGTTAAAATGCCATGCGATTGTCGTTCATTTTAGATAGATCTCATTACATTTTTATGAATTGTTACTATTTTGATGTGCATTACGTTTTGATCCTATATCTGAATGATCCAAACATTTTAAATAAAGCTCTTTTCCTCATTAGTGATTAGCAAAAATCATTTGTAACTAAATTTCGTTGACCTTTAGCAAACTTTTGATCATTTTCTGGTAAAGCGATGCCTTATACTAGTACATCGCTTTTAACTTGATGTCGGCGTTATTTAAACACTTATAGCTTCCATTTGTTTGCGGAAACACGAATAATGGAATGATGTAACACTAAATGGTACAGTAGTGTTGGTTCAAACACCACAAGTACGTTCTGCTGAAAGTGTCTAAGGTTTTAATGGATCCTAGTTATTCATATAAATAATAATACAACAAACGCGGATACAATCGATTGCTATTAAAAACTGACACTAGGATATCACAAACAAATCAACTGTACATGCATATCATCGCAAACACAATCGGAAGACTTGATTTTTTTGGATACTAGTCCTGTATTCAATAAACGGCATATCTCTGTAATCCATGAGGATCGTTATCTGAAAGTTTCTTGTTTGTCGTCTCATATAACATGTCTTCATTTGGGCCGGCATGTTTAGTACCATGTAGTGCTTCGAGAGGTAGACGTAACTATCTGAACGATGCTTTTTTGTGGTATCGTAAAAGACACCTTATATAGGAACTTTCGAATGTCGTAATTTGTATAAATGCTGTAGTGAACTGCATAGTATTTCCAATGGTATTGTGTTGTCATTGTTGAAAATTAATGATACATTTTATCCCAATATAATTAGTGGCAGTTTTCCCATCTGCATAAACTTGTTGTTCGCATTTGCTGTTTTCTATACAATGATGGGAGAAAGTTTCGAAAACGTCTATGCTGATGGCTGTGTTGAGTTAAACATTTTGTTACTAGTAATTCCTGTAGTCAAAAACTTAAGATCGTTCATAATTTACAGTAAATCTATGTTCCAGCGTAATGAACCTAACCAAGTTGTTAGCCATTAAAATCACGATTGTTAATGCATTTCTAGAAAACGCAACAAAAATATATTAACAAGGTAATGTCGTTAAAATATATAAGAGAAAAGAGCCCCGGAACTTAAAACAGAAAAGGAAACTGAGAAACTTTGATGTTCTAAATCACTTAAGACCAGTTCACCGGAAGAATAAACTAACGCATCTATCGTTTTTAACGTACCAAGGAGAGATGAAGTATGTGAACACTAAACAAACAAGAGTTACTCTATGCTAATGAACAAGCATGCTGCTAATTATTGACAATTGTATCCAAAGTTATATAAAAATGTAACACATTATACAATGGATATATGTAAATATGATTGCCAAAACTGAGGGCATGGCAACATTGATGTGGTTATTCACCTACATTAAATACCGGGGCAAAAAAATTACATTTGACAGAATATATATGTAAAACAGTTATAAAACATGTACGTACAAACTACATAGTAATGGTTTTCATATCGACGATAAGATACATGGTGCATGATGTTCATCCGAACATCATCTACATTGAAAAAAGTGTTGAAAACATGTATATGTAAACCCAGCAAACGACGGCGGAACAAACAGTTATTAACTCCATGAGCTACTATACAAGCACTGAGTTTAGTTAATGTTTCATGTATTAGGAAATGCTAATATTATCACAAACAATCAAAACAAACATATGAGCATTCATTTTAAGTACATTGTTTTACACAATTAAATCATTTCCGGTGTTCCGTACGAGAGAGAGAGAGAGAGAGAGAGAGAGTGATTGGGTGCCATTGCTTTTATCGACAAATCGATTTTATTGTCACTACTTGTATATTTGTATTCATAAGCAGACGTAATGGTGATATTAGGTGATATTAAACCCCATAGTGGATTCAACAATACTAAGTAAGACAAGATGTCAGAAGGATTTGATAAAATATAAATGTATAAGATACTTAGGTTTTGACAATATATAAGGTACGCTTTAAATGTTTGCATCTTTGTTGCGTATGTTGTACAGATGTATAACCTATTTTGAAACTATTGTATTTGACTATGAAGTCTAATATGGAAATATTTGAATCTTATTCATCAAAACAATACATAGAGCACTACAATAATTTGCTTGTAATCTAGGTCACGGTTGTTTATTTTTGTTATATTTTAAAGGTAGAAATATCACGAAGGTAGATTAAGAAACATTGTTTCCAGCATGATGTTATAAGCATCCCTAACACATTTTCAAATTCATAAATGTTTGAATGTTTGCTTACCTGCAACAGTTAAATATTTCATTTTGCGAAACGAAAATCGTTAATGTCATTGTGTGATTTTGAATAAGTCAAGTAATACAAAAATTAGTTATTATATATAGTCTCCATATTTGACCCGAATCCCACTCGTGCCTCAATGTTAAATAAATCCGTGATGTTCTGAGCTATTAGATAACCAGATAATTAATATTCGTGTAGATAAGTAAAATAAACTCATAGATGTGATTCGATTCCTAAATATACTTTAATGCCATTGCTGTTACATTTTGCGCAAATGAATGAAAATCAGTGAATTACCAGATGAAATTAATTTGTTAAACATTTGATACTGCTTCATCTAATGTTACAGTGAATTCTTCTCGCCTATGACTGATTGAATGAAGTAATTGAACAAGTGTGTACACCATTTTCAAACGTTTTATTAATTGCTGACTGATTAATTGACTGGACGAAACTTACTCTTAGAGACCTCGAACCCAACACAACTAGTGGTCGTATCATCTGCCACAAACATCCCAATTTCACGATTATGTATCATAAAGAAGGTTAATCAAAAGATTTCATAATTATGTATGACATAATTGTACCGTAAGTACGACATATCATATCATAACAGAAGACGGTGATGTTGTATATAGCACAAAGTTTGATCGGAACTTGTGATGGGCAGTGTACGAAGATAATACATTTACTACAATGCTTTCTATCCCGTACTACTTACTTCAAGTTCGTCATATCTTCTGTTCAGTTCGTACTTTCCTGTATCACACTACTTTCTCATGGAATGTCTGTCTCTTCCTTGTTGTTTCGAATAAACAGGGATTATAATTATGTTTGTTATTTATTGATATTTTAAATGAAACTTTTTTACATTAAAGGCTAAGAAAACTGACGCTCATTACAATGTTGATTAGCCGATGTCTTAACGTTATGATTACGGTATGTTTGTACGGCACAACGACTTCTTGTCAAAACATAGTAGGCGTTAAAAGACTTATAAGAGACAAGGCGTTAGATTATGATAGCAGTGTACGACCAGTTACAAATCAATCTACTCCAGTTATTTTGAATATTGAATTGGAACTGTTATCAATCACGGAAGTGAACGAAGTTCAACAGACGATCACGATAAATGCCATCTTTGGAATCGAATGGGTCGATGTACAAATGATATGGAATCCAAACGATTATGATGGGATTAACCAATTTACAGTTGATAATGATCGATTTTGGACTCCAACACTTATTCTTGTGAACACTGATGAAAACGTTGAAAAAATCGGGCGTTCGTGGTTATCGGTTCTGGAAATGCACGGTACTATCCGGGAGCCATTTTAAAAGCGACGTGTAGATTAGATATAAGGTTTTATCCTTGGGATCGTCATACTTGTTTCTTTTCGTTTAGTGTTTGGGGTTATGCACCTAGTGAATATGACTTACGAAATGCATCAAATAAAGTAGGAACTGCATTTTACTTTCCTAACGGTGCATGGGATTTAATAGGCACGTCAGTACAAACATATGAAATTCCTGGCATCGGTTCATTCTACAATGTGAGTCTTAACATTGAAAGACAGTCTACTTACGTAATCGTGAACGTAATTCTGCCAGTGATTCTTTTGTCCTTGTTAAATCTCATGATATATTTCATCCCAACAGAAAGCGGAGAGCGGATGTCCTTCAGTATCACCTTGTTGTTAGCGATTGCCGTATTCTTAACCATAGTTGGAGATAACTTACCGAAGTCCTCAAAACCAATGGCTATCTTTAGTTATCACGTATTGTCAGTTTTAGTGATCAGCAACTGTATAACATTATCTGTCATATATAGTCTTTGTTTGTACCATCGTGACGAGTCTGAACCAATTGGTGGTTGTTGGAAGAGAATTGTTCGAGTCATGAAATGCAAACGTAGAACAAGAATACGTAATGATAGACATCGTTACGACAATCAAGTGCAAAAATTAGATCGAGCGTACGACGGTGAAAGAATTTCAAGAGTCTTTGATACGTCTATGAACTCAAATTTCATACATCAAAGTAGGTCATTGCACTGGAAGATGCATCCATACCAAAGACACGCACCAGTGTTGTTGCCACGTTATGACGATAAGGTTTCTAAAAGATCGTCAAACAAGCCCCCTGAAGAAGGAAGTGATTATGACAAGTATGATGATGACAAGGAAATAGAAATTAGTTGGAAGAATGTTAGCATCGCGTTCGATCGAATATGTTTTATCTTGTTTCTTCTGATATTGATAGCGTCCATGTCAACGACATTTGGTTTGATATATACCGGACTTCAAGAGACAGGAGAGTGATTTTTTTCAGGGAATACAAAGAGTGACATTGCAGTTGTGATTAAATGAACCAGTCTGAGATTAACTGATTTATATATATCTAATGATAAAGACAGTTCATTCGATGTGCTCGTCTATGCGAATGTAAAAATAATAATATTCTCATTGTTTTATTTTACGGTTGATACTGTTAAAATGTTTGAAATCATTGTCGGTTTTAAAGGTGATTTGTGAAACTGCAGGACTAATTACGTTGCTTCACGGGTTCGATCCTAATAAAGGGCACATAGTATCCGAATATGGTCACATCATTTTGTTAACTGATAGAATTTGTTGCAGTTACTTAGTATTTGCTTAACGTTGTATGATGTTCACTGTAAATTAAATGCAACATACATTTACTATTAACAAATAGAAACGAACAATTATAGCCATTCTATGCAATACAATGTACAGACATTGTAAAAATGTAACATGTAATAGTGACAAGTATTTTTTACACCAAAATACATGGTTTTAAACACGAAAATCAATTATCAACTGTAAAACAATATGTACAAAACATATGTGATTATTATCAATTCATAAATTAGAAAGAATTTATTGAAATATGCTACCAGTTGGGAAGATATAACGAGAGGATTATTAGCAATCGTAACAACTCGGGTATTTCCTTAACTGAGAAATACGCCTCGTATATGAGTGGATGGATACAAATTTTGGTTATTTGGTATCCGGTAACTACTTTGACCTAGGCACTTTCTTTAGACAAATGCCGAGGAGTTCCGATTTGATTATTATATAATAAGTTATAGTAGTTATATGTAAATTTGGGTAGCAATCATTTGAATCGTTTACTAATTGTTTTATTAGTGTGTCCTTTATTATATTGAAATAAGAAAAATACACGCTAAAAAGTAGTCCTGGCTACGTCCAATTATGATTATATCTAATGATTTCTTGAAATCCGAAAAAGCACATGTTTTCTGTATGAACATATTTATTTTCCTGATAATAAAAAAAATTATGCATTTTCTTTTCATTTCATATGCTGTGACTTTGTATCAATATTATTTTAGTCGTGTTCATGTATAAAAAATTAACATGTAGGATGCAATTTTGCTTTTTTCTTAGAACAAATATGTCCAGATTGTAACACTTGATTCAATAAACTGCTATAGATTGCGTTATCAACTGAGACTGTTTGATAATAAATGTGAGTTTTTTAAGTGAAAAAAATCATGATATGTTCGTTCGGTATAACAAAGACATGCTTCCTTCATACAGTTAACTTGTCCGTTATGTAATTCAATAGAAATTGAAGATGATTACCATTCTGTTATTATTTGTCTGCTTTATACTTATATTCGTAAACAATTCATAAAATCATACTATTTTTCCCAAATGTCTTCAAATCCATGCAATCAAAAAATAAATCAAATGTAATTATTCTAGCAAAATTCACAAATTCTCATGCATTTCAAGTAAACAATCAGTCTTTGTGAACACTTAGTAGCTTAATGAAATCTATGAAAACATTATTTTGTTTGACGTCGTCACACTCAGAGTTCGATTCAATTCAGAGTTTTTTAATTTATTAGTAACTTGAATTTTTCTTGGTTTTTCTTTTGATAAATGTAATGCTTATTCATTTATGTGGTCTTAAGCATATCGTAAATTCTTTTATGAACCAATGTTCAACATGTATCTGACTTTCTTCTTCTCCTGGCACTTTCATGACGTTGTAGAAAACCAAAACTTTATATTACTAGTATTCATACATACGTTTGTAACGAGATACTATATTATGTATATATATTTACTTAATAAATTCATGTTCTGTTTAAATAAATGTGTATGCGTACAGTTTCATGTAATAAAAAACATGTGTAGTATAGATGAGACATTTTATCTTATCCTATATTTCTTAAAGAATTTAAGCAATCCGTTTTACTCCCAGTCTTGTTTTCATTTATATTCAGACATGCATTTCATCCCGAAACTACCAGCACTGTATGCTTTTATAAAAGTAGAAAGAGTATTGCAGAAAAAAATGTTAGTCTATTTTTATCATATTTAAAAACCAAATAACTACTTCGAGACTTTTATCGCGAGGCATTTGTTTTAATTCAATATCATCATATTCTACACAGATGTTCTCGAACTGGCTAACGAACTAAATTTTCAGCGACATTGTTAATATCTTCGTGGCGTTTAAGTTCAATATACGCACGATTTTTCATGGAACTCTAAGTATTAACTGAGCATTCGTTTGTTTGAATTCTTTTGGTTTTAAAATCCAACGATGTCCAAAGACATTTAACTGAAAACATACAACTATAATTTAAAGTAAAACGTACAACATTACGTACGTCGCGCACACTGTCCCTGAACTCTCTCCATATATGGCTGGATATAGATGGAGCAGTCACGGATGTATCCAAATCGGCGTTAATTACCTACTTTAATAATTGAAAGACATTGATGAGCCTGTATTCAGTTGTACTGATGTATCCAACAGACACGAACGTATCCAGCATAAGGTAAGAATTGGTTTATTTACGAATTATTGAGTGTTAATTCTTGTGAAGTTAAAGTTTAGACAGAACAAAATGAAACGGACATGCTTATAAAATAATTACCTGTGTATAACAGTGTCACGTCCGGAAGACTTAATCAAGGTGCTTACATTTTTTAAAATGAATATGTGGAGAAGGCCGTTATGGGATTTTCAATAATGACATCGCTGTTGTGGGTTCAGTCTTTTAGCATATAAAGTTCGTCAAATCGAAATACATGTATCATTTATTTGTTTAACTAAGAAATTAGTGTTTTGATCTCTTTATTTAGTTAATATTATATTAGTATTATTCTTATTTTCACCAACATAATTACAAACGAAATAAAGAAATGAAAAATACTACTGTTTTCGTTAACCATGTAAATGATACATTTATTGCGATCTTTTTCTAAAAAATATTTTATCACTCACTTTTTTTCAAAATAATTATTTTTCTTCATTAAAGTGATTTCATAAAATATGTCTCCGAAGTTTGCGGCCCAGCTGCCTAACCATTACGCATTGATTTTCTTGCGTTTATTTCATTCCGAAATCATTTTTCATTTGCGATTCTGATACATTTCTCGTTAATTGGGTGATTAACACTTTCAGCCACTGCTGGAAGTCCAGCAGCCTAGCGGCTTACAATTACGCAGTTATTTTCTTTCGTTTTTTTTTCAATCAAAAATAGTTTCGTTTTCTTGCAGAAAGTGATACTGATACATTTCTTAATGATTGAGTGTTTAATATTTGTTTACAATTTTTTTGAATTATTGCTTGAAGAATGTGATTCTGATACATTTCTAGGTAATTGGGTGTTAAATAATTTAGGGCGCTAAAAGTCACTGACATTTCATTTTGTTTACAAAATATTAATAATTATTGATAAAAAAAATATTAGTATCATAATTAGCAACACTAATATTCTGTAATTATTTGCCTCCAACAAAGGCATGTCGTCATCGAATTTAGTATCCCTCAATATCGTCGTCATCTGCGTTTCTCGATAAACTTCTATTTCTTTGCCGTCGACATTTCCCCTTTGCTTTCTACGTAATGCATCTGCGTAAAGATTATTCAAATCCCCCAAACATCCGAAACAACAAGTTCACTGGTTGGGCATAAAAGGACTTACAGGGTACACTGCGGTGACCTTTAACTAGAACCAAGTTAGTGAGAATTTGAAGAAAGGAAAACTCTCACCATGAATAAGTATTAAAAAGTATCATAATTATGCGGATGAATATTTATGTTCAAATGCATGTATTCAAAAATAAATCCGTCAGTGGCTGTTGTCTTTACTGTATTCCATTGAAGTACAATATTCCTGGAAATAATACATTATCTCTATTCAACAAACACAATGCGTGTCTGTTTATGGAAGAAATTTTACTCGGAAATCTTCGAAAAACATAAAAAAACATTTAATATAGATAAATGAAAATCGCGACAAAACTTAAAGGAATCACACTTATTAATTTATCTAAGCATAGTTAATATAACATACTTATTGACTAATCACGACAAGTTGTTACAAAGTTAGCAAGGCAGATTAATATGGAGATCGACCAAGGAATGATATCTGGAAGTAATGTCAAGCTAGAAATGTATACCCATTATTATACCTATCCATCGTAAGAGCTAATGTAAATAAATTTGGATAAATTTTCACAATGCTGAAAAAGCCTCCTTTCACCATTGCGTAATTTATAGAAATTTCTTTTATCTCATGAAAGTAAACATCACTACTGAAAATTCGAGGTTTCAAGGAGTCGCTTAAAGTTGTGCTATAATTATGACTGCGTGGTAATGTCAAATCCTGTAATGATGCAAGTTATCGTAACAAGTCAAGTGATTTCAAAAGCTGGCGGAAATTCATCTTGTCTGATTATGTAAGTGTAAGGAGTGAGCAAATTCAAACCATTAAACAGTTATCGATACATGATGATTATTCAATTACTTTAACTATCTAAATGTACATCATGAAACGTGTGCATCATGATAACAATTGAGACAAGTAAATTAGGAAACGGACGATTTCCACCCACATGTTGAAACCTCCACTCATATGATTTTCAATTGCATTTTACGGTATGATATTATCACAGTAATCAAACTTAGAGTACATACCTCCTTTTCAATGACAAAATTAAGTAGAAACTTGATTATGGACTCTAGTGTTTTTTCCGTCTTGAAATATTGTGTCCTGGACCTGACATGTTACCACTTGTTTCCTTATTCAATAAGAACGTGTTATCTTCAAACTGCCGTGGTAATTACGTATAAAATATGCCCTGTTGCATCTATAAGTCTATTTGAGCAGTTTACCTGTAAGTAAGAATTATACAGCATAAAGATAAATATTGGAATTTTGACACCAGACAGTCAAATTAACATGAGAAATGAGATTTGATTACTAAACACAATACATGTAGTAAGATCTAATATTAACATTTATATAATTTGTTTCATTATCACTGATATCAAGACCTATAGTTAGATGATTTGCCGTCTACAAAGAAATCCGTTATATTCATATACATGTACCATCTTTATTGAAAAACGACAGAAATACGCGAAATTATCATCACCTATAACAATCTGACTCTCATCGGAAAATATCACTCGATCCCATCTACCACGAACTGTCAACACCTCTTCTCCCTGCACCATGCCATACGTTTAGCTCTGTTCACTTTCTTCACCACTGTCTTTCGAGATACTCGCATTTTAAAGCCATGTTTATGCTAATGGTGCTGAACAGTCCTACTGGGCACATTTCTATCAACACATTGATTGAACTTTCGTGCTATGTCACGTAATGTGTCCTTCAGGTTACATTTCCCAATCCGCTCAAGACGACGGTAGTTCTGTCTGTCATCAATGCAGGACGACCACTTCTCTTCTTATTTTCCGAAGAACCACTTTCTCGAAACTTCTTAAAAATGTACGACAGTGTACTGTGAGGTATTCTCGTATTTTAAATCCATTCAAATACATATCCACAGCCACATTTTTGACGTCCGTAGGACTTTCTTTACTACGCCGACCCATTTTGAAAGTCGATGTCAAAACAAACTTTCTGACGACAATTTCTATTATTATATTGATACGTACGTCAACATCATGATGTAATGTTTACTCGGTATGTTGATTACTTTACAGGTGCCTGAAATAGATTTTGGCCAGCCAGTCTAAGGGAGATTAATCGCATTGACGTAGACGCGCGTAAAAACTGGCCGCTGATAACGAATACTTTTTGCACATGACTGCATAAAAAAGATTATAGAATTAATTTGTGTTTCAGCCGTCTAATGCAACTTCGCAGACAAGGAACAAAATTGAAAGCGTGAAGTAGGTGGTAAAGTGAAAGAACTGCACAACGAAACAGGTTTACGCTAAGAAACGTTCAAGATGGCATCGGTTGACATATCAACGTCTTTGCCAACCATATCTCTGCATAATACAATGGCAATGAACGAAACATATACGTATTACGACGACTATGACAATGGCTATGACTTCCTTATTGCTGCATTTTATTTCGATACATCAGTATTCCTGCACGTGTGGGAAATACTTGTGGTGTTTACATCTCTTGTCAATGTTATTGTAGTTTCCATTCTGTTGCGGAAAGAATTGCGCAATCCCACGAATATCATTTTAGCTGCTATTGCCATCTCGGATTCGTTGACAGGCTTGTCAAGAATTCCCACCAATAGAGTGGCATACCAACAGTATTCAAACAAGCTATTAACTGAAGAAACTCATGATAAATATCAGTACACGCATGATCTCATCAAGAACCAAACCGAGTCGTATCCTTATGTTGATATTCCATATTATGATGAATACTATTCACTATATAATGTTGACGTTATAAACAATGATAATGTAATCGTTATGACCAATGGTGATGTATTCGTTATGACCAATGACCAATGCAAATGGTTCATAATATCAAAATTGTTCATATCACCGTCATTTCATTTGATATCCGTATACCTTACAGTGCTCTTGGCCATACATAGATTCCTTTCAGTAGCGGCGCCGTACAAAGTGCGTTCCTTAAAGACTAAACATGCTGTTTTCGTTTGCTTAATGATAGCACTTTTGTCTCCATTACTACATGTGTATCACTTGTTTGATGACAAAACACAATTTGATTTGTGTTCGTGGTATCTACCTCAGGGAAGTTGTCAAGAAGGTTGCATCCAGTTGGTGATGCTTCTTGTTATGATGCATTTGATTCCATGTAGTGTCCTTGTATCAGTTACGATTATGTTTATTCGTAAGCTTAGAAAAAGCGTACGAGCTGCCCGAGGTATGAATGTTTCCAGCTCCCAGGTTAGAAAGAGAGTCGTCGAAAACCGTCGAATTAGTATCATTGTCGTTGCTATTGTTATTGTGTTTCTCATTCCAGAAATTCAAAACGCCATAGTTTTGTTAATTCGTGTGATTGACGTGACATATCCAGACATTCAGATCATTGCCATTGAAACAACAACAAAACTGTTAATGGTGTATGACGTCTTACTAGTCTTGTCGTTCCATGCTAACATATATATTTACACTTTGTTTAATTCCAAATTTCGGACTTTACTCTTCAAAACTTTTGTTCAGCCTGTACGAAGATGTGTTGGAAATATCAGACGAGTGCCAACCATCTTCAGAAGGAGAAATACTGGACAACAGGAGCAAAAGTGTATGAATTCGTACCAAATGACAAATACAAACACAGTATCGGTAGAGATTATGAATCCAGTGACCGTGGGTAAAACTTAAACCACAGACGAATACAATGACAGTGATGGTGACAATGTGTGTGACTAAATATCATACAGGAATTTCTATATTGTATTCAGAGTTGACCATAATGCTAGGTTCCCACTATCCCGATTTGCATCATGATTGAAATCGTTATCTTAATTCTGGACCAATCGTGTTGGTTCCATCAAAGCTTATCAGAGCTTGAGGTCGGTCGTGGCAAGCATGTTAATTGTAGAATTGTTTTGGAACGGTTAAAAAAATGTCTACGATTATCCCGATCAGTTCAGTTGGATAATCGTATCAGATCGTATTGGATTGTCATAAAATGCGACAGATCGTATTCCATCGGACTGGATCGCATCATAGCGCAACAAATTGTATCCGAATGTATTAACCCGCATTACCTCGTTTCCAAACCAGTAATTTAAAAACAAATCCACGATCAGATACGAAAGACCAATCGCGGCGTTTGTAGCAGAACGCACGACAGTGGAAACCTAGCATTAGCTAAAGTTACGTTTGAACAAGAATTTCTTTTTCGTCTGCGGTGGGAAAAAATGTCGAATTTCAATATGTATAATAGGAATGTCGTTAGATAAACTAGGGCGCGGCCATGATCCCGTGGTCAGTTCACCTGACTTGTAACCTGACGATCCGGACTCGAATCCAGGTCGAGGCATGTAAAATATGAAAGGTAAACCTTATGGTGAAAATTTAACTCTACTAAGAAAAATTAACAATATATTCCTCCATATGTGGAGAATTTGCGGGCTCCTTGTGAAAGGGTTAGTATGCATACATTCCAACGACTGTCAAGCTATCTTGCTGCCAACTTAATAAAAATGCAAAATTAATTGAACGATTAGAAAGTCGGTCTCTTGATAAACATATTAATAATTGGATTCGAAAACCTCCATACTTGGGTCGTCCAGAACTAACTGCTTTGCATTAATTTTGTTTGGATATAACTGTACACATGTGTCAAAACCATTCGTTTCTTTCAAATCATTATAACTAGTTCTGATTTTTATATGACAGCTATAAGAAGTAAGACCGTATGCGAACGGTACTCGCTTGAAAATCAATCAAGATCATGCGATGATATAACGTCTTATCAAGCGTTACTATACTACGTAACTATATCTTTCATATAATATATAATACAATATTGTACATTAAACCTCCAAATCATATTTCTTCCGTATATTATGTTTTGGTGAGACACGTGCATATAAATGTGATTAATAAAACCTTCTCTGAATGAATGGTCTAATTGTAACATCTATTGGCAACTGTTATATGTATATAATATTATAAAGGTAGTTAATATGACCTTGTCTAAATGAAAGGTCTTATTGTAACATCTATTGCCAACTGTTATATGTATATAATATTTTAAAGGTAGTTAATATGACCTTGTCTAAATGAATGGTCTTATTGTAACATCTATTGATAACTGTTATATGTATATAATATTATAAAGGTAGTTAATATGACCTTGTCTAAATGAAAGGTCTTATTGTAACATCTATTGACAACTGTTATATGTATATAATATTATAAAGGTAGTTAATATGACCTTGTCTAAATGAAAGGTCTTATTGTAACATCTATTGACAACTGTTATATGTATATAATATTATAAAGGTAGTTAATATGACCTTGTCTGAATGAATGGTCTTATTGTAACATCTATTGACAACTGTTATATGTATATAATATTATAAAGGTAGTTAATATGACCTTGTCTAAATGAAAGGTCTTATTGTAACACATATTGACAACTGTTATATGTATATAATATTATAAAGGTAGTTAATATGACCTTGTCTAAATGAAAGGTCTTATTGTAACATCTATTGACAACTGTTATATGTATATAATATTATAAAGGTAGTTAATATGACCTTGTCTAAATGAAAGGTCTTATTGTAACATCTATTGACAACTGTTATATGTATATAATATTATAAAGGTAGTTAATATGACCTTGTCTAAATGAATGGTCTTATTGTAACATCTATTGACAACTGTTATATGTATATAATATTATAAAGGTAGTTAATATGACCTTGTCTAAATGAAAGGTCTTATTGTAACATCTATTGACTACTGTTATATGTATATAATACTACAAAGGTAGTTAATATGACCTTGTCTAAATGAAAGGTCTTATTGTAACATCTATTGACAACTGTTATATGTATATAATATTACAAAGGTAGTTAATATGACCTTGTCTAAATGAAAGGTCTTATTGTAACATCTACTGACAACTGTTATATGTATATAATATTACAAAGGTAGTTAATATGACCTTGTCTTAATGAAAGGTCTTATTGTAACATCTACTGACAACTGTTATATGTATATAATATTACAAAGGTAGTTAATATGACCTTGTCTAAATGAAAGGTCTTATTGTAACATCTATTGACAACTGTTATATGTATATATTATTACAAAGGTAGTTAATATGACATTGTCTTAATGAAAGGTCTTATTGTAACATCTATTGACAACTGTTATATGTATATAATATTATAAATGTTGTATATATGACCTTGTCTAAATTAATGGTCTTTTTATAACATCTATTGACAACTGTTATATGTATATAATATTACAAAGGTAGTAAATATGACCTTGTCTAAATGAAAGGTCTTATTGTAACATCTATTGACTACTTTTATATGTATATAATACTACAAAGGTAGTTAATATGACCTTGTCTAAATGAAAGGTCTTATTGTAACATCTACTGACAACTGTTATATGTATATAATATTACAAAGGTAGTTAATATGACCTTGTCTAAATGAAAGGTCTTATTGTAACATCTATTGACAACTGTTATATGTATATAATATTACAAAGGTAGTTAATATGACCTTGTCTTAATGAAAGGTCTTATTGTAACATCTACTGACAACTGTTATATGTATATAATATTACAAAGGTAGTTAATATGACCTTGTCTTAATGAAAGGTCTTATTGTAACATCTACTGACAACTGTTATATGTATATAATATTACAAAGGTAGTTAATATGACCTTGTCTTAATGAAAGGTCTTATTGTAACATCTACTGACAACTGTTATATGTATATAATATTACAAAGGTAGTTAATATGACCTTGTCTAAATGAAAGGTCTTATTGTAACATCTATTGACAACTGTTATATGTATATAATATTACAAAGGTAGTTAATATGACCTTGTCTAAATAAAAGATCTTATTGTAACATCTATTGACAACTGTTATATGTATATAATATTACAAAGGTAGTTAATATGACCTTGTCTAAATGAAAGGTCTTATTGTAACATCTATTGACAACTGTTATATGTATATAATATTATAAAGGTAGTTAATATGACCTTGTCTAAATTAATGGTCTTATTGTAACATCTATTGACAACTGTTATATGTATATAATATTACAAAGGTAGTTAATATGACCTTGTCTAAATGAAAGGTCTTATTGTAACATCTATTGACAACTGTTATATGTATATAATATTATAAATGTTGTATATATGACCTTGTCTCAATTAATGGTCTTATTGTAACATCTATTGGCACCTGTTATATGTATATAATATTACAAAGGTAGTTAATATGACCTTGTCTAAATGAAAGGTCTTATTGTAACATTTATTGACAACTGTTATATGTATATATTATTACAAAGGTAGTTAATATGACCTTGTCTAAATGAAAGGTCTTATTGTAACATCTACTGACAACTGTTATATGTATATAATATTATAAAGGTAGTTAATATGACCTTGTCTTAATGAAAGGTCTGATTGTAACATCTATTGACAACTGTTATATGTATATATTATTACAAAGGTAGTTAATATGACCTTGTCTTAATGAAATGTCTTATTGTTATATCTACTGACAACTGTTATATGTATATAATATTATAAAGGTAGTTAATATGACCTTGTCTTAATGAAAGGTCTTATTGTAACATCTATTGACAACTGTTATATGTATATATTATTAAAAAGGTAGTTAATATGACCTTGTCTTAATGAAAGGTCTTATTGTAACATCTACTGACAACTGTTATATGTATATAATATTATAAAGGTAGTTAATATGACCTTGTCTTAATGATAGGTCTTATTGTAACATCTATTGACAACTGTTGTATGTATATATTATTACAAAGGTAGTTAATATGACCTTGTCTAAATGAAAGATCTTTTTGTAACATCTATTGACAACTGTTATATGTATATAATATTATAAATGTTGTATATATGACCTTGTCTAAATTAATGGTCTTTTTGTAACATCTATTGACATCTGTTATATGTATATAATATTACAAAGGTAGTTAATATGACCTTGTCTAAATGAAAGGTCTTATTGTAACATCTATTGACAACTGTTATATGTATTTAATATTACAAAGGTAGTTAATATGACCTTGTCTAAATGAAAGGTTTTATTGTAACATCTATTGACAACTGTTATATGTATATAATATTACAAAGGTAGTTAATATGACCTTGTCTAAATGAAAGGTCTTATTGTAACATATATTGGCAACTGTTATATGTATATGATATTACAAAGGTAGTTAATATGACCTTGTCTAAATGAAAGATCTTATTGTAACATCTATTGACAACTGTTATATGTATATAATAGTATAAATGTTGTATATATGACCTTGTCTAAATTAATGGTCTTTTTGTAACATCTATTGACAACTGTTATATGTATATAATATTATAAAGGTAGTTAATATGACCTTGTCTGAATGAATGGTCTTATTGTAACATCTATTGACAACTGCTATATGTATATAATATTATAAAGGTAATTAATATGACCTTGTCTGAATGAATGGTCTTATTGTAACATCTATTGACAACTGCTATATGTATATAATATTATAAATGTTGTATATATGACCTTGTCTAAATGAAAGGTCTTATTGTAACATCTACTGGCAACTGTTATATGTATATAATATTATAAATGTTGTATATATGACCTTGTCTAAATGAAAGATCTTATTGTAACATCTATTGACAACTGTTATATGTATATAATATTATAAATGTTGTATATATGACCTTGTCTAAATGAATGGTCTTATTGTAACATCTACTGGCAACTGTTATATGTATATAATACTTAAAGGTAATTAATATGACCTTGTCTAAATGAAAGGTCTTATTATAACATCTATTGTCAACTGTTATATGTATATAATATTTAAAGGTAATTAATATGACCTTGTCTGAATGAATGGTCTTATTGTAACATATATTGTCAACTGTTATATGTATATAATATTTTAAAGGTAATTATTATGACCTTGTCTGAATGAATGGTCTTATTGTAACATATATTGACATCAGTTACATGTACATAAATGTAGTTAATAAAATTCTTGTCTGAAGCAATGGCCTTATTGTTACTATTGTCAACATTCACATGTACCTGTATTGGGTAATTCATGAATATATTAAGATTTACTTGTTAATCTTATGTATCGAAGATCACGTGAAACAAAAACGAAAATCGTTATTAGATTATTTGAAACCTGTGTTTATTACTCTAATGGTGAGCGCAAATAAACGTAACTTAACTCGTAACAAGAGTGCCTTAATTGCATTAATGGTATATTGTCATTTTCCTCATTGATCGGCGGTCTTAATAATTTATTTAATTGATGTTTGTTTGCTATTCTAATCATCTGTTTAATGAATTATACCACAAGCGTTGTCAGCTAATTTAGCGCTCATGTGAGGAGACCAGTTGCTTTGACAATTCAAAATAGTTCATAATGTTTACTTCGCATAATGAATGTTCTAAAAGCTGACCTTTTGCATTTGAAAGTTAAATTTTGTTAGACTTGCAGTTTTCAGTTCAATACAGTACTCAAAATGAAGGAATAGAATCAAAATATCTTCCTTACACAGTGTCTTACGTAGTGGATATACCATGAGTGTTACTTACGAAGTTTACTGCTAAGATGCGTTAACGACTTGTTTATACGATCTTAGACTTTATTTAAACGCAAAAAATTAATTGCTTGTTATACGAGATTAAACACAAGCGTAATCACGAATACAACCTTACTCCGATCACTAACTAGTCTGCCACAATGCCTATGACATCATTGATACACAAAAAAATCAACAACCTTCAATTGGCTTCAAATGAGATGGACGACATTAAGACGCTTGATTGCAATGTATGCCAAATATCTCAGATAGTAAAATCATCCCGATTGATCATATTCCATGAGTAAATTTATGTGCCATCAAGATTTCAGTATTTTATAGGTTTTTTCGGATTTAAATGTTCTTAATTTTTTCCATAGGTTTATGAATATGGATCCAGTTGTCAGTATACAAACACCTGGAATAATAAAGACCTATGTTAATTTACAAACACCTGAAATAATAAGACCTATGTTAGTTTACAAACACCTGAGAAAATAAAAACCTGTGCCAGTTTACAAACACCTGGTATAATAAAGACCTGTGTCAGTTTACAAACACCTGATATAATAAAGACCTGTGTCATTTTATAAACACCTGGTATAATAAAGACCTGTGTCAGTTTATAAACACCTGATATAATAAAGACCTGTGACAGTTTACAAACACCTGCTATAATAATGGCATGTGTCAGTATATAAACACCTGGTATAATAAAGACCTGTGTCAGTTTACAAACATCTGAAATAATAAAGACCTGTATCAGTATATAAACAACTGATATAAAAAAAGGCCTGTGTCAATTTACAAACACCTGATATAATAAAGACCTGTGTCAGTATATAAACACCTGGTATAATAAAGACATGTGTCAGTTTATAAACACCTGATATAATAAAGACCTGTGTCAGTATATAAACACCTGGTATAATAAAGACCTGTGACAGTTTACGAACACCTGGTATAACAAAGATATGTGTCAGTATATAAACACCTGATATAATAAAGACCTGTGTCATTTTATAAACACCTGGTATAATAAAAACATGTGTCAGTTTACAAACACCTGATATAATAAAGACCTGTGTCATTTTATAAACACCTGGTATAATAAAGACCTGTGTCAGTTTATAAACACCTGATATAATAAAGACCTGTGACAGTTTACAAACACCTGCTATAAAAAAAACGACATGTGTCAGTATATAAACACCTGGTATAATAAAGACCTATGTCAGTTTACAAACATCTGAAATAATAAAGACCTGTGTCAGTATATAAACACCTGATATAATAAAGATCTGTGTCAATTTACAAACACCTGGTATAATAAAGACCTGTGTCAGTATATAAACAACTGGTATAATAAAGACCTGTGTCAGTTTATAAACACCTGATATAATAAAGACCTGTGACAGTTTACAAACACCTGCTATAATAAAGACATGTGTCAGTATATAACACCTGGTATGATAAAGACCTGTGTCAGTTTACAAACATCTGAAATAATAAAGACCTGTGTCAGTATATAAACACCTGATATAAAAAAGACCTGTGTCAATTTACAAACACCTGATATAATAAAGACCTGTGTCAGTATATAAACACCTGGTATAATAAAGACATGTGTCTGTTTATAAACACCTGATATAATAAAGACCTGTGACAGTTTACAAACACCTGCTATAATAAAGACATGTGTCAGTATATAAACACCTGGTATAATAAAGACCTGTGTCAGTTTACAAACATCTGAAATAATAAAGACCTGTGTCAGTATATAAACACCTGATATAATAAAGACCTGTGTCAATTTACAAACACCTGATATAATAAAGACCTGTGTCGGTATATAAACACCTGGTGTAATAAAGACATTTGTCAGTTTACAAACACCTGAAATAATAAAGACCTGTGTCAGTTTATAAACACCTGAGAAAATAAAGACATGTGTCAGTATATAAACACCTGGTATAATAAAGACCTGTGTCAGTTTACAAACAACTGACCTATGTCAGTTTACAAACATGTTTACAGGTTTATTCCCATGTACGTTTACTATACAATTAAATGTATAAAACATAACATTTTGTATTACATGTCTGTTACTTTATTCAAGTATACGGAAAGGGAAGGCTTCCACTTTGACGAGGAAAATCCATAAATTAAGCATGATTAACTGTCGGAAATAACGTCGGACTAGACCGATGTGTCGAGTAAGTGTGCGCTTAGATAATTTGAATAAATTAATAATGTAACAATGAAATTTAGTAAAGAAATGTTAGAAAAACAATGAAATGCTAAAAAAATGTATATATGCACATGTATTAAAAATACCCGTATTTAAAAAACTTCTGAGACGTGAGCCCAAACAAAGTTGTTTCAATGCATGATACTGTTTTCATATCCATTAGGACAACAACAACATATTAACAAACATATACGTAAGTAGCTTCCATAGTTACATAGTTTGCATGTATAAATCAAACACAATTATAAATACACTTCATCAGGTAGATATATACAATTATGTATAAATATCAAAGTGTAAAGAACTCAGTCACATATGTATTATACATACAAACTAATGCAGAGAACAAATTTTTATATTCAAATATATCATGGCAAAATATTAACTCTGTATAATTTGTTTTTACACGAGAAAGCTTTATGAACATACATTCCGAGGGTTCAACGTAACAGTGTCGTAACTCATATTGAAATGAGAACAAGTTACTATGCACTAGTACAGTCTTGCGCTGAGCCCTCGATTCCCAATTTTTTAATTACATTTTTATTTTACTCCTTATCAGTTCTATTAAGTTAAACATACAAGGTTTGACCCAGTAAAAGTTACTAATATATTGTTTTCTAAGATTTCTGTGCAATGGACATTCGATAATCAAATGAAACTCGTCTTCTATTTTCATACAAAAATTACATTTTCTATCATCAAAATGTATGCTTCTAGGTTTGTTCCTCCTCCCAGTTTCTGTAGCTAAATAATGTGAACTTAAACTGAGTTTTGAAAATGCTTCTCTATTTGCTTGTAACTGAAATGATCATTTCTTAATGACCCAGTCAAACATGCAGTAATAGCCATTAGACAAATGTGCGGTCAGAAGTCTTTCAAATGGCATCACATTCAATATAATCATGAATCATGCTCCGCTAATGTGGATATTTCAGTCAGAATAGCCTGAATGTCACAGTATATCAAACAGAATCTGAATAGGCATAATTACTCACGTAACTAAACCCTCCATCATTTATTTTACGATAATGGGTAATATCGATTAGATACCATTTTCCTGTCAACATTATTAGTACATTGTATTCGCTTTGTTGAATTAATCTACAAACGTTAAAAATGTGACCTGTATGGCATTTTCAAAAGATATATTATTTCAATGTAAATGTAAATCAATCTAGCACAAATATAAAATTCATCAACATACATAGTTATTGTCAATTTTAGACAAGTTCAGCCCATGGAACAGATTCAACGAGTCATTCAAAGCTTTCTTCAGAACTGGAAATATATTAAGTGTTTCGGAGGTTGGTATGAATTTATTATTAAACGTCTGTTTTACAAATGTTATGTATATTAAACAGATAGTCATTGGAATCGCGAAATGCCTTTAGGATCGAAAGAACTATGACTTTAAGTTAAAAATCACACGATTTATGTACATGTAATAAAAAGTTGCGTTTAGTAAACAATATGCGTTCTTAAATACCTTCTCGTAGGATGGTCAATAGACGATAGCATCATTAAAAGAACAACTTGACACATCAAAATTGGCTAATCACTGAAGCGCATTCAAAAACAATTATCAATTTAAACATTATCATTAGCGTATTCGTTCCTTTGAATTTTGCTTAATTATTACTGATCTCCATAACGTGTCTATCGTCTTTGAAATGACTTTTGTTTTCTGTCACTTTGTTCGAGTTCGCGGAATTCATTGAGCTATAGATCTTGAGATGGTGCAATTACTTTTATTACCAGAATAAAGCTTCTTATTTATCCATATTCTTAGAAATTATAACGAGCCTTTTTATTTCTGAAGTAACTGAATTCGTTTCTCTTCTTCGTTCTAGAGATTTAACTTATCTATACCAGCACAACGTTATGTACGGATTTTGGACATTCCTTTGCTTGGTCTTCATGATAGTGTTTTACGGAAGATCAATCCGCAGCTACCAAATAGCAGATGTTAAAAAACTTCTTGCAGACAAGGAGCAGAATTATGACAAAAGGATACGACCGGTCACAAATCAGTCGATTCCAATTACTGTGTATTTAGAATTCTTTCTTACATCCATACATGAAGTAGATGAAGTGCAACAGACAATTACAATTAGTGCAGTCGTCGGAATGCTATGGAAGGACGAGGAAATTCCATGGGATCCTAATGATTACGGTGGATTAACCGAACTTACTGTTAACAGTGGTAGTTTCTGGACTCCAGACATTGTTGCGGCAAATTCAGTTGAGAAGATGAAAAAGGTTGGAGATCCCTGGATTGTAATCCGTTATACAGCAAACGGTGATGCCAGTTATTACCCTGGAACCATTTTAAAACTATCTACTGATTTAGATATAACCCTTTATCCCTGGGATCGGCACGAATGTAGTTTTGCTTTAAATGCTTGGGGGTACATGCCTGATGAATATGACTTACAAAACTTCTATGATGAAGTACTAACGACAGTATACAATCCTAGTGGTACCTGGGATTTAGTCGGATCATCGGTTAAGACAGTAGAAGTACCCAACGTCGCCTCGTATTATTACGTTACGCTCATCATTCAAAGACAATCTGCTTACGTCATTGTAAATATAGTTCTGCCAGTGATTATTTTATCCTTGCTAAATCTCATGATATATCTAATCCCAACTGAAAGCGGAGAGCGAATGTCCTTCAGTATTACCTTATTGTTAGCTATTGCTGTATTCTTAACGATAGTTGGAGACAACTTACCGAAGTCCTCAACACCAATGGCACTTTTAAGTTATTACTTATTGTCAGTTCTAGTAATAAGCAACTGTATTACATTATCTGTCATATATAGTCTTTGTTTGTACCATCGTGATGAGTCTAGACCTATTGGTGGTTGTTGGAAGAGAATTGTTAGAGTCATGAGATGCAAATCTAACAGAAATCGCCCGGCTAGTGTTTTAAGAAAGCCTAACACGGAGGACAACTATTATGGAAGTACCTCAATGCAACCTGATCACCAAATTGACACTGCTTGTTCAAGCAATACCAAAACATCAATATGGGAGACACGTTCTAATTTGATTAAGACGACGATGTTGATGCCAGATGATCAAGTTGGTGATTCTGAAGGCTGGGCTAAACCTGATGGCAACAGACACGACGATTATGATGGCACTCAAGAAAACAAAACACACACCCATATCAACTGGAAACTGGTCAGTATTGCATTTGACAGATTGTGTTTTGTCTTTTTTCTGTTGTTTCTTAGTGCAAGCACGTTCACCATATTTGCTTCGATATATACTGGGCTTCGCGAGGCAGAAAAATAAAAGCCACTGTTTAATGGTCTGACTGAAATCATCCTTTACTGGAGACACAGTTACATGTATATTCACATGTATAATGATACGCTGGCTCTTATGGTGTGTCTATATCGGATTAAGCGTTTTTGTTTAATTACAGCTGTAGATATTGTCTTGATAAAGTTTTTATATGCATAGGTATACCTCAGTTTTTTTTTCAAATCCTTTCACTGACACTCTTTTATGAATTTTTCAACTTATATTGTGAAACATCATAGGGGCCAAAATATCAAATATCATTATTTTCTTTGCATAGTTATTTTTCTAGTTCATTGTTCATTGTTGAGGATCTTATGAAAGATTGATTGTTTAGTGTATTGTCAAATAAGTTTCCTCGTAAAATAAAGTCTTTATTATTATTATTATATCTAACCAATGTCTGTATTCTTTATAATCAAGTTTTGATAAATCATGTTATGAACTACAAAACTGCCAGAATATTTCTGACAAGGTTAATAAATCTATCATTATTCATTAAGAATTCTCTAGATTAAAAAAACATGCAACAAATAATAATTAGTATTTAGTTCATCCTCATTAATAGTTAAAACTATTCACAACTAAAATTTGAAAAAATGTACCGTACCATACTTTGATGATTTATGTGTACGATTCAGATCTTGTTAATTATCTAAATAATTATAAATACGTGTGTTGTTTTTTCTTGTATCATATTACTATGTACATTTGTGCACGTAAAATAAAATTCTGTTCTGTTCTGTTATGATAAATGTGTATACATGTCGACGTAATTAGTTCATTTTGGTGTTTTTATCCTCTTCAAAGTTATCTACGCACAAAACATGAGAAAACAAAAAAAAACATGAGAATACATGTATATATCTGGTATGTTTCTAAAATGTGAAAAATGTGCTTTTATGTTAAACTTTGTTAAACTTCACTATAATCAGAATTTTGGAATGGGCAAATTTCTTTTGTTCTGGACCACGCCCAGAAAATTGTCTGATCTCCAGCAATGGCAGTTTCGTGGAATTTCACAAAACTTTGTCACTGCGCTGAAATCAACGGAAACGAGAATCACAGCTACAAAACAATATTAAAAATGATTTAATGAAATGTTTTCAGTATCTAGTTTCAAATACAGCTGTAATCCTAAAATAAATAATATTCCAATGTCATTGATACTGGTATGATTCCACATTTATATAACTACTTTCAATTCCACACAGAAGAAGGAAGCTTGTCAAATGCAAATAATTCCACTGTCAGTTAAAACCAAAATGTCTAAACAACACAAGATTGTAATGAAGTCTCCCTTATATAGTTATAACAATTTTCTGCATTGTTTTTGCAATAAGAATTTTGTACAATATTTCAGAATTTACAGTAGCTTTTATCAAGTGCAGAAATAATGTAAACAGAAACACAGTAAACAAAAATAATACTATTCAAGGATAAATGGAAAAACTTGAAGCGTCATACTGACAAGCCAGTAAACATCACACATCACCATGAACACATTGTATAATGCATTAGTGAAATTTAGACAATGACCACCAGTGAATAGTGACCATCTGTGAAAAGTGACGATCTGAAAATGATAGCCATCCGTGAATAATGAACATCTATAAAAGATGACCATCTGAGGTGTAATGACAATCCCATATTCCGAAAAATAACCGCGTTCAAACAATAATTTTCATTGGTCATGAAGTGACGCAAGGGAAGTAACAACTAATGGCGTATGCTTGAAGCAATATCGTAGTTGTTTCCCTTGGGTTGGTGATATGCATCTGCAATACATTAACTATGCTAATTTATGAGTACTTGATAGTCATAGCATTTATGTATATTGCTGATAAATCAGTCGGTCAGTGAACATGATGCATCCATCAATGAATTAAAGTACTGCTTGACAGTATTTGCGTCGTCAGTTTAGGGCAGAATTATTTTTTACATAGAGCTCGAAATCTGTGAAGTGTTTGCTTCTGTGTGACATTGTTCAAGGGTCGTCGTTAACTCGGTATGACTGTAACTTAAAAGTCTGACTAAAAACAGAGATTTTTTCACAAAGGTTGTCTAGGCAGTTCTTATCAGTAAAATGACCTTAAGTATATCAACACCGGGTCCACGCGAGATTTTCACAGCGTGGTAATTACACGGATAATGTGACATTATGTTTTTACAATCGCTTTGTACATCAAAGGCTTAAAACGCTATCAAGAAGCACAACATCCCACTTGTTCCTATGATCTTGTATCTATTTATTAGAAGATTTTGTAAATTTTACCCCTTACGTGTTAAACATGGTGTGGTTTGGGCAATCTTAAACGGAGTTACGGATAAACACAATCATTAAACGGCAAACATAGACGAATATTAGTAGCAAAATAATGACTTAGCCACATCACCACAGGAAAGAATTAGCTCTCTGCAATTCGTTGAGTAACAAACAAATCCAAACTTTCTGATGGGACTGAAGTATGCAGGTGGTTGAAAGAGATTTCTAACTAAATTTTTCGGTATAAACTTGCACAAATGACATGATTATGAGCCTATATATTGCACAGTTTGGGTAAATTTTAACGCCTGTAGATTATGCTCTTAAAATATCTATCAAGCAAGTATACAATACGTCATAAGAAATCCTAGGCCTATTAATGAGCTCCTTATGAATGTTTACTTTCACACTTATCAGATTTAATGTTTAATGTAATATAATCGCTATAATGATTTCGCTGCAACTTTTTGCACCGCCGTCTGTGTTCACCTATTTCATAACGTGTTACTTTAAGACCCTTTTCGAGGGAAATCGCGACATCCCTTGAATGCGATTGTGTTTCGCTTACCTCGTCTTTTTCATTGCAACGAGACTTACAATAAGTGATTTAATGGTGGAAATGTGATGCGCCATGATGGAGAGCGCTGTTGCAACCAAACTTGTAATAAAAACCAAACTTGTAATAATTATTACAAGTTTGGTTTTTATTACAAGTTTGGTTGCAACAGAGCGCGAGACGGCTCGTATGTACATCAGGAAGCTGTCCGCAGTATAAGAGAACATCCCTTAATAATTTTGTGTTTAATTCTTGCAGCCTTAAATATTAGTACATTGTACTGTTATCACGTTCCTTATTTCATTAAATTCATGTTTTACTGTGTGTGTGAAGTGCATAATAATTAGTGCCTGTAGTATTGTTGTACATTAGTTATATTAATATTTTATGCAAGCAGTACATCATTTTAACATACATACTCGTACATGCTCCATCAGGGCACACCAGCTTCAGGCTTCGTCTGTGCCCTATGCCACAGGGACTACTGTCACTGCCACGTCGCACTGGCCAGTCACACCCAACGCTGTACCAAACTAAACACCCAGCCTGAGTATAAATCCATAGTCCTCCGAGGCTGAAACACGCCCATACTTATACATGCTCCATAACCTGCGTCACCTCATACGCATCTTCCTTTGTGTCTGTAGTTTAACGGTCCATTCGACATCCATGGTCATTTTAGGGCCGTCTCAGAGGGAGGGGAGAGAAGATACAGGAGAACTGGACATTTGTATCCATACTCTTATCGAATAGCTTTTCCTGATTCTTTATCGTGTCCATTGTAAAGCAACGATACACGATTCGCTCTTTTTCCTATGACTTTCTAGACACAGTGCTTGGGTCGGTAGACTGGATGGGGACACTGGAAAAACGTCCCTGAGAAATTCGGTAGAACCAAGACCTTTCGTTCAGTCGTCCACCGCGTTACCACTAGTACCTCACGTGATGTAATTCAGAGAATTGCTTTATATGGACATTGTCTGTTATATGTAATACTATTTTGCTTTATAGTGTTACTACATGTAGTTTGCTTAGTAAGAACTATTTTGCACTATTTTAACTGTGTGTAATTGATAAACTTGTCTACAACATGTGCACTCTGATGTGTATATTTGTGTGTTTTCATCTATTTTTTGCTTTTGTCTTTCATTGTACAACGCCATTGAATATGTATTTATATGTAGAAATAGGCGTTGAATCAAATTCTCAAGTTTCAAGTATGTTTACTATACCAATATATTTGGAAACATTTGCATTCTAGTATCGTTGGTTGGCTCCAATATTTCACACATTTCGTCATAAGAAAGCGGTGACTTTCATCTTTAGATATAATTATTATTCGTTGATTAGCCTTCATTAATTTTGTAGGTATTCGCTGATTAACCGATTCCTTTGAAGTAGACCGACTATAGATTTTGTGAAATATAGACAATGACTTATGATATACCCAATAGCTTGTGATTATGTAATACATATACCTGGAGTATTTTCGAGGAAGACATAATGAGAAATAAATGGACAGATAATGTATATATTGCAAGTTTATCAGTAAATGTTCTAAATTGATTGGAGCCTCGTTAACTTCAATAATAGCGTATAATCATTTACCGACTAAACGCAGAAAGTCCTAAATGTCATTCAGTCAATGCTGCAGATAGACGGTTTTCGTTTTATTCCCATGTCTATGACTTGTATGTCAGGGACCTGTATTATAATTATATGTGTATAATATATGGTAAGTACAGCTACACTCTCGTTCCGGTTATCAACAGTTACAGTCGAACGTGTGAACCAAGGTCACTCTTGGGAAGTGAATAATGCGTCCTTTATTGATCTCTATACAGTCAAACACGTGTTTAGCGACCACCTCCGAATAAAGGCCTTTCAGTGAATAAAGGACATTTTAAAAACACTGTCATTGATTATTTAGAACAAAAAGGTGACGTAAAGGTTAAAATGGTGGATATGTATATTATCGCAAGAGTATTAGACCACATAAAATGTAAAATTCGTAATAGCCTTTTAAAATTCCCATTGTAGTACTCGTATGTATATATATACAAAAAAAGTAAAATAAATGAATATTATTAATTTATGTTATGTACATTCTCTACATCATTGTTTAAGTATTGTTATCTGTAAAAAAACATCTAGTATAGTGCTGTGATTGCTATTACATTTGGGCTTATCTTGTATGTTAGTATGATTATGCGAATACCAACAAAACATTAAGTTTATAAATAACACAGATTTCTTAAAACACTTTTTGTTCTTAAGTTACTTTGTTAAAAGTCGTCACTGTGAAGAGCTGCGTAGAGCATGAAGTTCGCCTGATGTAGCATCATTCATATATTGTGTGAAATTAGCCAAAAGTTGAAAGGCATTTATTCGTTTTTCGAGTTGTTCAATTAAAATAGAACGTCTGTCATAATATATGTTTACATTTGTACAATGAAAATCCTATTCATTTAGTTAAAATTCTCTCGCACCTGTAAAGTAAGTTTTGTCAAGATAAAACAAAACATGTCAATCCATCGCCATTTAGGTGCTAAAAATCATGAACACATAAGAAACATGGGCAATGAGGAATACACAAAGTCTCGAGTCATTCATGTTTTTTGTAACTTTATTTCACTGTGCTGGAGATACACAAAAACACACGTTACGAATAGGTTTTTGACTTTGTAACAGATGCTACACAACCGACTATTCTAGAAAAGCAACTAGTCATTTCAAAAACTTTATTTTTGCGTGGTTGGTATGGGCAGGTGAGTTTGAAATAATTGTTGCCTAAATATGCTGAATATTAACTAACAGTTATTTATATAGATGATCAAGGAACCAATACATTCAAGTATATTAATGATATAATAATATTATGTTATTCGGGGACAACCTAGGTTAACTTTGTTTGTCGTGAAGACTGTTTTCAGTATGTAAATATCGTTCAAATATACTTTTCTATGAAAAGAACCTTTGGCGAAATATCATAAATGTATATAAAGTATTGTGGCCTATTTTCATTTATTTTTCTCTAACAGTTCGCTTGCTAAATGGAATAAAGATAGTCATAAGCCTGATATCTGCTGGGATTCCCTATCTCAGAGTTAATATGTCATCTCAATTGTTTTTCTATCATACTTATATTTCAATGAGTAGCGTTTTATAAAGGATGGATTCGGTAGTTTACTGGTAACGCACTGGACTACTAATAAAAAAAGGGCGTGGGTTGGAATCTCGGCTCCGCCTTTCGATATTTCAGGGACGCTTATTCAGTGTCTTCATGCCAGTACTGTGTTAATAAAAGATCACAGGAAACGAGCGAGGCGTGTTTTACACCAGGAACGATAAAGATCCAAGAAATACAAGTAGGGATACTAATGCCTGGTTCCCTGCATCTTCTCTTGGGATAACAACAGTTAAACTGGTTCCCGTTCCATGTTGCAGTGCACCAAAATGCTTTGTACATACAAGTCAACGGGAACCAGTTTAAACAACAGTAGGCTGGGATGATTCCCGTACGCTGTGTGTTTTCCTGTATTGAAACGGGTACCAGTACAGAACGTAATTTATTCCAGTTGTCTCCCTTGCATGCAAAATATATTGTTTTAGATACATTGAGTGCAACATCATTAACAAAATATCTCCAAATGTAGATAAATACGAGTAAAATTCTCATTTGGATTAAATCAGCGTTTAATCTTCGAAGGATGACCTTGATCGATAGATGGGCTGTCACATTTTTTTTCATTCTTTCATGACTAGATACTGATTGAAGAATTTATTAGGAAACTGAAAATAAGTGTTTTGAGTGACTGCGAACTTTATCGTTGTAAAACGTGTAAAAGAGACAAAATTAAAAACAAATATCAGTACATTTTCATTAGAATAAAATTCAGATCAATTTGAGAAATATTCGGTTATCTGTCAATTTTCACAGATAAAAGAGGGTGGGATTTTATTTTTTATTTTTATTCATTCTTTTGTGGGTTTTTTGGTTATGCAGTGTAATCTCAACGGACTAGTGCTGATAATTTTAACTTACTGCCAACAAATTCACGTTCGTGTCAAGACAATGTGACTCTCATCACATGATCACAAAATATGTAGTCAAATTTGTCGAGTATTTGATCAATTATTAAAAAGCAGATGCATTTTTATTTATTTTGTGCAATATGGAGTCATGGTCCGGAAACCACGGATTATCGGTCTTTTGACACTACCTGTTAGCTCTACTGGTTCCCGTAACCTCCCATATTGATACTTTACATCAACAGGTACCAACTTAAGCAATACTGGAGACCAACCCTTCATGACTATTGCAGTGTTTATATCCCCGTCATGGCCCCTTACTGTTGTTTTGAAATTGAATTATGATTCATTTGTCATATTACTGGGGGTACAGTTTACATCTCGGTGTCAATAGACAGAAATAAAAACGTATTTAGTGTCTGTACCCCACAACAAATCGACATCAAAGAAGCTGAAAGACGCACAAAACTCTGCGTGAATTAATTTTCGTTTTGAACAAAATTCTCGCAATATGTTTGCGTTTAACGCTGACTGATCGTAATAAAACCAGCAAAGAAAAGACTTAGTTGAATAAAAGGAGTAAAAATTTGAAATTATCTCCCTAAGCGACATAATACTCATACTAAATAGTCGTTAAAACGGTTTAAAATATACTGATATTCTCTGATCTCCTTTCTATACAAATAACACGCTCCATTGGTAAAACCACTTCAGAAATTGACTCTGAAAACAAATTCGCTTTGCTCTTTTTTGAGACACACAGTCTTTCTTGTCATTTTAAGGGGATGAGAATCTTCTTTGAAGAAAGACAGAAACTGTAGAAAATTGAAAGTTTTTACGGGACTTTAATTAAATCAATGACTTAGCGGTTAATACAGAAGGTTTATAAAAAGCGATAGCCACTTTATCAATATCAATAATTGAATTATTTTCTTTCAAGCAATCATTAATTTAGAGTGGAACGGGGGCAGAGAAAGCGTAAGGAAGTACGGAAGAAACATTAACAGTTGTTTGTCTATTGATAGAAAACTATTAACTTCAAAAAGTTAAATGGTGTAATCCGCCAGAGACACAGAAATAACACTATTTAGAGAACTACTCTTTATCAAAACCTGGGCGCAATGTGTATTTTCCAGGGATAAGTATGTATGTGTTAGCGGCTAGCATCAAAGAAGTATTTAATTCGTTTACAACCCAATTGTTGCCTTTTATTTCCTTAATAAAATTAAAGGATTTAACAGCGATAGGTGTAAAATAGATTTCTATACAAAAATAAAGATCATTACTTAACAAATGCTATCAAGACATCGACCATCGTTTTATTCAATTAATCGGCTAAGATCTGTGTTCAAGTAATAATTAGTTTTATCTCATTACCAAATAATAGATGTTCGGCCTTTTATTGGTAGCACAATCAGCTTGTAATTAAATGATAGATAACAAAGATTTTCATACGTTTAACACATTGTGTTACCGCTAATGTAATTTTAGTCGGCGTCCCTCGGGCATTTTGCATGAACCGGTGAAAGTGTAAGATTCGTACTATCGTGACTTTTCACGTTCTGTGGCAACTTTCTCGTTATGCAAAAAGTACAACTTGTTTTCTGGTGTTTTATCCCCAGTTTAAAATCATTGAACACAAAAAAAATATTAAAAATATATACTTACAAGTTCGATTTGATAAAATTTTATTCGCAAGTATTTTCTCGCTCTGATTGGAGCATAAAATTTTCGGAAGTATACCGAGCGTTGTAAATGTTTCAGTACAAAAAGGTTACTGATTAAAATATTAGTTCAGTTTGCGTTGACTGACTCATGTTACCGAAATGAAATGGCATTTGTTACAAATATGGACAGTCATCCCTCGATTTCATGTTCTCAGAAAAAAGGTTAAATAAAGTATTTTAGATTGACCTCCTCGAAACTCTTGACCACACCTGGACTTCGAGTCATTTTAGGAAACGGTATCTTGATTGTTGGATTGCGAAGATCAAAGGGTTACAGACACGGGCATCCACTTCCGAATCTAATTAAACTCGAGTATATTCATATAATACTAAAGAATAGGTAATTTTTATGGAGTATTGTCCAAAACATTCCATACATTATTGACCATTAAACGACAGTCTCCGAAAAAATCGTTTGGTCCTTATTTGGCCATTAGATCTCTTGAAGTCGATCCGTTATTCATCAAAAGAAACCAGATTTTTACTCTTATGACTATAAAGGGATTTGATCCTTTGAAATACGTTACAGTTATACAAACTGCGTAGACTTTTCATCTCTACATAAGTGATAATCTTATGAGGTGTATAAATATATTAAAGTTATTATATACCCCATAAACCAGCTTTTGAAGAGACTTTATTACGCTGCTTTATACCCATTTATTACTAACCATAATGTTATTGCATAGGGCGCAAAATTATGCAAATTTTGTCGAACGAAGTTAAGCATATCTTCAAAGGACCACTCTTTGTTTTATGGACGCTACTTTGGCCCCTTGTGAGACTATAGTATTCCTTTGGTTACAAGTCCTCAAGTAAGTTAATTAGCATCTTTAAGTTGATTATAACTGTATTTATTGCGCTCGTACAATAACAAGATGGTGCTAAGTAGCATATGAACGTCACATGATCTGATATGGAACTTTTACCGGTGCAATAGATGCTGATTTATAACTCTATGACTTGTAACAACTCACTAATTGTTATATTGCATGATCAGTAACATTATCAAAGGACTAATTCCACATTTATCGATGATGGGCGGGTATTAACATGGGCGGGGCTTCATTTAATAGCTAAACAAATAATTATCTGTCTAGACCAGTCATAAAAATGGATGCTCCATCAAGCCGCGCCTACCTGCTCGCTGATTGGTCGTTACCTGAACACTAGCAAAGGTCGTAAAACTCAGGTGTGCTTTAATAATCAGAAAGTTACACTGCTTATCACAATATTCGTTTAATGGTTGCTGACAACACTTCAAACCTGTATAACGGTTTTATATACGTGACTCTTAAATAGAAAAAATCAAATTGGACTTCGTGTTATTTTGGGTACAATAGCAAAACTGGACATTTTCCGTTTCACGGGAATTAATAAATAAGTTATCAAAGGACATATCTGTATTGATTAAATTCAATATGATTTCACCAACTGTGACCACAGGGGCTGACATCAGTGTACAGCAGAAACCTTTTCACAGACCTGGATTTCCAGTGGAATATCCAACTATTCCGTCGCCGATTGAACGTAATCAAAGTTGTCCAACATCGCCGTCGTCACCATGCTCAACGGCGTCGGAACATGATTCCAGTCTAGAGAAGACCACTCCGACAGATTCTGACCATTCCGACGACGGTGATAAGGACGCAATGGGAACTCATTACTACAGAAATCCTGGACTTGACTCTAGCGGTAAGTTATCCTGATTCATTATGTTTCATTTACAGTTCAAATGCAAATTATTCATCTTTCTGACTCTCATGTTGGATACGTGATGGTGAAAATATGTCAAGATGGGAACCGTGTATATTTTCGAAATACATAATGTAGATAGTTGCTCGTCTTTGATAGAATCACTGGCATTATTCTATAATGTCAATCTTCACTATGATATCATATTCCTGCAGAAAACTACGGAAAGCAAAGAAAGATTTTTTTTGCATTTACGACTAAAACAATGTATCTCTGCATAGATACCGCTATTGACTTTAGTTGCATAACATTATTAAGTTGTTTTATCATATATTTTAGTATGTTCTTCTTTATTTCTTCGGATAATTTCTCTTAACGTAGGATCTTGTCTTCCTGTTATGTAAATGCATATACCAATTGTGCAACCTTTTCATTGCATTCTGATTTAATTTGTTTACGTCTAAAAATATCTCTAAAATACTGCTCTAGTTTATAAAATAATATACTCTAGTAAAAGAACATCTGTTTGCATGTGAGTTAAGTTCAATGCGTTATTTTACGTGAACTTATTTATATTGTTTGTATATATTTTAAATGTGCTTCACTGAAATATCTATCGTATCTTTAAAGAAAATTAAAACTGTAGGGTCGTCTAATATCTTATCAGCACTACAAGTCTCTTGGTAGAAATAAACAAACACTTGCTCTCCATTTCTCAACATGATCTTTGCAATTACATTCAGCCATCGTGAAATATCGTGAACATTTTATACAGCCCCCTTTTTACTGACCAAGATAGGTAATTAAACAAAAAATAATAATAAAACAAATTATCTCCGGCCTATAGATGGATGACATTCCATTTAATATTTACTGTCCTATTCAATCTCAAACAAAAATATGCAGATTAATATAACAACATCAAAGATTTCCTCATGGTTTATTGATAATAGATTGTTCATCTTCTGTTTTTCTTAATTCAAAAGAGAAAAGACATATTTGTCAAGTCCGATTCATCATTTTTGTAGAACTCGATGCGGCCTGTGTCTGTTAAATTTTCGATGACATAAATGTTATCGACCAAAAATTACTAATAATGTCAATGACTGAAATACATCATTATATTTAAAAAGTACATGGCTAATTTATTACATTGTTCAAATATCATTTGGCATTATATTTTAAAAACATTATTTTGAAAACTTAAGCATATGTACATATGTATGAATAGTTTAGAGAGGAAAAAGACTGCAGACCTCTTTGTGCTGTATACTTCTTATTGTTTTTGAGAAAATGCAACATATGCATGAGTTTCATTACATGCGTATTAATGATTTTGTAAACCATTAATTAACATGGTACAGTTTATGGATAACTTTTAAGTATATAAATGTATTAATCAATAAGTAAGCATGGTATGATGACAAACTCTTGCGAGTATATTTTTATATATTTCTGTTTTTTTTTACGTATATATGTACGAATGTATGTAGATATGTGTGCATGTATATTTATGTGATATTAGTATCTACCATGTAACCTAATAGGTAAATTGACCTAATGATATTCTAAACAATAAAGCCTCAAACTCAATATTTTATATTTTGATAAATTTTAATTTACATAATTAATGATGAGATTCTATAAATTAATCAATCAATCGATGAATGTTGTCTATGAGTAAAACGACTTATTGCCTTGAGTATGACATACGTAATGCCTCCATGTACATCGGTATTATCATCATGAAAGAAAATAGTTAAACCATAATTTCATTAATTCGACGTCGATGTTGAAAATTCTTGATTGCGAAAAAAAGAACGGTTTCCGGTTTTAACGAAGTAGAAATGATATCATATTGTGATGTATGTTTCATGATGTTTTTGTGATTGGGTAATACTCCCTAGATATCAATTAGTTATGATAGAAAATCTTACCAACACTTACATACAATCGGTAAGCATTTTTTGTTAGTCAACAAACGTGATTTTCAAATACCATTTTTTAAGATCATTTTAGGAATTTCTATGTGTAAAAATAAATACTAATAAAATACATAATTCGTAATTAGTGCAATGCTTCAAATAATAATTCCCTATACCTGTAGTTTTGAAACAACGCTAATTTGCTAAAACTGATGTCTATTTTTGCAGATGCGTAATAAAATATATGTTAAGAATTAGCTCGAACCAAGCAAGTGCATATATTAGTCCTTGTTCTAACTGACCAAAATAAAGACGCAGTTATTGCTAAAATAATTATTATTTTGTTTAAATCATAAAATATTTTAAAAAAATTGAGGTACATGAGAATACTTAAAATTATTTTAATTTGCGTGTATTCCTAAAATAACTCCAGGAAACTTTCTAGCATATATTACGATCAATCCACACCAAGGAGCCTTATTAATACTAATTAATAAAATAAGTGATTAAATATCATTTAAATGTTAATTTAAGACAACGTACTCGAAATCACGAAAAATAAACTTGTCAAATTGCATGTTGGCAGACATTTATTATCTAACGTAATTATAACTAAGACATCGTAATTCTTCGGTAAATTATGTAAATCAACTGATGGCATAATATATTCACACCGGTAGTAAAATGTTAGTTTGTGGTAGATTACAATACTGACTTAATAATAATAAAAATGTAATAAATAGTTTGATGCCATTTCGTTTTTTAATTATTTAACATACTATTTTAAGATTTTAAGGTAATGTACATTTGTACACGTAAAATAAAATTATGTTCTGTTCTGTTCTATCATTTAACGGACAAAATCTAATTACAAAAAATTACCGTGTTATGAAAGGATGAAAATTATTTGAACTGGCGCAAAAATAATTTTTCAACGGCTTTAGAAGCTTCACATATGCGTATATAATACGCCAGAGACGAAATTAGTGTACTTTACTTAAGGACTATTTTTTAATCAACCAGAAATATTTCCTATTTTATTTATCCCCACTTAACGTTACTATAATACGTCGGTTGACATAGAAACATTAACACTCATTAACAAATTTAATTACAAAAACTATAAACTTCGGGAGCAGCTGTCGTTTTTTAGTAACGTAAGGTATACTATTGAAACGATTAAATCTTCGTTATTGTCAACTTAGATTCATACAATTATCCCTTTGTTTTCTGTGGCTTAATTAATGACCATGTAGGATAGCTGTAGATGTGAAAAAAGTGATCCAGAATATTTTTTGTTACGACCCCAGAGGGCGTTTTTGCGGTCCCTTTTGAAAACACTCGTTCCCTTGTATATTAGCATATAGTTCAACCATTAAAAGGGTCCAGGTGCGATTTAGAAACTGGACATTGACAACCAATTGTACGCAATGACGTTTGTCTGTCAATCGGTGAGCCCGGGGGAATAAGCTAATTGTGCAAATCACACTTTCTACACAATTTTATGATGTTTTTCTTCGGAATTAATGAAGTTGTCACAGTGAATTCATTTCAGCCCATTTATCAAGCTTTTGCTTTCATATTTTCTTGTTAACACTTCTAGTTTATGAATTGCTCATGCGTACATTGCGGCCAAGTCTCAAAGACCTACAAAAAACACACACAAACACAAAATTGTTGGAAAAGTCTGTTAAAGATTTCTTACTAATTCATATTTTTAAAACAATGTGCATATATAATAATATCTCATCAAATATGGGTTTACCAATTAATAATGATTAAGGAATATGACATTTATAGTTGTACTGGTCCGGCCTCATTCCTACATAGTGATTTGGACTTCAGTTTCTGCTTACGCCTACGTGCCAGCCGACCTCGTTTCGTGGATTTTTTGTCAGACAGAACAAAAGTACTCCGAACACCTTTTGACCCTAAATACAATAGATTCAGTTACGGTACGTAGTCATGCAATAAGGGAGGTAAAGGTCAAAGACGCTCTGGGTATGAATGATTTAGAATGTGTAGAAATAGTCATTTAGGGTAATTATGCCTTAAGTTAATACACACTTATCATGCGGTTTATATATCAATCAAATGTCTAACGAACAAATGCAGATTTTGTGGGTCGGTCAAAAAGTAACTATTGTGTCATTTTGCAGTCATGCGGCAGTATTACATAATTTGTCAGTCTAGTTCATTGCGAAGATGTAGAAATTAATATGAAAGCTCACGAAACTTCTGCAGTCGATTCAAATATCAGATAAAGTCCCAACAAAAACAGTCCATTGATGTAGAGTTCCCTGTTTAACTTACATCAGATTGTGACGTGGCTCGGGTGCACTTGGTGCGGGCTACCTTTGGAAGACCCCATGCAAAACCCACTGTTACTATTGCCACTTATTACGCTCTAACGAGATTGTCAAAAAAATGAACGCGGATTTAGCTAATAAATAGCGCAACTCTGATCTCTTTATTGTAATAACCCCGTATTGTGTTTCTCAAATGATCTGCCAAAACACTTTATTACATTTGGAATGCGAGGCAAAAAAATATCTCATTCAAGTTAACTATGTTTCTAAACAGATGACATTAATTTTTGACTCTAATTAGACTAAATAAAGAATAAGAAAAAAGTGAGGTCGCGTGTTTTTTTTCTTTCCATTTTATATAGTATAAATTTCATGTCGTAGTCTTGAAAGTGAACGATAGCGAGTTACATAACGGGTCGATCGAGGGGTTCCGAATTACAACCGGCTGGCAGGTATGGTGTAGCTATTTACGGGATGATGTATGACATAAAAGCGTTGATAGATTTCCTGCATGTCAATTATTTAAGCTACATTTCACACTAGTCTGATAAAGTAAGACTGAGTTTTAACAAGTGACATTTTCAATTACGTTTAATGTCGTACGACATGCATAGAAATGAAACAAATACCTGCTTTCTTTTATTCTGTTTGTATAATCATACCTGCAGAGCGGAGCATGTACTTCTAACAAGCCGAAAATATAGTTCACCACGCAAGAGTCTTCCGAAATTTATTCAAAATTTAATATATGATTTAGCGAATGAAGTCATTTTTTTTATTAAAATGTCTGAAGATAGTACTTGTGTTTGGTGCAGTACTTTTACATAAATTTGATATTTAATAATCATATTAAAGTAGCGAGAGCCATTTTTGTACTAAGTTTTACCCAGATCGTAAGGTCCATTAAGAGAGTAATATTTATCACAAGTCTTAATGTATATCTCCAGTAATTATATTATCAGTCGCTAATATATTTGAAACCCCAACAGACTACGTTTCTCATAGAGACAAGGCCCCCGTTTTTTGAACACCTGGATGATTTATTTACCGGTACTTCGATTTGCGCAGTTTAGTAGCATTAGAGTCGAGATATATACCAAACAAATAATTTATATAAAAAACGATGAGTTTGTTAAAGTCATAAATCATAGTAATCGTAAAAACGTATCAGAATTTAACTTAGAGTAATCGGGCGGAAAAGGCTAATCAAAATACTAAATCATACTATACTAATCGTTTACCCGTGCGAAAATAATTCTTTGACACAATCGGCAAGAATGTAAATCAATTACATGAGAAGTGCCCATAAGCTAATATAACCTTCCACCTTGATTGCATTATTTTTCAACAGTAATTATTTGTACATTTACTGCCCAATCGAATGCAAATAATAGACCCAATCATTGTTTTTTAAAGCCATTTGTCATCGAAGTTTTTTGCTGTTATATATTCCTTAAAGTCTTTCCACATGTACTTACAGTATATTATGAAATCATTCTATAAAGGCATGTCTCTAAGTCGAAATATTGGGTAGAATTATTATATGTGATCATGAATTGCACTATCTAATTATCTGAATATTATTTGAAAATGCCAACAATCATGGATTTTATTGTCTATTTCAGATGGGTCAGGTATGGACAATGGCGTCAGACGATACCGTACAGCTTTCACTAAGGAACAAATCAATACTTTAGAACGAGAATTCAACAAAGAGAATTATGTGTCAAGACCAAAACGATGCGAGCTAGCAAAACAGTTAAATCTTCCTGAAAGCACCATTAAGGTAAATTGACTTCTAAGTTTTCGTTGCATTTGGTAGAAATTTCAATAATAATAAACATGTTCAAAACTTTCAAAGCAAATACATGTAAAGTAATATTTATTTTAACGACTGACTTTTATTATGGTTGCCATGTATATTGTAATTTAATTGTGAGATATTTTATTGACAATATTGAAATTTGATTGTAATATGATTTTTTTTTCTCCAGGTTTGGTTTCAAAACAGACGTATGAAGGACAAACGCCAAAGAATGGCTGTCACATGGCCATACGGAATTCCTCCAGATCCACAAATCTACGCCTATCTTGCCGCAGCCGCCGCTTCGTATCCATACGCTTTACCTAATCCAGCCTCGGTTTCGTACCCATCACTTCCGCTTCCGGGACTCTACCAATCTCAGACATCGTCTGCATTTTCACCACTTACACCACAAAACCCATTGAAACCATTTTTTGAAACAATGCCGCCATTTCCAGGACCACTAGGTGGATCATCTGCTCTTGACAGACTTTCTACCACTGTGTCAGAGTCCAGTTCACTGGACGCTCATTTATCACAAAGGTACAAACATGAACATTCACCTCTTGGTTCATTGCCAACAATATCTGGACTTAAACCTGGATGCCCATGTGGCTTACCAACGTGCACCCTTCCAAGTGGCTTACATCCGGGCTTCCCAACTTCTATTCCTAGTAGTGTTCATCCGGGACTTCATCCATCTTTAACTACGTCACTTCCGGCTGGATTAATGTCGACTCCGTTAAACCCAATTTTTCAGAAATCAGAATTGGCGAAGCATTAAATGATATCTTTATTGTTGACAATTTAGTCTAATTTTATATTAAGAAATTAAGATTTCATGTTTTATATTCGATGAACAAGCATTAAATTTATCTTGATAAACCTGTCGAGAAGAGCTTAATAAGAGATCTAGTATTATTTAAGTGGTTTTTGATATGACTGTGGGACATTTTACACAGGTGTGTAACGGAACGGGTATCCGAATTTAAAGGGTTTTTACCTCTTATAGATGTTTGTATGGATCGGACACCGATAAATGTTTTGTTATTAATTTTGTTATTATTGTATATATTGAAATGTTTGCTACGCATGTAATTTGTATATGTTTCGGTCGAAATGCGAAAACATCGACTACAATTGCAGGGAGACACAAATTCTGTACAGTTTATCTTTTTACATATATTATATTTTTTTGTTATTTACCACAGAAATAAAAGTGATTCACAAAGAATGAGTTTTCTGTTGAACTTGTCTTGTTGATTGTCTAGTGAATTAATGAAGAATTTTTTTGTCAGGGCGTAGGTAGGCCACACTTACAAACTAATAGATATACTTCATTTTAAGGTTTTAAAAAGGGGGTTTACACGACAAAACCATTTTGGGTGCGAATTGGGAGAAAAACATGTGGGCATCGTGTATGACTTTAATTATGCACAGAACGGTTATATAGCAGTGGAGAATATGGAGAAATTATGACAGTTGACAGTGAAACAACAAACACACAACTTAACAACGCTGCTGACAGCACACAATTTAATAGAAGGAAACTGTATAGAAAAAGAGTATGATCAAACTCTACTCAATGAAAAACAAGGGACCTGAAAGTATACATCTTTGACACTACACACGACCGCCAAAAAAGGTAACATTAAAAAAAACTTCTGGAAAAGAAAATATGACTCACACCATTCCAATCTGGGTAAGAGCACTAAAAATTGACGTCATATTTAAACAATGACCGTATATACGTGTAAACTGATTTATATACTTTGGGTTATATTTTTACCGTACCCAGAATCGACCAATCAGAGCTATACGTTTCTTCAAATCTTTGAATTCAAACTTCATTCGGAACATCTCGATAGATTCCGTACCTCTTTCTATTATGTACAACCTTCATGTTTATGCCTTGTAGAATCAAGGTCATGACACTACTTGAACGAACCAATAAAATTAACGACAGTACTATCAAAAAAGAACTTATTTCTTTCATTTTGGCAAAACATGGCCGATGTCGCCACTTGCCATAGAAGTAAAAACGGGGATATTGGCCCATTTATGGCGAGAGATACTTCATCAGCCGCGCGTTGCTTTCAGTCGAACAACATGTCGAACAATCATGACTATATGCATCACGATAATAAAACACAAAACTATGCTTGAAATTAATCATATACAAATGTAGATACCTGACACCAATCCGAATGATTACGGTAACAATTGCCTTTGGCCTAATTCCAGAAGAATATTTATAAATTTATTACGCAATAAACAAATAAAAAAAAACCATATCATCAATAAAAAGAAAAAAAGGTTACCCTCTTTACCTATATAATTATGAACGTATAATTATGTGTATATTTAATGTAAAAATAACGTGTTGGTTTGGCGTTGCGTTACAAGTACATAAATAAGATTATCTTTTTGTGTTGCGTGTGGACAAAATGAAACGCATCCATTGAGTTGACATATTCGTCTCTGTCTAAAACTAGTCGTACCTCAAGCTTTCATGCTGACATGAATCGATGATGAATCGAATAATTTTCTAGATTTAACGCAACAATTATTAAAACATGTGTGTGGGGTATTTCAGCTTCAGTTATTTTATCACAAAAGTATAATATATAATTGAGCAGACGACAATGTGAGTTTCACAAATTTGTAACTTTGAAATAAATATTTTCTGCTGTCAAAGTTACCCCGTCTTTGTGTTGCAGACGATTATTAAATACAAACACATATATAATATGAATTTATTTGACGTTAATCGTAAGACGCGCAAAGATCTTAAGAAAATTTCTCATATTAAAGACACAGGATTGGCTTAAATTCATTAAATCTTGAAAAACGAGCACATGAAACAGCGTTTTCATCTCATTGACTTTCTAAAAACAACAACAACTAGGGATTGAAATAAAACGCGAACGACTGATCAACTTCGACAGCTTTTTTTGGCGTTGTCATCTCGGCATACATACCACATCAAAAGAAATGAATTCAATATATCAGATTCGGTATTATGAAGATTTTATGTAGGTGAAACCTCAGTCAATGAGTTTCCATCTAATTTTACTACGTGCAGTGAAAAATTACCAAACCTTTTACTTTTTGATCGCTTCATTTAAATGTAGAAAAAGACCATTAATGTTTCGATATCATTGGATATATGTCCACAGATGTCAAATGATGCGGAAAATGTGTCATTTATGCGCTGTAAAGATGATGTTCGCTAAGTGATTTCGGTTTTGATAAACTAAATTTATTTACTTCAAATTTGTCGCAACATTTACCATCAAATGAAATAGCATTTTTTATGTTCAGTT
This sequence comes from Lutraria lutraria, assembly GCA_964023205.1. Lineage (NCBI taxonomy): Eukaryota > Metazoa > Mollusca > Bivalvia > Venerida > Mactridae > Lutraria > Lutraria lutraria. The sequence goes on from OZ026843.1 coordinate 9,004,491, forward strand.
TGATATCTTTGTTAAATTGGAAACATTTTGAGTCATGTAGATTCTGCCCATTTAAAAAACTTTTGAAATTAATTCACTTTCTATATACAAATGTAAATCTAATACAAACCTTATAATTCTATAAATATAATCTTGTTTCTTCACCCAGATAGAAAATGGAATTGGCATGCATTAGTGCTGGCAATAATTTCATATAAAACATAAATATAAAAATGAATTGCTTGTTTTATTTAGATAAAAAGATCAGTCTTGTTGTTCGCCAAATATTTGTATGTTTCCCCATAGCTTTGGATGCAACTTAGGCCGCAGTGAAAAAAATTGGACCGTACCGTACAGATGGCGAAAACCGAGAGTGGGTTTATTTTTCAATAATCTATTTCAAAGTTGTTCACATAGGCAGAAAATAACGTACATGACTGCATGTTGAAAATATTTCAAAAAATAATTCAAGTTAATTATTGCAAATTTCTTTATTTTGATTTATGACAACCTGACTGCGCGAGTTATCAAAATTAAGATATTTAACACGTATTATTAATGTTATGTTATATTTAACGTACCGTCCTAAGAGTATAATGAATCTTTTTCTGTTTTCACCAAACATTACTTAATAGAAAACATTTAAAAAATAATTTAATTATTGCGAATTTCTTTATTCTGATTTATGACAAACTGTGGTTTCTAAAAAAATAAAGATATTTAACGCTCAAGTGGTTTGTTGATGATTCTGAAGTTACGCAACCATCTTTAATAAATAATGTATATACTGACCTAAAAATAGAAAAGAGAAAAGTTTGATGTGGTTAAATGTTTAAGTCTCACTGGCGACTCATTCTTATTATTGATGATTACAAAGGTGAATGTTTCTATTGAAGCTCGTGATATCGTACAGTATATATTAGATACACGCGCTGTGCGCCTGTTGTCAAACCAATCCTATGTGAATCTAGATCGATCACAAAAATCACTAAATTTCATTTTTGTTTTCCTTAAATTATCTTGATTATTATTTAAGCAACAAATGATTTAACAGTGCGCGAATTAATTGAACTAATTTGATTAATAATTGAAAAAGTAATCATAAAGGAAAATAAGTTATGATATGTACACCCACCCACCAGACTTCTAACCCGAACGTGTCTGACACCAGAGTCTACCACACAACACTGAAAAAACTTCTAACCTGACCGTGGCCGACCACGGAGTCTACCACTCAACTCTAAGCTTCTAAACTGGCCGTAGCTGACCCTTAAAATGATAGTGAATGAATTTAAGATGCCATTTCCAAATTTAGTGTACATATACAACAGCACACGTTTCACAGAAATAATTTTAAATAAAATACACGTTTTAGACTTAAAACTCAAGCCATCGTTTTTCTGTAAGGAATTCCTTCTTCTTTAATTGATAATAGCTTAAGTTTAAGTTTATTGGTGTTATCGGCATATAATGCCTCTGACCATTTATGAATTATATACATGTCAAGATGGTCAAGACAACAGTCATATAATACAATCATATGTGACTCAAATAATAGCATAAATTATATAATAACTAATAAGTGAAAATATGTTTTATAAGAGTCCTGTGTTAGCTAACAAAATTAATGTCTATTAATCTTCATGCAGGTTTCTTAATATCCTTGACAACATATAAACAAATAGGAGTGACCAGTTTTTGTATGAGAAAAATATATGTTATGAAGTTCCTTGCACAATTTAGAATGTTTAAACTTCGTTCCATGATATGTAATATTAAAACTGTCTGCAAAAAAGATACATAAATTATCTTAATTTTCTTCTCAAAATTTGCACCTGAAATCTACAGTCGTGCCTTAAACAAATTAATAACCGGCTTATTATCGTTTCTCGCGTGATGTAACACATCACGAATATGGAAATGAATCACGGAAGGGTAAGTTTGCGCTTAAATCTGTTAATAAGGGTGATTGATGAAAGAAAATATGCAAAATTGAGACAGAAGAAGGTTTAAATTTATAACCCTCTGACCTGTACCACATTATGTCACATTGCTCATTAATTAGACTTTTCTTGCACTCACATCGGTCAGTGAGTTCTATATTATACATGCAGTTATATTTAATTTTTCACAAACTACTTTTTTATTTCTAAAATATTTATCATAAATATGTAACATACAATTTTAATAGAGAATATTATCATCAATAATACTATAAAAATTATTTTTTAAAGATACTTCATAATTTATGTATTAACAAAATGACGTCATCAATCGGAGAGAAAAAAAAAGTTCCACACATGTTAGATGACTGAGGCATTTATAGAAAGTCATTGGCAACTTTATATGTTCACTCGACACACCCAATGTTGACAAACAATATCTTAGAGGTTCTAAAATATTGTAATAAAATTACATGAGTGTTATGATTTTATACAGTAATTTATAACATGTAATACAATCATGTAATATCCACCACATTTACTTATTTTTGTTTTTTAATAATGCGACAAAGTTGTAGCCATCTCAAATGACCACGGTTACAACAATACCACAGCTCACAATTTTTAAATCAAACAACATTTAGGGTAAGTTATTTTAGCGACCCGGAGGGAAAACTCTGCCCGGTAGGGAACCTCCGTTTTAGCGCATGTGAGGGAAAGCTCTGTCTTAGCACCAGGGATGGAGAGCTCTGTCTTGGCGCCAGGGAGGGAATGCTCTGTCTTTGTGCCAGGGAGGGAATGTTCTGTCTTTGTGCCAGGGAGGGAATGTTCTGTCTTTGTGCCAGGGAGGGAATGTTCTGTCTTTGTGCCAGGGAGGGAATGCTCGTTCCTAGCGCATAGGAGGAACAGCTCTGTCTTAGCGCCCGGGAGAGAAAGCGGTTGACTTAGTCTGTCGTCGAAATACTACTTGGTAGGTGACGACGATCGGTGGAAATAAATAGCGATACTACACCCTTTGAATAAGTACTAACCTCACACTTCACCGTGCTACGTCTTGGCACTAAAGTACAAAAAAAATGTATTGAGTGCCAAATTGGATTATGTGTCAATGATCTTTCTATTGATAGCGGTTTTTTTATTCTCTGTTATATTGTGTGTTTCAGGCCAATGTTACAATCCGTTGATTTTTTTGCAGCTTGTATCTACTATCAGATTGTCATTGATATTATCATAAGAACTAATTTATGTTACCTAATGACGTCTGGGTACAGAAAGTATGATTTGGATCAGGTTTGTATTCAACTTTAAGCATAAAAAATCAGCTAATTAAGTCATATCGAATTAAAAATGGAACCAATCAAAATCAAGTAAATTATTTCGATTTTTATCGTCGATAAGGAGGGCTATTCAATGGTATGGATTAGTATCTGCAGTATGGAGAGTATTGTCTTTGAAATTGTTGATTTGTTTTTAATTACGAGGGGCGTCCAGAAAGTTTCGAGTATAAGCATGCTTCTTTAAGCATTGTTAAAGTGTGTATTGATATACCTCTTAATTAAGACGCCCAATCGTGTACAAAGGTACATGGTATTTCTATGTGTACAAATGAAATTAAAACATTTTTTTGTTGAATAAATGTTGCGCAATTGAAGTTACAGTCAAAGACAAGCAATGGGAGCTAATAAGAAGGATGAACATTAGTCCGAGGTTTGTTTAATGATATCACCACGTGTATGATAGAAAATGTCCACTGTACACAAAGTGACCTGTATTCACAGATAACCGCTCATTATCTTCATTTGACTATTTTCAGTTAAACTTAATCATACATTCAAGTTCATCATATATTGTTCATTGGCACAACCCAAATGATACGTCATATAAGAAGAATAGAAATATTTTTAAAGTCATAATCAACAATGCATAAAATACAATATAGGGTATTGAAAAGTAAAGGGTACCACACGGGCGAACATGAAATGAAAATGAAGTCACTACTCGTTTACTTCGAACATTCGATTAGGAAGCTATCTCTAAAATTTCTGTTCGATATTTAATTTCTTAAGCAGGCGCGGATTTTATATAATCATTTAATATAGATATCATAATCCAATTTATAACAGATTGTAACGATACTGTGTGATAATTGGTTAAATTTTGCATGCCTGACCTAAGTTAATAAAGAGTTGTGGGAAAATAAGAAATTAGATGTTTGATAGTATGTTGGCCATTATCAACATTTGTAGGAAAGTGAAAGCGATACGACACTAATGTCTGTAGAGCTTAATTACCAAATATCACATATTTTCGCGACATGTGTATATATTATGTTTATCAAATCATCAGACCTGTTTTGTTATTATAAGATAAATTAGAACTCGCACCGGGCCATTAATGCAAAGCACAGTCCTAAGTGTGCATGTGTTGGATGACTCTAAGTTATGTTCCTCATTGGACTTGAACGCAACATGTGTATCTATTCAGATTGGCATTTGCATTATCTCAATGTGTGTGTGTTTTAGCCGTCGCACGCGCGGCGCGCATGAATCTTTATGCGGACCTCAGTTCTACGTTTATCTACATCCGCCTTGCGAGTGTTAACTAATCCCCGTCTCATGTTGCCGTGTAAGTCTATGTACTTTCAGTGCTTTGATTTATAATGAATATACTTATTTGAATGTTCAAAACCGCATTTAATTATTTTTACTCAGTTGAGTCAATTACTTTTTTTCTAATTATAAAAATGAGGTTTGAAAAATAAAAAATGGTGAACAACAACAACAACGAATTCTTTCCTGCTCACTGTGATTTTTTTCAGGTGACAATGCGCGATATAAGATATGCTTATATAAATCTAACTACTGATTCAGTTGCTGGCAGTCGTCACGAAGTCTGTCCCAGTTTACTTTGTAATCTGAGGAACAATTGATTACCCCAAATAATGCTGAGGTATCATGTTTTAGAAGAGTTTGAAAAATATACAACTTCTACGCATGCGTGGTCGCCCAACATCTTGTTGCGTAACAGTTAAAAAATAAAACGAAAATTTTGAATTTAAATTATTTTAAGTTTTCAGATCTTTTGAAAAGGGGATCTTAAAGTCTGATTGAGTTTTCCTCATCAAAAGGTAGATACAACAGACAAAACGGTACAGATCCCTTTCAGCATTCATCCACCTGATTATCAAAAGAAGAAATAAATTCAGACATTATCAAAACAATCGTTGCTGTCTTACTTCAAACATAACTCCGATTTTCCCACAGGATTCATTGAAACAAATGTTTAACAAATCTGAAATTATTGATATATCTTTGATGATAAACATCCGTAAATGATGCATGTATTCACAAAGGATAAACCCCGAATCATCCCGATTCAGTTTCGATCGATCGGCTGCCAGAGAGGTAAACAAAGTCGCGAAATGATGTGAAAAATTAAATAGCAATAATTCAATCACTGAATCGACCTTAACGGAGGTTCTAGTCGCTAAAAGCCGTTTATTAAGCCATTTAGATGTCGCGCAGATATGACACAAGTGGCTGCGATAATAGAGCTGGAAAATAATAATTGTCACAGTGATGTAAATCACACGGCGCACCGAGTCTATTTATATGAGTTGAATGTATCCATCAACTCTTACGTGTAGCTACTGCAATGTCATAATTATGAGCATTAAACATTCATATTATTGTTGATAGAAATGAGCTTTTATTGTTCTTAAAACGGATAATTAATTGGTTCTCGAACACAATGTGTTATTTATCAGTGGTAAGCAATTAACGACTTGGGTCCATGCTTAAAACCCTTGTGTGACAAAAGTTTTATTCAAATTATTCCGAATTCTGACTTGTTTTTATTAGAACACACGATTTTATAATATGTTTAGCAAATATTCTGATTAATCATGTCCCAAACAGAATAGTGTTTGATTATTTTTCATCACTTATTATAATGTACTGCAAGTACTCGGCATATTAAATTAGCTAAGCGACTTAGACTAAAAACAATGTTTGTTTCTGGTTAACTAGGATAGAGGTCGGAGTTTTTTGGCACTTCAATGCGTAAAGACTAAAGAGAGAATGAGGATGAACTGTTCCACAGGCCTAGTAAAAAGTATAGGATCACGGTGGGGAAATTTGTTAGGATTAGGGTTCTAAAAATTACTCTGAATCAGGCTTGCTGTGTTTGTATGTTCCACTACTTCCTAAGAATGGTGATTATACGACATTAAATTGAAGCAGATATGGTAATGAACTACCACAATATGACCTTAGCCTACATGGAGTCAAATTATTCTGAAAACTTATCGACCTTTCCCATAGCTCTTATTTGATGTCGACCGTTACCTGGGGAACCTTTAGTAACATTTTAACCTCTTTGTGATGTCATTGATGGAGCTCAAATCCCAGGACCTTCCAGCTCTGAAAACAAGTCTTTGTCTTAATATAAACTATTAGTACGGAGGCATGTAATCGATATTTTATGCCATGACCACATTTAATCACTTCATTGCTAACTATTCTTATTCAAAAGGTAAACTCTCACGCTAAATGGCTTTTTTTCAGATCAACCCAAACTGTCCGCATGACTTTGCATCAGTTTAATAGATCACGTGGTCAAATTATATTAAATAATGCTATTAAAACGGGATAATCTATCATTTTATGACAATATCGAAAATTGTGTAACATTTACTTGTTAATTTCCGGTTTTTATCGATCCTTACACCGATAACCAGGATGAGAAAAAACACATAAAAATCGCCAGCGACTATTTGTGTGGGAAAATCGTTGTCGTCAAGTTTCAATAACAACGTCTAATCGATCAATCCATTAATTTCACCCTCTGATGACTACAATTTGTCGTAAGATTAGAGCGGTTTGTGATACAAATACTACTTTTATGTTTATATCTTACTGTTTTATTTCCCCTTTCATCCGCTTTTCTTCTTTGCGCACCCGTGAGACTCACTCGCGCGTGAAGACAGCTTTATATTCGTCAAATTGCTTTATCTATTGTTTGTAAGTTTTTGGATAATGAGAAATTTGTCAGCATCAGCCAGTTTATGGCGGAATTTATCGGATCATAATGGGGAAATTATTTTTCTGACAAGTTTATTTCAGCTGATGTCCGTATTTGTACGTACGCTATTATTAATAATTAGCGACGCAGAGAGAAATTAGCGCTAAAAACTCACGCGACATATTCAGCGTCTGACCAATATTTGACATCTGTTGGTACTAAAATGTAAGTTTAATGGAGACTTCTGCTCCCCATAATGTCCTTCTCATATAATAAGATATTAAACATTGTGCGGTATTTTGATGCGTAATTAATGAACTCATTAGATAGTTGCTTTTTACAATGCGACCAAAACAAATTCAAACACAAGCAACAAGAGTACAAATGTACCTGTTTTTTAAATATATAAAATTTAATATGTTCACCTAAACATGCAGCTGAATAAACAGAAATCTTGCGCGTCGAAATTACGCCTATTCTTTTAGAGCACAATGCATGTATAACGTATAAGGCTATAAGCGTGCATGAAAACAATGATGGATGGCCACATCGCCGTAACTTCTTGGCAATATCTGTATACAATGTACATGGAAAGGCAAGATTCCACTTTGCTATATCCGCTTACCTGAAGAACTGACAGGCAATAGTATTACTAACACAGAATGTATACATAGACTTTACAAATACAAAATTTAAAATTCATACATTAGTATTCATGTTGTTAATCAAACATGTACAAATGTATCACAAAGAAAGCCAACACAGAAACTAGAATCAAGATATTGTGAGATGGTGAAATAACTTATTCTTGTGCATAGATGTTTTGCTAAAAATGAAGCACTGATAGAGCGTCGTTGGTTCGAGCCCAGCTACCGACAATGTCTCTTTATGTGAGAAAGTAGGCAGTTGCTTACGGAGGATGGAAGTATAGTACTGGTTCTTCCCAGGAACGATGCTTAGGTGAACTGTCCACCTTATATGACTCTGGCTATTGAAAGGGGGCGTGATGTGCTCTGTAAAATAAACAAAACAAACAAACAAAATGAAGAAGAGGCGTGCTTCATATTTATATGCACATTTCTCAATCCTTGATAAAATGTATCAGTTGTTCTGAATATCAAATAATTGTTGCCGGGTAAAACAAAATGCATCCTATCCACGGATAGATGACCTGTTTCTACTAGGAGATGGCCACGAGATACCATCGCGTAGTATCACATTAATAGATGTAATTTTATCATGCAATTATTTCCATAATTAAGACACTGAGTTGAAACACTGATCCGTCATCTGCTTAATGGGATAGCCACTAAATCAAAACTATAATATGACAACGGAGTATCGTATACCTATTATGAAAATTACATAATACCATTCGCTGGACAATTATACAAATTGAATGTTCGTGTTGCTTTACATGGAAACGTCTTGTGTTTCAATGCTAAACTTGGCTGAAATGCGTGAAGTTCACACTTTGTAGACAGTTATACATGCAATTCGAAACGACGTCACGAACATTGTGATTGTCCTTTTATTATGTAACTGCATGTATATGACTAAACTGGTTCCCATTGACTTGTCTGTACAAGACAAAGCATTTGGTGCACTGCACCCTGGACCGGGAACCAGTTGAGTAAATGGCTAGTTACTGTCTCAGCAGTCAAACGTTGCGATTAGAAGGTTACCAAAAGTCAGAGGCTTTATATCTATACTGTGATTTCTTTTATTAGATTTTAAGGCAAATCAACAATAAGATCGCAAAATGACACATATAATATTATGACAAACGCTTTTGTCCTGGTGACGTATATATTGACTACCAAAGGTACCCGTCGGCAGAACGTTCACACTCAAAGTAAGAAACACCGGGTTTAAGAGATAGTATGATAACATATTGTTTTTCTTTGTAATATTTTTTCACCAATGTGAGTATGTATACATGTTTATCATTTGTTGTACAAGTGAACGTCATGCCTTGCAATGTTTTCTTCGCGTATATTTAAGCTCTTCAAATAAACTGCTCCATAAAATGCTTTTTTTATTATTTACAATTTCTTCATTGGTTGGTTTATATTACATTATGTCTTACAGCACAAAAAAAAGACATTTTATTATTATTATTCGAATTACTGAGACATACACAGACCTTGATATGAAAATGTTATGCAATAGTTTAAGTCCTAAACTTCAGTTTGTATCTTAGATTAGTCGTCCCTTAGTGGGAGACCGTTTATCAGTTTCGTTATAAAATTGAACAAAAAATCAAATCCTTTTTAGTTTTAAACTGCGGTAGTCTTATAATTTCAAAGTTAAATTTTTCAGGCAAAAACACTCTTTCAAACATTGTCCTCTTATTTAACGAGCAATTACGTACAAACAATTGTCAAGGCTCAGACAAAAATGTTATAAAATGCTTTAAAGAAGACGACCAGGTTTCCTTTGACGCTTACGAGAGCCTTTACATCCAAAGTCTGCATACATTAAAATTATTGCTAATACACTAATGTATAACTGTAGTTAATTTGTTACAAAGTCGTCGGCGCATTGTGTGACAACATCAAGCTATAAGATAATAGAGAGAAAAAAAATCTGATACGCACTTCAGTGCATGAATTGATTTTGCTTTTAACATCCGTACGATATCATATACGATTAAACATTAATTAGCGACACTATATGGTTATTATGATGGAGTGGTATAATATAATAACGTGCCTAAGTCTTTGATTCCGAAACGACGTTCTTGTTGCAAAAACGGCGTTAAGTAACTGTTTAGTCGCAATGGCGCCCAGGGCTGCATCTAAACATTATTCGTAGTCAAAGGGTTGATATAAAGTCGACATAAACAACGAATGTAAATTTGTAATAGATGCATAATATTAAATTGCGTCACTATATATCAGTGAAGTAACTCATTTATGTATTCTATAATTAACATGGCGACATTGGATAGGTAATAATCTAGTTATTCAATTACGACAAACGCTTTAACCTCATGCAAAAAACCTTGTCATTGAAAGATATTTTCAAACTCATTTTATGGCGTTAAAGCTGGTTGTGTGCGGAGTTTTTTTCTGTCTTTCTATGCCTTCACTATGTACTGAATAATTCATTTCTCTTTATTGTGTCGTTAGTAATCGTTTCTTTAATTTGTCAATTTCAGCAATCGTGTCAAATTAGCATATTGACCTTATAAATGGAGTCAAATAGGCTTGCTACAAATTCAACGAGTATAACATCCAACATACCTCAAGTTTGTGTATTTCTAACCATTTCTTTATTGTCTGAAGTGATCTACTGATGTGTTTACCAATCACAAAAGAAGTCGATAACGCAAATTGTAATCACAATAACTTACATCGGGTTCATGTTCAAATTGGACATAACCACCAAAAGATGTACCCGGGCTTTTGGGAAAGGTGTAGTCACGAGACAAATACAGAAGATTTAAGGAGCTCTTGCTTTTTCTTGATTGCCAAGAGACATGGACTCTTATTCCTTCTAATGCACGTGAAGTTACAAGCCGGAAATTGATATAGTTATTGTGAAATGGTACAAATCACAACAATTTTTTAATGTACAAAAATGCATCTTCAAAATAGACAATTGACAGCCCAGAGTCAGCACATTCCATAGCATAGCATATGATTGATCTAGTTGAATGTTTGTGTCCATACCCAATAACTCACAAAAAGCACCGCACTCACCATACTCGTAAACAAGGCAGACCATTATTGATAATTTGTATCTTATGGCTATGCAGGTATTTGCATTTTTTGTGTGAGTGTAGTTCGTGAAGCCTACTAGGTTCCTAACAAGTCCTAACGAGTTTTCATCTCTTTCAGAAAGCAATACCTGGTTTCCATTTTTAAATCGGGACAAATGGTGATCATGTTGTCACTCATAAACATGTGCCTCGTCTAGGTTTTAAGCTTACTGTCACTCGATCAACAGCCAGGCTTCCAACTACATGAGCTGATTGGTTCAGCATTGAAATCCATGTAGAGAATCTGAATTGACGCAGTCAAGGTGTTTGGGTCGTGTTTCCTACATTTCAAAGAGGCTTAACCATATTACAATAATACTAAGTCGTACAACGAAAAAAAAATGGTATTGTATTTATAGGCAACTAAATTATCCGAGTAAATCAGAGGAGTTATTTTTAAGCCATCGGTATCTAAGTTTTTTTCATCTCAAAGCAAGGATATAAATTACAAATACTACACATGGACTAGTCTTTAACAGATCCAATTATTTACAGTGATGTGCAGCTGTGACCAAGTTCAGCCCATATTATGTTCATCTATTACGTAATACATTATCGTTTTTTTTTTGCTTTAATCATATAATGTATTCTCAATGTGTATCATTTAAAACATGTAACAGACCGAGAATAGATATAATATGTTAATCTATGTATATAACAGTGTAGGTTTTTTGATACCTTATACCGGAGGCATAGATAACACATACGTAATAACTGAAGTTGCTTATCTCTGTTATCTATGTCTCTGCTTATACCATTGGCGCAAATGTCTTCACATCTTATACCAATAGCACACGGCTGAAACAGAAGACTCCTGGATCTATGTGACAAGTTACGCAATGTTAGTAAAACAGTTCGCTGATATGTTTATTGAATATTTTACTTGTCATATACAAAAACGTATGTAATACTAGTAGTTCGTTATTTAGGGTACATGTATATATATATCTCAATATGCTGCAACCACTAAAATATATGGTCCACGGCTGTGGTCTAGCGATTAGTATACTGGACTTGTAACACGACAATACGGGTTTGAATCCCGTTCGTAGTATACCCTGTCATGACAATTTGACAAAAGTGTCGATTTTCCTAAGTGAATAGGTTGCCTCCTCCTTATGGAATGTTTAGTTAGTGCTGGCTAGAAGCAGTCCAGGAAACACCGGTTAGCTGAACCAGTCGATGTGTACAACTGTCAATAGATCCATGAAAAACGGCGTTACAACCCCACTGTAAAAAGAACAAAATGTAAACAAAACAATAATAATGTTAGAATTGCACTCAAATGGCTTTTTCTCTCTTTGACCATTTCGTCTGCAGACATATCTCTGAAATCACATTTCAAGTTGGATCTTTTTTCTGTTTCCGTTTGCTTACAGTGGAAGATCTTTCCTATTTCCTGATCGATACCAGGCTTCACCCAACCCGCCACGGATGTTGGCATATTTTATTATGTTGATAAACTGGGTCAAATCCATTTGCAAAGGACGTGTGACAAGGTCACAAAATAGGTCATGCTATTTTACAGATGTTTTTTTTTAATTTCAGTGTATCGTTTTGTTAAAGTATTGTTTCAAAGTCTTCGCCACTCACAGGTAAGTAACGTATTTTATCTTTTTTCATCCATATGTTAAAGTATGTTTTATAATACTAATGTGTAATTGTCATAAGAACCAGTACTTCATAATAAGTTTGCTTATTAATCCAAACTTGGATGTATTCACATTAGGTGAGCCTAGTTAGTTATCAGTGCCCGACTCGGTACAGTCAGATAGCTTTTGATATCGTCGAACAAAAAGTAGCGTACCATACTAACAAGTCAGTGTCTCCCTCGTTCATCTTTTATCTGTTTTAAGCGATTCTTCATTTCAAATTTCATCTATGAAGATTCACTACATGGGAGGGAATGCTGTCTCAACTTTTTATCGACTTAGTGTCGAACAAAAAAGTTGCCTTCTCACGCTGCGTGTTTTGCTGGTCCTTTTAACTGAACACAAAATGTCTTAGTGTAATCGTCAAGGTGTCGCCTTAGAAACCCCGAACATACTGTAACACATCATTCATTTACTTACATTTTATTTGATTTGACTTTTTATCATTTGACTTTTTATCATATTTTATTATGTTCAAATTGGTTCTGTCTTAATTGTTCGTCTAATTGTCTCAACTACGGCAGGGAAGTGTTGAATGTGTATAGGTCCTCTTTGATTTGAAATTAAACTTACCTTCATTTTTTACTACTTTTTTACATTATATGTCTAAACCTTTTTGGCAAAAAATACTACGAAAACGGAGAACAAATTTGTTTGAAGCATTGTAATTATAATTCTAAGTTAAAATGTTTGCAACAAAATATAAATATGCTCGTATTAGAACTTTCCATTGCTTATTGGCATATTAATAATGCACGAGGCTGTTTACCAGTGGTTCGGGTAATCATAGAGGAGCGACATAGATGTTATTTAGTCCACCTTTACTAGTATAGTCTACAAAATCTAACTATGAAAGGGTTTCTTTTCGTACTACATCGCTTTTTATATACCGAAGTGTCTAAATTGTATTAAATTAATAAAACTCGTTAAATTCTTATTATCTGGATAAAATATACTGAGTGTGTCAAATAGCAGCTTTTTGTACTGAATTAATATGAATTTATATATATAAGTGAAAATAGCATTAAAATTACATTTAGTGGTTACTTGTTAGATGAAAACAGATAACTTTAATTTTAATAATAAAAACTTAATACAAGTAATGATATAATCACTTGTTAATACATCATGGCTTTATCATATTCATTATTTTTGACATCTTTATATCAGATTAAAATGTGAATTATTGGGTTAATTTTATACGATTTATTTTAATAAAATATAAAGTATATTTAATTAAGGAAATAATTGCATCAATAAGAATTATAAGAGATTATATTTAATTTAGGCAATAAATAGAATCTCTTATAATTCTAATAAATGCAAATTTAAAATTATTTTAACCCAATATAAGGAGAGGGGAACAAAATGTCTGTGTAATTAGTGCAAAAAAAGTCAATAATTGAACACCTGTTCATTTAAACATTTTGTTGATTTCAATCGTTGGTCTAACATTGTTATACTTTATCGAGATTATTAATTATTTGTCCAGTCCACCGGATTTAGGTACAATGATATTTGTGAAAATCGATGTATAAAAACCTGAACTCGTGAAGAGATTTTTTATTGTTATGATGTTGATCAGTTGAGAAGTTTAAATTATCAAACGTTACCATCGCCACTAAAAGCGCAATAGGGTGGGTCCAATTAAACCCAGTACATCCCAATTACCTATCATCTTTAGAATCTGAAACAATATTTGATAATACCTTACCCTCCGATTGACATGCCTAGAAGATTGTATCTATTTACTTTCTCCTATCCTCCGTTTTGTAAGTTATTTATGTATGTTTACTCCCATGTCGCATGTCAATTATGGATATATTTGTATATGCAAGTGATGATGAGCCATGACTCAAGTCTTGTAATGTAGTATATAAACAAAGACATTTTGAGTTACTGTTGTACGCAGTGATTATGTTTTAATTTTGCTATCAAACGATATCAAAGTTACAAAAAGTAAATTGAAAATAATTACTGTAAAAAGTATGATGTGTTTTTAATTTCTTTTATTCAATATGAGCTGTATGTATCTACCAAAGAAAACGTAGAACTCTTTAGTGATATTAAGAACCTGCTTGCTTTGGTCCCAGATGATATGCAATAAGTACCGGAGCTCGCCAAAAAAACTAATAAATCGTGTCTGATGCACGTATTTAGACAATATTCAAATTTTTATGGGATCTGTGTCTAAAGAAGTGATAATTGGATTCGAAGTGCTTAACTTTTAATTTTCTTTTGATGTATTGTGTATGACTCCGCGCACATTAAGGACAATACGTCGTCGGTCAAATAGTTGATGGAATTTTGAAATTCGAGATATTACTCTAGGTCATTCTACCTCCAAGCGACGGACTAGGGTCAAGATAGCACTCAGACGAGCGATTAGTTAGCAGCCCTCATTCAATCAATGACATTGTACGGCTGTCTGAAGACAAGCACGCGACGAAATGTAACGACCCTAATATGAGGATGGAAAATGTAGTGTCTTTATTTGAACTCATCAGCGGGGAAGACATCTTGATGAATTAATCCGCGATGTTAAAAGGTCCATCCATTAGGATTACGTAATTGAACAAAAAGTAGTCCCGACTTCATTATCATTTCTCGTTTAAAACATCGCGACCAAACAAAAATCCAATCGGACCGTTTAAGGAGATCATTAAGAAAAAGAAAGGTGAAAGAAGGTGATGACTTGCTCATTTATCTTGTCTCAACGTGTAACTATATAATGACAAATTAATATGTTTTACTGTCGGCAATTCTTTGATCCTTGTGTCCCCTTCAGCATGTTTACATTTGTAAAATAGTTTCAAGTTTTTCGCACACTTGACTCGGTAATTATCTCAACGCTTCGCGAGCGATGCCACTTTTCATTCGATGGAAATAAGATTACACAATTTTGGCAAAATAATAAATTGCAATGTTTTTCTGGTTGTATATTCTGTCAACGCGGACTTGTATCGGCAAGGTATACATTAGATATAAAAACGCATTTGTAACAAACAG
The DNA here is from genome assembly GCA_964023205.1 of Lutraria lutraria. Classification (NCBI taxonomy): domain Eukaryota; kingdom Metazoa; phylum Mollusca; class Bivalvia; order Venerida; family Mactridae; genus Lutraria; species Lutraria lutraria. Next base: position 9,019,862 of record OZ026843.1, read on the forward strand.
CCGACTTATTGACACATATGAACTGATAGTGCGTGATATAGTGTTTATGATCGTTATCATAAAACAATAAATCAAGCCACAAAGTTAGCATACATGATAAGTTGTAAGTAAACAATTTGAGTAGAACAATACATTGCGAAATGAAATTGTATTTATTTACATTATACTTACATACTTTGAAAGCAGACCAGTTTAGATAAGTGCTTTAGTTAACACGAAAGCAATAACATTAATCGATTTGCAATACGTATGCTACAGTTTTCACATAGACATACAGGCAGAATGAAAACAGTGAAACATAATTTATTTAAACCTTGCATAATCATAGCATACAATAACTAAAACATTTTAAGCGAACGAAAATGGGGGTCTCTGATCTCGTTTTTGAGTTATCTGCCCTTGAATTTGAATTGTTTGATTATTTAAGAATGATTCCCCCTCCCCATCACCGAATTGTAGTGCATATATACATGCACTTTTATCAAATCCTCTTACTGTATGTTGTAAATGTCGTAACATACTTGAGTGACAACAGAGGTTGTTGTGTAGAAAAATATTATGTATTAATTCGCAAAATGTTATTATTTATGTGCAAATGATGCATGCGTATTTAATGACTGTGCAACATTTTTTAATCAAAGAGATAATTCTTTTTTTTTCAACTAATTTCTACCACAAAGTCATGACCCCTGGGCAATATAATATAAATTTAATATTTCATGTCTCTTTTTGGTGTTACGTCAATTAGAGAGAAAAGTACACAATACTCGTTTCATCATTTGTTCACCCAAGCAAGAAAATCGTTTCAAGTTCCTTCCTGTTTATATACTTTAATTAATATTGAGTATTCTAAAGTCAAGTTCCTGTGATGAAACCGTCACGGTCTAGCGACGGATTTTAGCACTTACCAAATTCAAAATATTTTAAATTGTTTATTTGTGCTAAATCTCTTAAAGAAATGACCTAAAATCAGCAAAAAATCCAAATTCAAGGGCAGATAACTCAAAAACGAGAACAGTGACCCTAAATTTTTTTCACTTAAAATGTTTCTGTTATCATATGCTACGATAATGCAAAGTTAAAAAAAATTCATTGATCAGTTTTAATTTTTCCCATATGTCTATGTGAAAAATGTAGCGAACTACCGAAAACGTCTTAATAGCCTTGAAAGAAGATGACGAAATAAGACAATAAATTAGAAGAAAATGATTAAAATTAATCTGGCAATGTGGTTTTTAACTGGTTTACTACTAGACAGACTCACCAGATGGCTACTTATCCGAAAGGTGTCACAGACGTAATAATGACCGAACGAGGTGATAAGTGATCGCTTATCACAGTTGGTATCCTGATCAGCACCCAGTCACTGGCATATCGTAAGTACTTGCTGATAGGCCAATAAAACGTTCACCCGGTCATAAAAGGCGTCTGCCAATATCGCTTGAATCCAAAGAAACAATAATTATATATGTATATGAGTCAAGTTCTTAGGTTTTTTTACTGTCGCTTATTCATATCGATGAAATAACATTTATGTACTTATTTCTTCATCATATTAACGTATCTTGTAAGTACTATTTAATGTTAATTGATTTCGAGTTTGAATTTCACGTGCAAATTTTGTATATACTTGTGTAACTTATAAAATTTAATGATGTGATCTTTTTGTATATAAAATGCATTGGATCATGTGACCAGAAACATGTATATGTTTACGTTACAAATAAAGAATCTTGAAATTGAACAAATATGATGTCACCTTTGTTGATTTGTGGTATTAAATATGTTAGTCTTGCACATGCACAAGGTTATGTAGCTATATCCACCCTTGAATGCGATTTTACAATAAATATACTGCATACTGCGGATCACTGACTTCTTTCTTTCGAATATCAATTATTAATAAAAAGATATATATAAAGTTTTGTTCCGTCATCTGTTCTATCACAGCTATCTTACTTGATAATAATTCTGCTAAATTTGAATGGATGAAGGAACCGTCGCCGGAAAATGAATGCACACGTATATTCTTTATTATTTGCCACCTCAATTATAAGTTTTCAAAACTAACGCAGCAATTTTATTAATCTGTAGTTTAAAATCGAAATAGTATTTCTGTGATAGAGAAAGTTATGTATTTGCAAAGAAAATGCTCAGCCGAAGAAAAACTCACGATTCTATTTCATAATCTACGTTAATCGCAAATAATTCACATCAATTCCAAGAAGTTGCGATTTTTTCGTACCAACATTTCGTGACATTCAATCGGAATAATTCTGATATTAAGCACTAAATCTTTTTTGTAGTGCATGGTGGTGCGTCTAGTATAGACACATGACTTGAAAAAACTATTTTTATTCTCAAAGCACCACCTTTACTGTCACAAACTATGATACATTCATTCGCCGACAAAAAACGAAAATGCATAAATTTTGCGTGGTTCATAAAACGAGGAGTCGGCAGTTCTAGTCTTAAACAAGATTATTCAATTTAAAAAGATTTTTTGTTCTTGAAAAACCCGGTTGAAGCTTGTATGTAAGTTCTTTTCGTGTGGCTTTTATTTGCAAATCTCATTTAACACATGATGAATGTGGCTTTAAATTTCAACATTAAGATTCGTCACGACCCTTTTTATCTAAAAACTTCGTCTGTTCGGCGCATACCATCATGAAGGACATTATTTGGAAATTAGCGAGTCCTAAAAACAACGACCTACCAGTAAGTAGACTATAGTCTGTTACGCATCTCTGGTTACATGCAAAAAGTGGATTTCTTTGGTTACTATATCTTATACCACTTGAATATTTATTTTCCAGACATCCTAATGCTCACGTTTAAGTAGTAGAAGTATCTTACTTGGAAGCTATTGTCGAACCTATGAAAAAAGCCAATTAATGGTACAGTTTGGTTTTTTGAGTGACAATAAACCCTGGTTTGAATCACCGTATACGAGTATGTACACCGTCCACTTCATACAGAACATTTATTTATACTTGTACATGAGTACATCATCATAAATATAATAAAATATAATACAGATATTAATAAATGAATCACGCAAAGGCGAAACGGAGACAGAGAACATGAAACATAATAAACGAAAAATACAGAAAAATATAGATATAACAGTTATAAAAGTTTGACTTCCGTTAAACTGAGGGTGAACATAATTAAAGTAAAAAAATAAATTTAATTATCTTGCAAATCTATTGTTAAAGAGTTCCTGTAAGCTAATGCTAGTTTAATAAAGATACAAAAACTCGTTAGTATTTCTTTATTATCATTTCGAAGCATTTCAATGAATTTAAACATGCTGGAACGTGTGTAATTTCGCTTAATATATTTCTTCCTAATATCATTATAAGAAAGACAAATTTAAATAAAATAATACTCGTCTTCAACATCTTGAAGATTACAATAAGTACAAAGTCTCTCATTTCTAACAGTACTATTGTTAATCTACCTGTCTGTACGCAATCATAAGATGTAATCACCATTGCGCCGCGCCATTGCGTAACGTTACCAATATCCAGTAAATACGATGCTCAGTGTCCTTACATTCAAACTATTTGAGATTGTACGTACATGCTACCTTCCGAAAATATGTCTGAAGTTCAAATTTGTTCCTTTCCTGATCAAGCATCACGTGACAGATCCCAACGGAGCGAGGGGGGACGGGTTGCACCTGACAAAATGTTGTACAGCCAGTATATGGCTAATGATTTACGGAAGCTTTCGCCCCAAATGTTTTCGACATAAGTTGCCATGTTTTGAGATAGTTGAGATAGTAAACCATATGGATGTTTTAAAGTCAGGTTACATGCATTTGTCTATGGAGACGAATCTCAAACCCGACACTCAGATAGCCTCATTTTTTTAAATGCCTCAACTTGAATTGCATTGACAAATCGAAATTTTACACTGGTCTTCAAATTTTGATTTACAACTTTTCGCTCTTATCGTCCTTATTTATCACTCCAGTAAAATACTTGAGTTGTGGATTCATGGTGTAAAGTTTGTTTATTCATACGATAACATCGTACATTGTATATAAATACACGTATATTATCTTTCTAATCTTTATTTTCACCCAAATGTCTGTAACAATCTGAGACACAAAACAGCGAGAATTATATAAACAAACACACATTACACGTACTTGTTAAAACCATTTACGATTCATTTACGATTCAATAAGTTGCAATGTAATAAACCTCATAAAATAATTTTATTATTACGATGTACACTTACCAGATTACTACCATGTTAATGTTATAGGCGTATAGATAGATATGATAAATATAAAAAGAATGGCATAATTGTCGCGAGCCTGCCAAGAACCAGCAATGAATTATTTTTTTCTGCGGTGAAATTCGGCTTTCAATGTCAATCGATGAGTACGTATGCCATTCAGTTTGAAATGTGAATAATGTATCACTCGTAAGGCTTTTTTGTCTGTCGGACTTTTATGGCTGAATAATGAATGATATGTAAAATTCGCAACACTAAGTTTATCAATTTGTAAGTGACATTGCAATAATGATTTAATGATTGGAACCTGGGACTAAATTAAGCAATATTGGGGATATAAATAGCACAATGTTTTTTTTAAAAATATCAATAAATGCTTTCGTAGCGACTAAAGCCTACTTTTTAGATACAACTAATTGAGGTCAACATGGTACATAATGAATATGCATTTCATTAACTTAGAACGAAAATAGATCAACGATAATTTTGCTTATAAATGCGGCGTCATAATTTTAGGCGTCGTCGGATGGTGGTGCGAATGTACTTAGGTCCGTGTGTGTGTTTTTGTGCAATTAATGTCTATTCGCATGTTTAATAATGAATAGGTGTAATGCCAATAAATGTGGTGAAAATAGTTCCTCATAGGGTTATGTATTCACACGCGTTAACTTTATAAGTTGTGAATCAGAAAATAAAATACATATATGTATCATTAATTACAAAAAATATTGACACGGACTATTCTAACAAACGTTACTTTCTGACCATATTAAATATTAAAAGGTCTCGATCCGTTTGTTTGGACCAAAGCTAGTTTCAAATGCTTTTTAAATACTAGCGCGGATGTTAATTTTATTGAAAAGTGTGAATAATATTCATGCATGGTGAGAAAATGTCTCTTTTTTACCTTTAAAAAGGAAAAGAAAACTTCAGCGTTACTGCACTGATAGCCGGAGGGTTGTGGGTTCGAGTCAAGCTACCGACCATGTCTCTTTATGTGAGAAAGTAGGCAGTTGCTTACGGAGGATGGGACTCTAGTACTGGTTCTTCCCAGGAACGATGGTTAGAGGAACTGTCCGCCTTACATGACTGCGACTGTTGAAAAGGGGCGTAAAACTAAACAAAAATCAGTTTTACTGAAGATCTCGGCCTCACCCTTTATAGCATTTAATTCTTGACTGCCGTAGATTTGATATCCATACATAAGATGCTAAATTCGTTGAATTATCAAAATAAAACAAAAATTGTTCAACCAAACCCATTGTAAACAAGAGAAGTTGATAATGTTCCTCACCGTGGACTCCTTAAAATGAACAGCAGTGTTGTGGATAATGTCAAAGCTTCTGACCCCGGAAATTGTACGGTCGAACTCAAATAAGATCACATCTTCTCATAACACTTTAGGACTGCCGCTAAAGAGGACCCGGGAGTGCTTCAACTAAGAAATGTTTTCATCAACGAGCTGGTATAGACAGGTATAGATGAACACTTGGACGTAAGCAACTAACGTCGTTTGTGACAATGGGTATATTAACCTATCTATGTATTACGCAGAGTTGATCTCATTTTCTCCTAGTTCAACTTTCATAACGTACTTAAGTTCACGGTTAAATCAGATCAGATGGGCGTGTAATGAAAGTTAAACCACGTTTAATTAATAATATCATTACCAGAGATAGTTTGTAGACATGTCAAAATTTTGATATTTCGACAGTAATTATATGCAGCATTATTCATTAATTAAGTGGTTTGTCAAACAATTGTCACATCATATGGCCCCCTAAAATTTAACATGAAAGAGTCCATTTTGATTTACCATACCGTTTTAGGCGACATACGCTCGAGAAATGTTAAACGCATCACCATAAATGATTAAAGTATAATTTAATTCATTAAATACTGGATATTTTATCAAATATTAGACAATTTGTTAATATTATAAACAGATTTTAACATGAATTATTCGTCGGCTATTTTAGAATCGGCATATTATAAGGAAGAACAAAATAATTAAGTTGTAAAGATGCAAAAACACAATGTCTATCTAATTTTATACAGAAAAAGGTCACCATATACAAGTATGCAGATTTTTCCTCATTTTCAACAAGGGCAAAAACTCTTACAAAAAGTTCAATAACTATCGTAAGATAAATTGATGTATAGGATAACTATAAAAAGATAACGGTGATTGAGTTACAATATCTTTTATATTTTCTTAGCATCGAGCATATACCTCTGAAAAAGTACAGGCTTACATATGTAATACAGTTAATTTTAGTGACCACTCTAACAACAGGACATTCATGGATTGAAGCATTCATCCGAGAATTACATAGAAAACGCATCAACCAACATTTGTTCACAGGTACAGTTTAATTTATACGATGAACAACAACATAAAATGTTAAATACATGTATGTATTTTGTTGTTAGTGTCACCGAGCGGCCATACCACACGTGTTGAGCGCCGCACTCCATAACGCCGTGTCCAATCCAATCAATTTTAACAAAACAACTCACTAGAAAGTCGCATGGTAAATTAATTGTAATCATAATTAATTATCTACCGTTCATAGAGATGTCTTTGTTATCTGGCATGTCGACAATTATTGGAATCATTATCATCGCCTGTCATAACCCTCTTCATTAAAATGCGTTTAAAATTTGACATGGTAAATAAATTTAAACAGCACATAAGACCTCATCCTATCATTACAACATGACAAGGTATGAACATTGTTTTCTCAGCGAGATCACTTCCGTGAAAAGGCATTTCTCTGCACAATGTTTAAGGACAATACAAAATGTGGTATAAAAATGTGACATTTAAGCTTTCCTAATTTAGGCAAATCATTTAACATTAATTATACTCTGCCTCGGGCATTTCACCAAAGCTGTGGCCGAAAATGAATTATACGCTAACTAGTAGAGAATTCGTCCTATGTTTTATCATTTCCATTATTTTATAATGTTTGTTAATGGCTTTCCGCAAGACCCATTTAATGGCCATAGGAATGTTATTATGAGTTACGAGCTTGCATGTATCACTGAAGATGACCGCAAGAATGAATGGACGATGTGTGTACGCATCGAAGTTAAGACAATGTTGTTGTTGACAAGACTTATATGGGAACAATGTACGCGTATGAGTATTAAGTACCATTCCTTTTTTTTTACTTATTTCTTCTGGGCTCCTCCCGTGTATCTCCTCATCATCATCGTTTTCCTCAACACTCCCCAACCGTCTTACTCTCCTATCCTGGACAATCAAATAGTCTTCATCTCTCCCGCCCCTAATCCCTACCAACCTTATACCCTCTCCATTCCTTTAACCTACCCACCTCTCATTTCTCCTCAAACTCGCCTACTACCCCTCCTTTCCATCCTTCCCCTAGAAGCTAACACAACGAAGAAAAATATTGTTCCTTCGAAATAATCAAATAATTATGTCTATTGTAGCTTTTTTCTGCATTTTACGCCACAGACTAATGAAAACAAAAGGAGCAAATAATTTGAAAATGAAAAAAGACTGACTGAGCCTTCAAGTACACCTAGCGGAAATATGTTTTTAACTGACTTTTATTTCAAATAATGCATCTTGCATAACTTATTTCAATTAAAGACACTTGATTATTAAACTTGCGTAATAAATTATTATATTCTATAAATGCCAAGAAATAATATTCGCTAATAGACTCGACACGCCGACAGGTTTTGGTGCAAGTCAATAAAGACAAATAATAAAACATCATCCCGAATCACGAAAAACAAAACCTCTTGTCAGCTGACATGTGCTGTCATTAAACTATCACTAGCATTAAGACTGGAATTATTAACATAAGTTAGATGGCGAACAAAGATCGTTCGCGTCAAGTTTTGATGTTGCGCATCAGGAAAGCGTGTTGATTGAAATGAAACACGAGGAAATGTAATTAAAACCATTCCTAATTAAGACGTAGATTTGTAACTGTTTACATTCA